>JAKZAN010000002.1:1370686-1585686 GCA_023053545.1 Lepidurus packardi
CAGGTTCGAGACTACGTCCACTAATACGAGCATATCGAGAGGGGTTCTTAACTATAACAGGTACCTTACACACAAAAACTGTAGCCATGGAAGTCGAGACAGGATTACCTCCTATCCGTGCTTTGGAAGTAGCAGAACCTGAAGTAGTGCATTTCTCGAGATGAAGGCTGGTATGATGCCTTTTTCCTCAGCGGTGACGCGAAAACTTAGACGGACATTCGGATACTTTGGAGTGATCATTTGACGCTAAACAGTTGAAACAAAGGTGCTTTTCTTTGGCTATTTTCAAACGATCTTCAGCAGTTGGGTATTTAGAACAAGGACTAGGAAGGTGAGAAACCGGTACAGAAAGTAAATTTCTTTTCCTTGGTCCCGACAGAGAGTACTGCGGCGGTTGACTTAGAATTACTCGAAGATTTGTGAAGTTTCTTATCAACATTCGGGGAAATAGAGTTAGATCCGGTTTCTAACCAATCAATTTCGTGGTTTAAGTGGTAACGAAATTGTTCAAGGTTCCATTCATTGGATCCAAAGGATCGAGCCATATTATTCAGTGTCAAAGTCGGAAGTTTTTCTTCAAGTGTACATGCGACGAAGTCGCCAAAATTTTCTGCTTTCATTCCTCGTGTTTCGAGAGCGCGAAGCGTAATTTCGATAGTTTGGAGGAAAGTAAGAAGGCTAGATAGGGAATGATAAGGGTTCTTCAGGGACAGGATTGATCAGATGCGAGCTTTCATGATTTTATGCGGTTTTGCGTAACATTCTTTAAGGAGTTCGATCGCTTTAGTGTAGTTTCCCGCAGTAGGAGAGGTTTTCAATGACTTTTAGTGAAGCTCCTTTAAGTTGACCAATCAAATAACTGAATTTGCGCACGGGAGGTATGTTAAAATCGGCGTCCACTTCGGCGGTGAACGAGTCTCAGAATGCACACCACTGCAGGATATCATCCTCAAACGTTGAAAGGTTGATCTTCGGTAATGCAGCATAACCCGTGAGATCGGGAAGGTGTAGGGCTTGAAGAATGAGAAGAGGTAAACGAATTCGTGAAAGGTCAAAAAAAAAGGGGAAGACTTTACAATATATCAATATAGGAAGGAATTTTACACAAGGCGTCCGAATCATACGAGCCAAGAATAATGCAGAAATAAAACTCAAAGAAGCTCAACTCATAACACTTCGGCCGGTCAAGACGATTATACCGAAGCCGCAACTGGATGTTATTATACACCAGCTGCCCAAAAACGCACATGAGAAAGAGATCGCTCAACATCTGAACCGCAAAAACGAAAGTCTGGAGCTGGGAATCACTGCTGAAGCCATCATATGGTTAAACCCATCAAGCACAAAGGCCTTCGGATCTGTACGTCTCTCCTGCACTTCCACCGAAACTAAAGTACGACTCCTTAACCAAGGCTTTCTCTTCGCCTTCAGCAGGACGGTACAGGTCGAAGACCGCCGAAAAGAAAACCTACTCCAATGCTTTAACTGCCAATGTAAGGAACCCACATACACGTGTGGAATGTTCTGGGCATCACAAGACGAATAACTGTGCCGATAATGCGCGAAAGTGCCGAAACTGTGGAGGCAACCACTACTCGTTTGACAATACTTGCCCAACACGAATTGCCGAAAGGCAAAAACATGATCAACCCGGACACAATGGACACAGAAGCCCTGAAATGGATCAAGGAAGCAGTTACGAAAAGTGGAAAAGCCGACAGGAAACAATTGAGAACCCCTTACAAGACCGATACATCTCCTAAGAATTTTGCAGAGAAACCTTTTACATTGTAGGACGTCCATAATTCTGTCAAATTCCCCAATATTCCCACATACCACAGCCATTTTGGATTTAATCAACAACTAAAAAAAAAAACTCCTGGGACGTAAGTATACATTCCGTCACCTCTCCCAACCCAAGCCCTGAACTTTACACAATGTCGAAAATGTCAAAACTAAAATCGAAAATTACCCTTCAGCAAAGGAATGGCCTTCCTTACATGGAAAGGTTCAAAGCCATAAACACTGTATGACGTAATAATAATGACATTTCAATAAAAGTACCCGTCGATAGCCGGGGCCTAAGACGGCATTAAATTAATTTTTTTTAAAAAAAAAAAACATGCAAGTCAGAAACCATCTGTTGGGAATTCTGACCGAAGACGATGACTAAGTAACGCGAAAATCTGACGAAGAGATTGAATTTGACCTTTCTTCCTAACCCTTGACCTGCTCCATCTCCCTTGACGGCTCCTGAGTTTCCGTTTCCTTGAACATACTCTCTCTGGTCTCTATACTAAGAATATAGCGTTGACATGACGATGACTCTGATATAAAAATGAATGGGATGGAAGTATCGGGGGGTTTAAGACAGTTGGACCTTAGTAAACACAATGAACGGATCCACGCATTTCTGTCTCCTTTTGAAGTGATTGTTTTGTTTAAATACAGTAGTGATTAAGGTTGGTAAGCCTCCCTTAACTCAACACAACGCAGGACCTCAACAATTTTCCCTCGCCAAAAAAGCAGTCGCCTTCTTTTACACCATCAATAACCTTAAACACTCTGATTAATTCTTACTACAACACCTAGTAATAGCCGACTTGGACGTTAAATGCTTCGACGTAAAGAATAACTCGAATGTTTTAGCAGCAGCTGAGACACCTCGCGTCAAGACCCGAACACTCAGCTACAACAACCGGACAAAGAACAATCCAGACAAACTCAACAAAGCACAACCCAGAGAAGAACCCAGATGGCTGCAAAAAGGCTGCTGGTTCACTGAAAGGTTAGCTGCCCTGGGCGGTACCTATTTGCCAAGAGCAACAAAAACTCTATGAAAAACAACTATTAATACATTATTACCAAATTAAAGCTAGCATGCATTGTACGAATAATGTTTAAATAACATTAAATTAAATAGTATTAAATGAGAAAGCAAACCAACCAATCTACCAATGAAAAATGGCAGTGAAATTGGAATGTACTGACGTTTTTCCACTATCGTGCTGAAAAATTCCCCGCAAAAGTGAACGCTTACCACGTGCAGTTTATTACGCCAATTTCAACGCGCGTCCTCTATCCCATTGTATGCTAGTAAGCTCTCCTTATGTTAAATAGAAAAAAAAGTAAAAATACAAAATCCTTCATTTTTATAAACATTTCGTTTGTTTAGAAAAATCTAAAAGTTGGAGCAATGTTTGAGTGTGGGGAAACTGACAGCCTGTTATCCCTCTTAAAAATGGCAAGAGCGGGCTTTACTGGTATACTAAGAGATTAAACTTGGTACATTAATTAAGTCTAAGTGAATGCGAATATTCCCCACTAGTTTCTTACCTCTAAACCTTCGGAAAAGTACCACTTTTTAAGCCACTTATTCTGACTAAACACGCTAAACGCCAACAGGAGAGGCTTCCTTAGGGATGTCACAACTACATTTCAGTTCCGGAATACGACTCGAGCGCCATTATGAGAGCTTTTGGGCATTAAAGGTGCAAACGGAACTAGTTGGTTTTGAAATATTTCCCTTTTCTACCTCACTTATTCAATAGTGATAAATAACTTTTTAATTTAACTGCGCTCTCTAAAATTGATTGGAATGGGAAGAGATTTTAATTTACTTTAAAAGATGAATTATAGCGAGCTAATTTAAATAATTCAATCAACTAACGATTAGCCAAGTAAGAAATAAACTGCTTATCAACTATATGTAAAAATGGTATTTTAGCAAAAGGTTTAACTCAAGCCATTTCTTTATGTACGGGTAGTGAAGCCTTAGAGCTTCTAAATTAATAATAAATAGATAAAAACGACGGATTACTTGTCATGTAATTGGCCCTGTAGTGCGGTAATAAGGGTGGCACGATTTCTTCCGAAACGTTGAATATATCCTCAAGTTGCTGCCGTAAACTGTCGACTAGCAAAAAAAAACCCAATAAATATCTTTTTGGCCTTTTCTTCTTGTGTCCAAACATGAATACCTGAAAATCGCGGGGCTATTAGGTAAAACGTATTCCTTAACCTCATCTTCATGTAACGACGAAAATCATGTTGGCCTCAATTGTAGATATCCAAGTAGATATACAACCCGTCGATATCCAAGACACCGATAAACCGGAAGGATTTGACATTACTAGCCAAAGATATAATGGACTTTTTTTTATTTGAAAGGACAAATTTGAGCGCTTTTTACCTCTTTTAGGTTCAATGGCTTTGTAAACACTTCTCGCTTAGTAACAATCTGGCGATAACGCAACCATTTACGCAAATCCTCCTTATATTCAATTTCCAAACTCATCACGTGGCAGAAATCATCCAGGTGATCATCCAGGAGTATCATTCAGGGGTATCATCATCCAGGAATATCATTCAGGCGTATCCGGACGCTAAAATAAAATGGAAATCTTAATTAGTGGAATTCCAAGAACTCGAAAATTTTTCTCAAAAAGTGCGTAAAACGTAAATACTTATTTTAAAACCTAAATAGACGAATTTAGACTATTTAAAAAATTAACGTCAAGACCTTAGGAAGCTGAGGAAGCTGAGGAATCTTCAGGAAAATCCAAGACAATTAAATTGATTCATTGACAAAAATTTAATAATTCAAGATAATGTAACAAAATTGAAGAAATATTCTCGAAAATTAAGATAAATTTCTTGAAAATGCGTGAAACTGGGAGGAAAGTCGATGATTCTTTTTCGTGTCGAGAGAAAAACGGGCAAATTCGGACCTTTTTGCAATCGCGGAGACACAGTTTGTTTGCGAGCTTAATAAATAATCCTACAGTTTCCTCAAAATCGTTACCATTTTCTTAATAGTACTCTAATTAGCTCGAAAATAGTACGGCAGTTTGAAGAATCTTAGAAATTAGGGTTAGCAATCTCTACAGAACTTTCCTAGACTGTTCAAGGGAATCTACTGTCCAAGGAAATCTACAGAACTCTACAGAACTTTCCAAGACTGTCCTAGGAAATCTAAAATTGCACTTAAGAATTTTGGAATCTTACTAAATTTTAAGAAGCTTTTGAAAAGTCTTCACGTTTCGAAAAATCCTGTTAAGATTGTAGGGAATGCTAAAGACACACTTTGCAAACTTTTGACAGTTTGGAGAGGCTGTAAGAATCTTATTTAAAAAAAATGGAACTTACCGCAAACGATGGAGCGAACTGCTTCGTCGATAAAATTCCCTAGGTTTTTTCTACTATATGGACGTCTTAGCGAAGACTGGACAGACGAATAGCCATATCATTGAAAAGCAATGTAAAGAAATATTTTCAGAAATTAGAGTGAAAATTGTAGAAACCGAAAATGAATTAAAAAAATTGTGTTTACTTCGTCAGTAAGAGTGGGCGGGGCATCGGAGATGTCACGGATGGTGCTCATGTCCGATAAGCTGCGGACGTGACCTTCGACCTCGACATTCAGTCCTCTTTTACCGCTTACTTTAGTCATTTCCAGTTCTATTTCTAAACCATCGCATCGTTGTTCCAATTCTCGATCTCTTGTAGTAACTTCTGATATGCACCGCGTTCTTGGTCGTATTTCTGGTCCAGCATGGCTCTTTCCTCTTCCAAGCGTTTTTTCAGGGTTTCTAGATAAGAGAAAATAATCCTAATAAAACATTCTTACGAATTTTCTTACATTTGAGGCACTAACTTTCTGCTTCCATTTCTTTTGAAGCCAACATGGACTGCACATTCTCCAACTCATTTTGGTAAGTGGACCTCTCAGCATGCAAGGCAGTTTCTTGTTCCGCTAAATGTGCCTCTAACCGGGCCTTTTCCGCTACTACTTTAACTAACCTGGCTATTTGCAATTGCAGGTGTTTACACTCGCTTTCCCAGCCCTTAGCAACATCGTATTGCACTTGCAAATTACGGTAATTGCTCTGCAACATAATTTGTCAGAGCGATCGTGTCCTTGGCCTAAAACCAAACAAAAGATTAGAGCAAAAACAACCCAATATAATTTAGAATTATAATAAACAAAAATATTCCAATAATCTTATTACAACTATTCTGTTTCCTGAATAATAAAAAGAATATCTTTCCGATAAATGAAAGAATTGCTCTGGTGAATTTCATTGGATACTGGATAGCTTCGATAAAGGATAAGTCCTTTCAGCCTTACTGCTGGACATTTCCGGAGCATTTGACAATGTAGACCACGAAGTGTTAGTTAAAGAGCTAAGGGAACTCCATTTAAGACAGTTAAGCAAACTGAAGATTAATTTCAACAGTAACGAAATCTTAATTCGAGAAAAAGCATTCCGTAAGCAAGTAAGCATTAAGTAAGCAAAACATTCCAAAGCATTCCGTTGTGACCTTCTTTAAGCTGGCGGTCAATGCATGTTAGAGTACACACGCATAGCGCAGACATTATAACCCCACCCCCCGCATTCCCTTTTCCCCAAAACAAGAGAGCGCTTGATGGAAATGAATAAAAAAAAAGTATTTTTGTGAAAAATATTTTTATCCAGAATATTATGATTTATTTTAATAGCTTGTGTGTCCACCTCGGTTTATATATCCACCTTGAGGATATAAATACTGTATCCTCAAGTTGCTGCCGTAAATTGTCGGCTAGCAAAAAAATCCAATAAATATCTTGTTTGTCTTTTTCTTTGTTGTACCGAAACATGAATACCTGAAAATTACGCGGCTATTACGCAAAACGTATTCTTTAACCTCTTCTTCTTCTTAATGTAACGACCAAAATCACATTGGCCTCAATAAATCGATTTCCGTACCTTCAGAGCGACACTTGAGAGATCTGTTTCCACACTGAAAGCCAGTTTTGACGAAAAAGCTTTCAAGGATAGTCCTGCCCACTTTTTTCGTCAAAAGGGAAGCTAATTCAATTAAAAAAAAAAAAACTAATTAAATATCTAAAAATCGTAAGCTAATTACCATCTGTTGTTCTTATTTTCTCGTATTCATTGACATCATTGACTCGTACTTGGCCAATTGCTCCTTTATGAACTTGCTGTAGTTGGCATCAAAGATAACCAAGGTTTGGCCGTAAGTTTGTCGTAATTGTGCAGCATAAACAGTTCTTCCACTTTTCGTAAATCTTCATAATCTTCTTCCGTTCCTTTGCTTCTAGCAATAAGGCACAACCTCGGTTTCCAAACAGCCTAGCGCGGTCTTTATCCCGTGCCTCTAGGTCCAGCATACGATTAAAAAGTTCCTCGCGACGCTTCACCTAATCAAAACAACAAAAACTTTAAATACTTGGCAATTTTTTCGCCAGTTGATTCAAATGAAGTTCAATTTTACTGTTAAAAAGGTTTCTTTATGTGTCGCGCAGAGACTCTGGTATTTGACAACTTCCGTCTCGTGCAATTCAAGCCAATTGTCACTCCACTCCTCGGATTTCATCGGTCCAAACGAACAACGCGCACGTGGACCAACCATGAATCGGTCCCAGTAGTTCTCTTATTCATCAAGTAAACGTTCGACGAAGACTTGCAGATTCTGCCGCCTAAACTCCTTACAACACTCGAACTCCACTTCCCAGTACACACAAAACTGAGGAAAAAGGTCATAGTTAAGCCTCAACTTCGTATAAGTACTGGATGTTATCTTACTCATTGCATGTCCGGATATTTTTCGAACCATCGTAAATGCTAGTAGAATCAGTCCTATTAATGATCGCTTACTTCTGAGGAACCAGTGGAACCTGCACCGTCCGAACTGGAAGAGGCGTGGCTACCTTGAGCAAGGTCTTCCTTTCTTAGATGCGCAAAAAGAGAACACCGGTTGAACCCCTTGTCTATTTTGTGTTTTAAGAACCTTTGGAAGTGATTGTGAGGCGTGGGAAGGCTAAAAGGCCGATACTCACGCCAGCAGCAAGCGAAGGAGTAGCTAAAGTGAAGCCTGGCATGTTATGTTGGATTATAGAAGCTTATGGTTGACAGCGTGCGAGGTAAAGGTTGAGAATAAGCAGTAGAAAAATAGACAATTATTACCTAAAGCTTTGTCTATGGCGTCTGCTTCTTCTTGGATTGCGTCAACAGTAGCCAGGGGTTTGAAAGGCTGCTTGGTTTTGTTCTTATAGGATTGGCTATAGAGCTGTTCTAAAGCTCCCACAGCAGTCCTGAATGCTTATCTTGTTTCTCTTTTCTGTAAAATTACAAAACGATTTATACAGTTATTCTCAAAAATCACCGTTTGAAATTGTTCGCAAGTTTGAGCGTCTGTTGAGCATCCGCGTCCACGCTTCAGGAAGTCCAACCAATTCACCTTTTTCGTTGCGAGTGACATGGGTAGTCGTTTTCACATTAGTTGGGTCTGTAATGTAAGCTGCTTCCCCGGCAGATCGTTTGTTTTTCCGACAATGTTCTTCAACGCCGTCATTTTTTAACGCCACATTATTTTCAATAGTAACATGGAAACGAAAACTTAACAGATGTAATAATCGAAGATTACCAGAGTGTCGTTAATCTTGGTGGATAAATGTAATGATTCCTGCGTTGTGTTTGATTAGTGCTGATGTGGGATATATGAATGATACTTAAGACCCATTGACGATTGAACGAATTTATTTGATATCACTTGGTGGATGAATAACACGTGCGTTATCATGCCACGCTGGCTCAGAGGGGGCGGAGTCCGAGAGTTATATAGAAACAACGGAACTTGAAAACAAAGGAGTAAGGCTGCCAACTCTCCGAACCTTGTGAGGTTCGGGACTCTAGGGACAGCAAAGGGGCGGGAATTTCAAACGATTAGATTATAGGAACCTGGGTAATTTTAAAGTACATTCTAGAAATTCACGACACAGAGAAAGAAAATGAAAAGTCCCCCAAAAACAGGTTAAAGTCACACTACAGATCAAAATCAAAAAGTCACCAGTCAACATCAAGAAAAGGCCTGATTTGGGCGTGCTTTGGTCTGACTTGTACAAATCAAATAAGATTGAATTTGGGTCCTTTGATTTGATTGTTGTAATGTGTGTGATTTACCACATTGCCAATAAATGTTGTATGAAAGACAAGCAGGAAACTTTGGTTTTTGAGAAGAGATATAATAAACAAAACTGTAAAAAGCTATCCGGATTTACTAAATTAGTATTATAAAGTTTTGTGTTGTAGCCAAAACAACTTGCGCTCAACGGCAACGCCACGTTTTTTTCAATCCTGAAAACGTGGCATTGCCGTTGAGTTGCTATTTGTTAGCTATGCAAGTAGCATAGCTTATTAGCTATGCAAGTAGCATAGCTTATTAGCTATGCAAGTAGCATAGCTTATTAGCTATGCAAGTAGCATAGCTTATTCTATCGTTTTCCGGGCCAGAAGCGTGCCACCTCTCAGTGGGTGGTTTGGCACAACAAGCTTCCCGTAAGCGCTGTGCATTTCGGGGGTGATTTCGTGGGGAGATGGATTAGGCTATTTTGCCAGTGGCCAGGAGGAGCAACTTGAACTAGCATGTCCGCCAAGCCAAATGAGCTCGGAGGGACGTTTTGCCTGCCCTTCCTTCGTAGCATGAACTTTCAGAGCCAGAAGCGTCCCAACTCCCAGTGGGTGGTTTGGCACAACAAGCTTCCCGTAAGCGCTGTGCATTTCGTGGGTGTTTTCGTGGGGAGTTCGAAAAGGTTATTTTGCCAGCGGCCGGAGGAGCAACTTAGATTAGCACGTTCGCTAAGCCAAATGAGCTCGGAGGGACGTTTTGCCTGCCCTTTCTTCGTCGCATGGACGTTTACTGTTGTTGTGATTTGTAAGTAGTCTGTTCGTTGCTATGGTTCGTGCTGTTATTTTTTATTAGCAGCTACGTGTGTAATTCCATTTCTTTTTTAAGGATAAGTCCTTTAAGTTTTATTTACGTATGTTTAAGTTCTGTTATTGGTGTTTTTCCTTGGGACCACTGGTGCAGGATTTTCTAGCACTTACTTTTTCAAACACCATATCGTAGTGTTTAGAAAACTCAGTCGGTGTCGAAAAATGCAGCACTATAAGTCTATATTTCCCAGCGAAAAACGCCATGCATATGTCTGAATTCAGTTTATTCGTAGTGTTAATTTATAAACACTAACGTTGTAATGTTACAGTGACAGTTCCTTTGTCCTCGGGTTTCTTATGAATTGCATATTATTTTGTTACATTTAATCTATTTAGCGAAGTTTGATTTTCAGAATAAAAATTTACTATCAAATAAACGAGAAAAAATTACGCAATATTATATTTCAAGCAGGTAAGGCAGGTTTCAATAATCGATTGACGACGTTAATGCAACCTGTGCGTACCTGAACCAGCAAGTATATGTATGTAATTAAAATATGTTTCGTAAAATAATAAATGTAAACGCTTACTATTTACTTATAATATCGATATTAGAGCTGCTTTGGGAATTGGACTTGCTCTTCGGAAGTGGGAAGGCAACTAAGTTTACAGTAAATTGGAGGAGATATGTACCGAAGATAATTGCCGTGGACAAAGAACAAAACTATAAGGCTGTTATACCTAGGCTAGACGGGACGCTAATTATCATTAACTTTTAATGTTGATCAAGTCGTCCCAGAACGGGGAATAGTTGTTGAGTGTCCAGACGACAAACTGAAAGGTCACTTTCATTGAGCGTAATCCTATGCTTAAGGCTACACCTTCACATATTTTACCGTCACATAAACACTTTTCTGTCAAAAAGTATTTTTCATGTCGCTTTCCTATCAGAAAGTATTTTGAACCGTAAACGATGGACGTGTTTCCGCTTACACCTTTAAGTGAAGTTGTTTTTCCAAGTTTTCTTGGAGAAACTTTAATTCTAGTCCAGCTGCTTATCTTGCGCAAAAGATTAGCGAGAAATAGGAGAGACAAGCAATTAAAAGCTATACTTTCATTAATAAGCAGTCTCCATAGTTTGTTATAACCATCTTTCCTAGTACCTAGGCCACAATCGCTCGTTTCTTCTGGACAGTGGTGGCTCAAGATTGTGCCAACAATGTCAGAAGTTACATTCCGACAAAATTTCCGTACCTCAAGAGCCTTATTTACGTACCTTTGCGACCGGCTACGCCCTGTACTGAAAAAAAAACACAACGATTATGAGAAGACCTATTCCGGTTATAAAGAGAGTAGCTGTTGCTGTTTTCGATTCTTTTTGTTGCTGTT
Source organism: Lepidurus packardi (assembly GCA_023053545.1). Taxonomy (NCBI): domain Eukaryota; kingdom Metazoa; phylum Arthropoda; class Branchiopoda; order Notostraca; family Triopsidae; genus Lepidurus; species Lepidurus packardi. Next base: position 1,381,795 of record JAKZAN010000002.1, read on the forward strand.
GCTGATTGCATTCGCGATCAGTTAAGGCCTACACTAGAAAAGAGACTGATTCCGGTTTTTATTCGTATTGGTTCTTTTTTATATTTATATGAGAAAAACGTTTTATGAAGCTAAGAAATGCTATTTTGTCATCCTAGTCCTAACTTAATCAGGTAAGTTGTCTAGACGGGGCTTTAATTAGGCATTAGCTAATGTTGGTCATAGTTAATGAACTTGTGCTAGCTTCATTAAATCAGAACCTTCATTAACAGTTGATTATCATTAGCGTTAATGTTGTTGTTTCTAGACGACTCACTTAAACATGTTTAACTCAGGTAGTCGGAGTTGATTATCATTAAATCGTCCCGTCTAGCCTAGGTATTAGGGAACTTCTCCTGAACCCGGCGCAGGACTTAGCGCTTATTAGCACAGCTACCTTACATCATAAAAACCTTATAGCATTTCTTAATATTACCACTCTTTACAACAAACTTCCTAATATTACTTCAGATTACTTCCTTCAAGCTTGCACTACCTTCGCCCTATGTGAAACGAGATTGTCTAATATACATCAAAATACAGACTTCCACATTTCAACATACATCGCATGGACTACGCTCCAACACCGTCACCTTACGGTATGGCAATATATACAAGACAAGACGCAGTCTTCTCAAATATAGCATCGACAAACTGTCTAGAGCTGTGCAGCACATAAATAAAAAAGCAATCTTTATACATTCACGCTCTGTATAGACACCATTCAGATAGCATGAATGACTTTTATGACACCTTACACCACTTCGTTCAAAGTATAAAACATTCTAGCGACAGAATTGTGTTAATGGGTGACTTTAATATAGATATACATAACAAACTACACGAGAAAAAATAAAAACAATAGAATCCATACTAAAACCACTAAACCTAAAACAACACATAACACAACAAACTACCACTCAACATTAGATCTTCTCTACACCAACTTTCCAACAAGCACAACCGGAGTTTACGAAACATACTACACAGATTACAAGATCATATATACCGACATACCCAACATATAACACTGACTTTCGAACAAACAAAACATCATTTGCATTTCACATCATATTACATTTCAATACTCATACACATAACTCGTAAGCAACACAAAGTTAAGTGTCACATACTCTTAGCTACCATACACTTCCATCCATAAATTTTAACAAATCACACCAATCCATTATTTACATTCACGCTTCCACTTTACATCCCTACAACTCCCTACATTTCCTTTCCACGAATTTCGATTCTATTTGGACCATCTACCGTGTGACGCACAACACATTCACATGCATACAAAGTAAACCTAACAACTACCCGTTCACTATACTTGCATAGCTCACTCGACAGCTCGCCTGTCATCTTGTTAAAAATGCCGTTAAATGGCCAAACCATACGGCACGATTAATTTTGCCACGCCAATCAGGGTTCATTTCTTTCGAACTCCACCACACAGTTTTACCTAGGGGTTTAGAAACGGCTAATTAGAAGTTGTGTTGTCCCCAGAAGAACTTTGTAAGTCCACGCTGGAGAAACAACCGAGGCTCTCTGAAGTACCGAAGAAACCAAAGTACCGGTGGTACCCAACTGCAGTAAAAAAAAGGAAGCCAAGTCGGGGCACGCGTTTGGTTCTTCTGCAGTTTTTGGCCGGAGGTTAGTTCAGCTCAGTGTTGGGAAAACTAAAGTAATACTACACTAAAGTAAATTTTTATTGCAAAATAGTAATAATAATATTATATTACGCTTTTCTTAAAAAAAGTAAGAGTAAAATTTTTTTTGAAAAGTAATGCATTAAATTAATTTTTTGTTTACATTCAATACCAACGTAGGCTTTCGCCTGTTGTTGGTGTTTCTTATTTAAAGGTCTATTTCTACATAGGTCTTTTAAGCTTATGATGTAAATATATACATGAAGGGAAGGGAATTTAACCGGGGAGTTTACTATACTCCTAAATCATGTTTTTAGCTTCTTTGAAAAACGCACAAACAGCTGGAACAATTTTTCGATTGGTTAAAAGCGTTTCGGTGTTCCAATGGAGTTTGTGGCAACTTAATTGTCGTAAAAGAGTAGCTGGAAGTCCGCTGTTCAGTCGTCGGCAGCGGTAGAGTAGGTGGGCAATGTCCTGTCGAGTCTGGTCTTGGCAAGAACCACGATGGTTGTCTGTTTTCTTGATTCTTCGTAAGTAGGATTTGGCAGGGTAGTGGCCTGTGCGTAACTGAGTTATTGTTGATATTACAGGTTTGGGTTGTTTGAACGTTCTAATGGATTTGTGTAATGGTCCAGCGCCAAGTTCTTGAACGCAGTTTTTTGTTAATATCCAGAGATGTGAGCACTTGTCCATGGTATGTGTGTCAATTGTTGTAGGCCTCTTTTTTTGTTTAGTGGGGGGTGAGCCAGATTGTCTCCAGGTTGCTTCTCGCTCGTTCGTAGCACGTGTTTTAGCTCTTTCTTTTTGGTAGTTCTGGAGGGGTCGGCCATTTATCCCAGTACAATTTCTGAAAAGCGTTTTTTCCAATAAAAGATTTAGCGGGGGGAGGCCAGTTTCGACTTTTATGGCTGTCGTAGGGGTGGATTTTAATGCGCCTGTAATTGCTAAGAGTCCTTTTCTGTAAATTTGTCCCAACGGTTGAAGATTGCGTGAAGAAATGTTACTCCAGGCTGGAAAGCCAAATCGTAGTTTTGAGATTACCGTGGCCAGGAAGACAATTCTTAGTTGCATGCATGATGTGCTTTTCGAGGTGTAGGTTATTTTACGTATTTGTTGTTGTGCAAAATTGCACTCCGAACGAGGTAGCTGGTGTGATTTTACCAGTTTTATTTAGTATCGTATAGATTAGGCCCAAGTATTTAACCGTTTCGTTGGAGATGATTTGGATTTGGTCCCAAATCAAAGGGGATCTTTCTGGGGTCCGTTTTCTTGAGAAATGTACGGGTTCGGTTTTTTCTCTTCAAAACTCTGGATGAAGTTGTTTTCCCCATTTCTCCAGAGCCGTGATATTGTTCGAGATCAGGTTGACATTGTTCTCGCTGGAGCGACCTGACACGTGGATGGGGAGATTCTTCGGCAAAGATCTGAGTACGAATTTTCTTTCTTTGAATGACACTTAAGGATTTGTTAACGTAGATTAAGAAGATAATTGGAGAGAGAGGGGAACCTTGCGGTTCACCTTTCGCTAGCGTGAGAACTGGACTGGACTCTGTTTTGCATTGAACGTATGCCGTTCGGTTTTTAAGGAAAGCTTTTGGTCCAAAGTGCTAATTTTTGTGAGGCTTTGATCTTACAGAGTTTTTTTTATTAACTTAGGGTGGCATACATTGTCGAAAGCGCCTTTTACGTCCAATAATAGGGCTGTGTGAAATTTTCCTTTGTCGAAACTTGTAAAGGATTGCTTTGCTTAGTTCGATTTGAGCATCGGTAGTTGATCGATTGGGTGTAAAACCCCAATGAGTATCGGAGAGTATGTTTTCTTTTTGTAGGAATGTTTTCAGTCGATTGGAAATATGTATATCTACGATTTGACTCTACATCGGTAGAACGTTATTTGGACGAAAGTTTTTAATGGATGAATAGTCCGTTTTGTTCGGCTTAGGTAGTGGTGGGACCTTTGCTGCTTTCCATGATTGAGGATAATGTCCCAGGGTAAAGGACGCGTTGTAAATTTGTAGCACTGTCTTGCCCTTGTATTCCAGAGAGTTCTTTTAAGACCTTGGCTTGAATGGAGTCCACGCCTGGGGCTTTAAAAGGTTTTACGCTCTGTAGAATTTCTAGTATTTCCTCGGAGGAAAAAAGAGCAGTCAGATCCGAGTCCTTGTGTCTCCCGTTTTTGGGAACATGTGGTGTGGGGGGACTTCAAAGTGACATAGATTAGTTTGTTACAGGGGTTCCACCAATCAAATTCTCCGCAATAAAATTCATTTTTGCTTTAGAGTCAGTGAGTGGCTGTCCGTCTCTTTAAGACGGTCTAGTTGGATTACAGAAGCTTTTTGTCTTATAAATTTATTACAATTCCAGAGAAACTTCTTGTCAGGAGTCGTCATTCTGTCTGCCCAATATTGATCTCGTAGTATCCTAGTCCTTGAGCGTTAGTAGTTCCTGGTGGTTTTCCATTCGGTTTCGTATTGTGGCTTTCGTGTGCTTTTGTAAAGTCTGACCTTTGGCTGTGTTGAGGCTGTTTGTCTGTTTTTGGCTTTGGCTGTTTGTCTGCGTAACAGTTCGAGTTCTGTTTCCACCCTGCTGTAGTGTCTTGTAGTGTGTTGGGGGATGTTTTGGTGCATTGTCATTTGTATTATGGATGTCAGTTTGGATGCAGCCAAGTTCAGATCTTGTGGGTTATTAAGCCTGGTGAAAAGTCAATGGTTTAAAAGGACGGCTTGTGCTGTGTCGGATCTTAGCTTCTGCCAGTCTGCTTCATAGTAGAACCATATTTTAGTGGGACAGGTATATGGAAGGTTATATTGATTTCGATGGCCACGCGGTCAGATTCGTTGTAGTATTCGTCGTATACTTAACTGCACGTGACTCAATAGTTGCCGTGAAGTGAGTGTCAGGTCCATTGTGTAAGTTTGGCCTCGTTCATTTTGGAAGGTGGGAATATTCTACCTGTTAAGGAGGTGTAAGTCGTGCTTCGTAATAAAATGGGGTAGAGTTGTTGATTTGAGCAGCAAATCGGCTTCTTGTTTATCTTGGGGGTTTGTAAATGTAAGGCAATTTTGTCTAGGCGTGTTTTCCTTATAATGACGAGGCTTGGCGACGGGGGCTTGACAGGATCACTGCCACGAAGGTCTTCTTCTATGAATTGGACAAACTTTAGTCTATCGCCCGATCGACGTAGCTTGCCGTCTGGCCGGGAAGAGATCCGCGCCACAGAGCCTTTGCGCAAGTTTCGGGTCGGCTTCGCAGTCGAGAGCCCATTCCTTAGCAATGGGACCGCACCAGGTGGTTCCTACTATGCGGGTAACGCTCGCTGCATGGCGTTTAGTAGAGCCCGCAAGTCGCTGCGCGAAGAAAGCGTAAGTTTTTGTGATTGAGTGTGTAAGTTAACCAAAGCACCTAGAGACTTGTTTAAGCATTCTAAATAAATATTATGGTGTCTTCCCTATTAGTAGAAGGTCTGATTCTGAATGCACTAATAGGTAAAGGTGCTAGCTCTCCGGCCAACTTTTCCCCCGTGTTATAAGGATAGGGAAATTTGAATTTTGGAGTAAAGGGCGGGGCTAAAACCACTAAATAATTAATTACTCGGTTAATGTGCATAATTGACACAGGGGTTCTTCAGCCAGAACACTTTATTTGCTCTCCTCTATAATACATTTTTTTCCAGACCTTACTCTCCCTTTAAATGTTTCGACTTCCTTTTACTATTTTGCTATTGCCCACGCTTTTCAGCAACGACATGTAATACGAATTTTTCTTTATAAGTCATGCATAAGATCATTTAGTTACTTCTTTGTTTCGCTACTGCGAAAACTACACACAAGTTTTGTAGGCCGAAGAGCAAATGATCAAATAACTTTATTACGAAAAAATAAGAATGTAACATCCATGAGTAAATTAATGTCATCGATAAACCAATTCAACTCATTGACAGACAAATACGTTAAACAAATGCAAAGCAAGCATTCATTTTCGTACGGCGTCACAAGGGCTTAAACAGCTGCCAAGGGGCCTCGGCATTTTCCGAGAGGCATTTTTCGTTTAACATTTGGAATGAAATAGGAGCGCCTCTGCATGACCCTTTATCACACAGCCGAAAACATCGCTAAACTAGCTGTCCCTAAAGGGTGGTTCACACTACCATTCAAAATCAAAAATCACCAGTCAAAATCAAGAAAATCACTGACTAGGGGCGTGGTTTGGTCTGATTTGGTCTGACTTGTGCCATTCAAATAAGATTGAATTTGGGTCCTTTGATTGTTGTGATTTGTGTGACTTGCCACATTGCCAAGGAAAGTTGTATGAAAAACATGCAGGAAACTTTGGTTTTTGAGCAGCTAAATAATAAATAAAACTGTAAAAAGCTATCCAGATTTACTGAATTAATATAATAAAGTTTTATGTTGCAGCCAAAACATAAAACTGCAACATAAAACTTTATAATATTAATTCAGTAAATCTGGATAGCTTTTTACAGTTTTATTTAGCTGCTCAAAAACCAAAGTTTCCTGCATGTTTTTCATACAACTTTTCTTGGCAATGTGGTAAGTCACACAAATCACAACAATCAAAGGACCCAAATTCAATCTTATTTGAATGGCACAAGTCAGACCAAACCACGCCCCCAGTCAGTGATTTTCTTGATTTTGACTGGTGATTTTTAATTTTGAATGGTAGTGTGAACCACCCTTTACCTATGGGTTTTGCACCATGTCTTTCCCTGCCCTCTTTTTCTTTATAAGTTTTTGAAAAACTTCCCGAAAATCAAAGTAATGCTTAATTTTATTTGTAATTGACCATAGATTAAGGATATAAGGGCCATAATGGCTATTTCTGATTAGCATGAATTTTTCCTTGGCCGTTTGACCCAGGTTACCATTACTTTTGCATGTTTTTTCCCATTCATTTCCCATGAACTTTTGCATGACTTTTTAATGACTTTGGCATGACTTCCTATAAACTATTTTTTTTATAAATTTTCCATTAATTTATCTATTAAGTTTTCATAAATGTTCCATTAATTTGTAGGTATGTATATTCTATATCCATGTGGAGGTACTAATCCGTAGAAAATACTGCATTCAATTAGTAGGTCATAATTTTTATCAAATGCCCGAAGTTAAGGCCCCGGTCTAGCTTATCCTTTTATGGGCGAATTACGTGGTGACATTTTCAGGCTATTGTGCGATAAGTATGAACTATTTTTATAAAAAGCTCTTGACAATAATGTAATTATAAGTAATCGCCTTCCTGTGACGAAGTGTTTTTTTTTAAAAAACAAGTCTTTTTTAAAACGGCTCTTAGGAAATTAATATTGTAACTTTTTCCTGTAAGACAATTTTAAAAATCATTAAATTAAATTATTTAAATTAATGAAATAAAAGAATTTAAATTAATTAAATTGACTAATAAAATTAATTCATTCATTTTAATGATCAATTTTCAGCCTTTTTGCAATTGACTTCATTGAGATCTTCCGCTATGATGACTCCGCTATGATGACGTCATGCTAAATTCTGAGAACGTTGGTTTATAATGATATGTGCCCAGTGAATTAAAAAAGAACAACATATTTTAACGAAGTAATATACGATATTCATGGAATTGGTTTCCTTCTAATTTTTGGTTTGAGTAAACGTGTATATTTCAATTATACCAGTTGTCGCGATCGCGAAGGTAATCCACTTTACCTTGCCATTCCAGACGTAATGAGTTCTAATACTTTTAGCTCTGTACAGTCGCCTGTAGTGATTTCCTTTTTCATTTCGTATCTTTTGCCGTTTTATTATGTTCAATCATCAAAATAGTTTTTACATCATTGTTTTACTGCTTGCAATTCATTTATCATTCCTTGAATGTACCACAAAAGAATTTTATTTTTAAAAAACCATGTTGTACTCGATAAGTGCTACGATTAGATTCAGCAATGTTTTACTCTTGAAAGGATTTGTTTGCAATAATTTTAATCAAGAAAAGCCTTCGCTATGGAAATTAGATTTTAAAAAATGTGACAAAAATCACTTCGATAATAGTATAATTTAATCTTTCTTACAAACTATTTCCGGGCATCTTAAAATGCAATATATTAATCCAATGTTTTGTAAAAAAACATCGACTAAAATGACAGGAAACGCTTATACTAAACTTGTCCGTGCTACTTGAATAAGCCAATGACAGACCTGTATCCAATAATATTACATGTATAGGTAAGTCTTGACTTGAGAGTTAGTGGGCGTTACCTACAACTCACTTTCAAGTTTCGCGCTAGTTGCAGATGCTGTCATCTGTTATAAACAACATAACGGAGCTTAATTGAGAAAAACACTGGTGTCATCTATTAGCAGAAAAAATCTCCAAAGTTGCTAGACCGGGGCCTTAATCCATTATTCTTCATACAAATTTGAATATAAACTGCAAAATATCAATTTTCATAAACAATGCTATTACACAATATACAGGTAGACGCCACTGGTTATTTTAGAATCAGTCGCATTATAGAATCCAATTTTAAAGGACTTCGTATGATGATCGCTTATTATCATCACTTGTTTTTGCACAGATGTCAATGAACGTAGTAATGTCACAAAATGCATAATTTCACATGGTTGTTGAATTTTCGTCTCGGGCATCACAGTATTATTACCACACAGGATGTTTGTTGCCCTGATTTTAGTTATTGGAGCCAAATTATCACTGCCAGTTCTACTGCCGGGTCGATTTTTGCGACTTTGTCCAACTGTTTCGATGCAATATTACAGCTTTTCTCCAAACTACATGTATAGCCTTCTGTAGTAAAATAACAAATCAGTATCAGACTTTCTTTTATATGAAATTCCAACAGCCAATAGAATTGTACTTATAATTGTGCCCAGCACACTTTAGTGTTTTATTTAGCGAATATTTGTATACTGTCGTAATGGAGATGGATATAATAGTTTCGTCGCTCAGAGATTTGTAGATATTTCTTATATAACGTAATATTATATTTACGTTACATTATATATAAAAGTAATAAAATAAAAGGACAGAAACAGGTATTGAAAAATGTTACACGAAATAATGAAGCTTGTACAGGAGACAATTTTCACTGTGCAAAGAGATCATGAATTAGTCATGAAAAATCCACAATAGGAAATTACATAATTGAAAGCCATGGAGAAATGGATCATTGCAAATGCCGTCGTGTAGAATTAGGGTCATCTCATGTTCATATCATGTTTTTGACATGACAAAATACCAATGGTAAAATAACCATGACAATTCATTACAGGTCATGAGTGGAACAAGGGAGGCGTCAGCCCTCCTTGGACTCCGGAGGAGTACACGCTTGGCGGCCCGCTCCTAGGCCGCTGGCAAGGAAAGTCTCGCCGGGGGGAGCCGGGTGGCAAGCCAAGCTTGTCAAAAAGTAAGTTACCTCCTTTTATTTCCTTTTCGACTTTGCTTTTTTTGATTGGCGTATAGACCTAACCATGTTGCCAAAGTTTATTGTTAAAAAGTACATTTAGAATCGGGTAGGGGAAGGGGATTTCACAGAACGCTATCACACTGGGCGGCCTTTTACAGACTGGCACGTCCTTCACCGTAGATTTTCATCGTGATGAGTTAGAAAAAACTTGACTGTTGGGGAAAGCCTTTACTTTTCGCCAATTCTACTCCAGAGTATTAGAGTGGACTCCAGACCTGGGCTTGGGCGCTTTTGGGAGCAGGACCTGTGGTGGAAGAGGAGTTTGGAGCAGCGATTTTTTTGCGACGTTTCAGGATTGTAGTCCATGGCGGGGTTGTAGGCGTATTATCAGGTTTGGAGAGGTCTACACTCTCAAGCTCAGCGATTTCGGCTGAGGCTTCCCATTTCTTCTTGCGTTAATGTTGGCTTAAATTGAGGCTTAGCCAGTTTGCCTGTTGTTAGGTCAGAGATTTGGGTTCTAAGACTCCTTATTTCCGCGATTAGCAGAGGAACTAGAGTGGTGAGTGGGGCAAGGACTGCCATCAATGCCGGAGTGTTATCTTGCTTGACAAGTTTCTTGTAGCTTTCATTTACTTGTACTAGGGCATCTTTCGTAATCAGGGTTTCTTCTTCATCATAGGGTTCTTCTATAAACGTTTTCTTGAGGGGAGGTTCTGTGGGCAAAGATTGCCGTTTAGAAGGGTGGGACTGGGGGAATTTGGCGTCCTGGCCAGTCTGCAATCTTTGCAGTTCTTCGCTGCACGTTGGTCTTGGATGAAGAACTTCAGTTCTGTCTGTCACTGGCGGAAGCGCACCGTGAACTCTATCACCTCCTTTTAATCCATTCATAACTAAGACTATTACAGCACTTAAATTCTCTTTACACGTTAGTTGCTTAGTAAAAAGGATTAAGTGGAAAGACTGCAAGGTTTCTCTATCAAAAAGTAACAACCTATGTACATCTCATTTTCTCTTTCCTAGGGGGCCGGAGTATGGTTACCCGACGAAACCCATGTTTGGCGAGTCGCCGAAGTTGTGGAAGATTTGGACGAGGGTGTTCTCAAGTTAGAGTACCAAGATGGAGAGGTAAGTTATCTTCGACTTGTTCTCTAATTCTTTCTATAGAAATAAATGGCAAGTGACCTTAGTTTCCTTAATAATTAACTCAAATTACTTTCATTTCTTATCTATTCACTCGCTTTTAAAGGAAGGAATCGAGGGAAAAAAGAGAAAAAAAGGAAACACGTTACAATATGGTTAAAAGATCATTAAAGCGCTGGTTCTAATGGAGATTTATTTTTATAGAAAAGGGAAATCCCGATTCACACGCCACAAGACTTGCCCCACATCAAAAACCCCGAGTTCCTGATCGGTGCGAACGATTTAACCTCGTTGTCGTACCTGCATGAACCTGCTGTTCTTCACAGTCTTCAGATTCGCTTTGAGCGTTACCAAGCTACATATACTTACTGTGGTAAGCCCCAATTTAGCTCATTTTTCAGTTCTTTTAAAGAAATTCAAAATTCTGGATTCGAACCTTTTTTTCTTGTTTTCTTGGAGGAATCATTTTGGTTGCTGTTAATCCTTATGTAGAGTTACCTATTTATGGCAACGATATTGTCCTGGCTTACCGAAAGCAGAGTCAATATGCGGATTTAGACCCTCACACCTTCGCAGTCGCACAAGAAGCTTATACGGAACTTGAAAGGTTCAGATTATCCCTCTTTTCGATTCCTTTTTACAATAAATTCCTCATTTTGTTTAAAAAAAAAAAAAAAAAATGGGCGATTTTTTGTTGCAGAGAGAACCGAAACCAGAACAATAATTGTGACAGGAGAGTCCGGAGCTGGCAAAACTGTTCCGCCAAATACACAATTCGCTATTTTGCCACTGCCGGAGGTTCGGCCACGGACATGCAAGAGGAGAAGTCATTTTTGGCTTCGAGTCCCATTATGGATGTAAATATATTTCATTTTTTTTATTTTTCCTTTGAAAAAGGGGCACAAAGGAGGGAAAAAATGAATTGGGGAGCACAGTAAGCTTGTAAATGGGTTATCTTTGACAGGCGATTTTGAATGCCAAGACGACAAAAAATTATTGGCAAATATATCGAAATCGACTTTAACAGTCAATATCATACTACGGGAGCAAAAATACGGACGTATTTACTCGAAAAGTCACGGATGGTCTTCCAATCGAACCAGGAACGGAATTACCACATCTTTTACCAGTTATGCGCTGCAGCTAGTCTTCCTGAGTACCATGATTTACGCTTAGGTGAGTCGATATGCTCTTCTTTTACTTTCATGTCGCGTTAAATCCAATTTTGTTGCGTTTTTAATCGTTTTTTCTTTTTTCTTTTTCTTTTTAGACCATCAAGGCAGCTTTCACTACACGAACCAAGGCGGTAGTCCGTATGTGGATGGAGCAAACGATTTGGAGTACTTTGTCGACACGAAACGCGCATTGAACATGTTGGGCTTTCCTGATGAGTTCCAGACGAGTATTTTCCTGATTTTGGGAGCTATTTTGCATTTAGGAAACGTGCTGATTCAAGAAGCTGATCAAGAGAGCTGCACCATCCTGGTAAATTCATAAATATTGATGCTTTAAGCACTTTTAAAGGGAAATCTTCGATTTTGGAGTTCAACTAATTCAGAATTGTATTTTATTTTAGCGTACCGATACTCATCTGGAGGATTTTTGCCACTTGATGGGTTTGGCTAATGAAGATAAGGAGGAATTGCGTACATGGCTATGTTTTCGCCAGATTGTTAGTATGCGAGAAGTGTTTACGAAGCCAGTGAACCTAAAAGAGGTAAAAACCTTTCCAGTTTGTTCTTTAGTTACGATTAAAATTACTTTTTTCTCGGTTTTAGGCAATCTTTGCGCATGGTGCCCTAGCTAAGCATATTTATTCGCAATTATTTAACAAAATTGTGTCCCTGATCAACAAGTCTTTGGCCAGTAATGCCAAATCATTCCAGTTTATCGGCGTCTTGGATATTTACGGGTTTAAGACATTCCAAATTAACAGTTTCGAGCAGTTTTGTATCAACTATGCCAACTAAAAACTACAGCTACAATTCACCCAAGTAAAAATTAGATTCTCTATCAATTCAATGTCAAATTCAGTTGTGTTAACTCACTTTTCGTTTGTTAGCACGTTTTCAAACTGCAGCAAGAAGAGTGCGCTAGCGAAAACATCGAATGGACTTTTATCGAATTCTGCGACAGCCAACCCTTTATCGATCTTATCGAAAACAAGTTGGGAATATTGGATTTGCTGGATGAAGAATGCAAAGTAACAAAATATCGGTTTCCATTTTGTAGTTATTTTTTATTTGATGTTTTTGGTTAACAGTTACCTACAGGATCGGATCGAGCATGGGTTTCGAAACTCCAGGGCAAATGCGGAACTTTTTCCCACCTTAGCAAGCCACGCTTCTCGAATAAGGCATTTATTATCACCCATTTTGCGGATAAAGTCGAGTATGAGTGCGAAGGATTTATGGAAAAGAACCGCGATACTGTCATTACGGCCATTACTAGGTGTTGTAGTAAGAATGAATCAGAGTGTTTGAGGTTATTGATGGTTTCTGACTTGAGTTTTGGTTTCGATGGTTTCGATTTTAGTTTTGACATTTTCGACATTGTGTAAAGTTCAGGGCTTGGGTTGGGAGAGGTGACGGAATGTATACTTACGTCCCGGGAGTTTTTTTTTTTAGTTGTTGATTAAATCCAAAATGGCTGTGGTATGTGGGATTATTGGGGAATTTGACAGAATTATGAACGTCCTACAATGTAAAAGGTTTCTCTGCAAAATTCTTAGGAGATGTATCGGTCTTGTAAGGGGTTCTCAATTGTTTCCTGTCGGCTTTTCCACTTTTCGTAACTGCTTCCTTGATCCATTTCAGGGCTTCTGTGTCCATTGTGTCTGGGTTGATCATGTTTTTGCCTTTCGGCAATTCGTGTTGGGCAAGTATTGTCAAACGAGTAGTGGTTGCCTCCACAGTTTCGGCACTTCCGCGCATTATCGGCACAGTTATTTGTCTTGTGATGCCCAGAACATTTCGCACATGTATGTGGGTTCCTTACATTGGCAGTTAAAGCATTGGAGTAGGTTTTCTTTTCGGCGGTCTTCGACCTGTACCGTCCTGCTGAAGGCGAAGAGAAAGCCTTGGTTAAGGAGTCGTGCTTTAGTTTCTGCGGAAGTGCAGGAGAGTTGGCTCGTATGATTCGGACGCCTTGTGTAAAATTCCTTCCTATATTGATATATTGTAAAGTCTTCCCCTTCTTTTTTGACCTTTCACGAATTCGTTTACCTCTTCTCATTCTTCAAGCCATACACCTTCTCGATCTCACGGGTTATGCTGCATTACCGAAGATCAACCTTTCAACGTTTGAGGATGATATCCTGCAGTGGTCTGCGTTCTGAGACTCGTTCACCGCCGAAGTGGACGCCGATTTTAACATACCTCCCGTGCGCAAATTCAGTTATTTGATTGGTCAACTTAAAGGAGCTTCACTAAAAGTCATTGAAAACCTCACTCCTACTGCGGGAAACTACACTAAAGCGATCGAACTCCTTAAAGAATGTTACGCAAAACCGCATAAAATCATGAAAGCTCGCATCTGATCAATCCTGTCCCTGAAGAACCCTTATCATTCCCTATCTAGCCTTCTTACTTTCCTCCAAACTATCGAAATTACGCTTCGCGCTCTCGAAACACGAGGGATGAAAGCAGAAAATTTTGGCGACTTCGTCGTATGTACACTTGAAGAAAAACTTCCTACTTTGACACCGAATAATATGGCTCGATCCTTTGGATCCAATGAATGGAATCTTGAACAATTTCGTTACCACTTAAACCACGAAATTGACTGGTTAGAAACCGGATCTAACTCTATTTCCCCGCATGTTGATAAGAAACTTCACAAATCTTCGAGTAATCCTAAGTCATCCGCCGCAGTACTCTCTGTCGGGACCAAGGAAAAGAAATGTACTTTTTGTACCGGTTTCTCACCTTCCTAGTCCTTGTTCTAAATACCCAACTGCTGAAGATCGTTTGAAAATAGCCAAAGAAAAGCACCTTTGTTTCAACTGCTTTAACGTCAAATGATCACTCCAAAGTATCCGAATATCCGTCTAAGTTTTCGCGTCACCGCTGAGGGAAAAGGCATCATACCAGCCTTCATCTCGAAAAATGCACTACTTCAGGGGTGCTACTTCCAAAGCACGGATAGGAGGTAATCCTGTCTCGACTTCCAGGGCTACAGTTTTTGTGCGTAAGGTAAGGTTATATCTCAATATGCTCGTATTAATGGACGTAGTCTCGAACCTGAGGCGTTTAACCATGCATTAAAACTGCAGGGCAGTTTTGCGATGACCATTGGCTGAAAAAGCGTGAGGAGCAGTTGATTGACTTCAAGACTATTGATAGTTTTCGAATCCTTTCTGTAATGTGGTTGCTCTGCTGCGACGAGGGCTATATATTTGTTCCATAGCAGCTTACGAGTCATATGTCATGGCATGGTATCTTACTACCTTTTTTGTCTGGATGGCTGAGGTTCCCTAAACAGGAATGGCTTATACACGCGTGCGTCTTCTCGAGAAGTTGATTAGTTCGGTCTCTACGTTTCGAGGGCTGACAGGTTGCTTACTGTGAGTAATAATATTTATCTAATAATATTTATATTTATCTCATATTTATCTAATATTTATCTCACTGGATGAGCCTGAGGTAGGAAGTAATTAATCGTCTGCGAAGTGTTGAGCGCTTTTGCGTTTACGGTTATTGACGCTCAGTGACCAGTTGATATAGGCCAGTAAGAGTCTTGGAGAGATCTTGGAGTCTACCAATACTTGGAGGAGACGATTCCAGTTGTTGCAGCGCTGGAGTAGTGGGTATTTGGGTTTGTTTGGTGGGGAAGGTACTTCAGTAGGGAGTACGAGGAGGTTTACAGTGGGGGTATTTTGTACACCTCGGAGCAAGTGGAGTGGGTCTTTGGTCCAAAGTATTTTTCACCAGGCTTAATAACCCACAAGATCTGGACTTGGCTGCATCCAAACTAACATCCATAATATAAATGACAATGCACCAAAACATCCCCCAACACACTACAAGACACTACAGCAGGGTGGAAACAGAATTCGAACTGTTACGCAGACAAACAGCCAAAGGTTGGCTCGGCCCAGCAAGAAGTGATTCGGCGTCAGCGGCTCCGTATCTTCGGGATTCATACTGAGATGCGTCAAGGGTCTACCATTAAGCAGTGACTCCAATTTTGCCATAACGGTTGTGAGGATTTCGTCCGTTACGGTTTGATTCCGCAATGTGTATCTAAGGGCGACTTTAGCGGAGCGTACCAGTCGTTCCCAGACTCCGCCAAAGTGTGGGGACGCAGGGGGGGAGAAGTGCCAACTGATTTCTCGCTGTGCCAGCTCGTCCGCAGTTCGCTTCTCGTTCCAGGCTTACAAGTTTTGCCGGAGCTCCTTCTCACCTGCACTTAGGGTAGTTCCATTATCACTAAAAACGTCCACCGGAGCGCCGCGGCGGCTGACAAATCGTCTAAAAGCCAAGATAAACGAGTCATTATCTAGTGAGTGTGCAACTTCCATGTGGACTGCGCGCGTGACGAGGCACGTGAAGAGGCAAACGTAACGTTTGTGTACTCTTCGATGAATTACGACCCCGAACGGTCCAAAGTAATCCACGCCAACGTTCGTGAATGGTGGACTATACGTATCCAGTCGTTGCCGGGGAATGCAGCCATCAACGAGACGCACGGCGTGGCTCGATAACGGTTACAGACGAAAGAGCCGTTTACAAGTCTTGTTCACAGCCGCCTGACCTCCTGTCACCCAGTACTGGAGACGCAAATCGGCTAAAGTTCGCTCGGTTGACCCATGTGTTAGCCTTTCGTGTGTACGGCGGATTAGTAATGCCGTCAGCGGGCTATCAAGGCTCAGGAGTATAGGATGCTTGACGTTGGACGGGACGTCGGCATGTTGGATTCTTCCGCCCACCCGCATGATACTTTGCTCGTCCAGGAAGGGAGTCAGCTTCAGGAGTTTCGAATTGCGCGGGAGCGGTTCTTTCTTCTCCAGGGCATCATAATCCAATCCCATGAGGCGCTTCTGTCCTACCGTGATGAACTTGAGAAGGTCATCGCTGCATTCAGCAACTGACAGGGGCCCCTTCTCCACGGAAAACTTGGACGGTCGCGTGTTCCTGGTAAAGCGAAGAGTCCAAGCCAGAATACGCTTCAAACTGTTTAGGTTAGACGTACCTCGCAGGACTTCGAGTGATTCGTCTTTGTCTACCCCAACAGAGGCAATCAGCGGTGGTAGTATGTCTTGGTCAGTGCTAGCGGGCTCTCTTTGTATTTGTTCAGCGGGCCACTCAGATTGCGGCTGCTGGAGGAAAGTTGGCCCGTTGAGCCATCGGTTCGGTGTGACCAGGGAAGTTGCTTCTAGCCCTCTAGAACTGTCATCGGCGGGGTTCAGCTTCCCCGGAATATGTCTCCATTGGTCGGATTCCGTAAACTCTAGAATTTCAGTGACCCTATTTGCGACGAAGGTTTTGTACCGGCAGGTCTTTGAGCGGATCCAGTTCAAGACAGTAATCGAGTCTGTCTACAGGTAAACTTCGTCGATCTTTAATCTAAGTTCGGAATAAATGGTACGTGCCATCCTGGCGGCTAGTAGGACCACCTGTAGTTCCAGGCGAGGAATTGTCAGTTGTCGCAATGGCGCCACATGGGACTTGGCGGTAACGAAATTAATCGTAACATCGATTCGGTGGGCGACGCGTAAATAGGTGACAGCCCCAAAGGCGATTTCGGACGCGTCCGCGAAGATATGAAGTTCGACGGTCGATGGATTAAGGTCGGGTTGCAGGCATCGCGGGATCGTAATGGCTTCAACCTTCCTGAGGCCATCCAGCCAGCAACGCCAACGTTCAGATAGGTGTTCCGGAATTGTTTCGTCCCACTGCAATTCAAGTCTCGATAATTCTTGTAATAGGGTTTTAGCCGTTAGGGTGATGGGGACGAGGAACCCTATTGGGTCGAATACGCTTGCCACGATTCGCAATTTCTCCCTCTTCTTGGGATTGAAGGGCATTCGTTTAACGCGGAACGCGAAGCTGTCTGTGTCGGCGTTCCATCAAACACCGAGGGTTCTTTCAACGGGCAACCGGTCCAAATCGAGGTAAATATCCGGGTTGGATTTGCGCGGTCTTCGGCCGAGAAGGAGGCAAGCACTGTGCGAGACGAGTATTTCCATTTCACCAAGGGGAATCCGCCACGTATGAGGACTTCTTTCAAATCCCGGCAAATGCTGATGGCTGCTTCCTCCGTCGGTATGGAGTCCAGATAGTCATCCATATAGAAATTCCTCTCGACCCATGGCTCCACGTTCGGGAATTCGTCGGATCTGTCTCGTGCTGCCTTTCGCAGTGCGTAGTTGCAAATGGTCTGAGAGGATTTGGCCCCAAATATCTGAACGGTCATCTCAAACGTCTCTGGTGGAGTTTCTGCACCCGGAGCTCACCACAGGAATCGAAGCGCTGGTCTGTCACTGGGGATTACCTGCACTTGATGAAACATCGACTTGATGTCCGCAGAGACTGCCACCGGATACTCTCTGAAACGTAAAAGTACACCAAGCAGGTTATTTAGTAGGTCGGGTCCAGCTAATAATGCGCCGTTCAGAGATACGCCTCCTGTTTCTGCAGCAGCGTGAAATACCACCCTGACCTTCCCCGGCTTGTTTGGGTTGGTTACCGCGTGATGAGGGAGGTACCAGACACGAGGGTAAGTCTGTCTCAGTTCAGGTGGGCTGAGCTTCTGGGCGTAGCCGTCCGCCACGTAAGCCTCTATAGTCTGCACGTAGAGCACTGCAAGCTCCGGGTACAATTTCAGCCTCCGTTCGAGCGCGAAGAACCGTCGCAGGGCGGTCTTCCTGTTGTCAGGTAGGGTCACGGTCGACGACGACCACAGCAATCCGGCCTCGTATCGTTCACCAACAGAACGGACGGTAGCTTCGAGCGTCTTCAGTGCCAACTCGTCGGCCTCTGACACCATCTTCCGTCTCTGGGGCTGGACTCCTAGTGATTCGGTCTCCCAAAAAGACTTCACGCTCTCGTGTAGATCGTCGAAGGTTATGTTCATGATATTACGCTTCCCGGGGCCCACGGACCGCACTTGAACTGGTCCCCTCAGGCTCCATCCAAACGGAGTCAGCAGTGCGCGAGGCCCTCTTATGCCGGGAGGCGGTTTTCGTACTTCTTCGTAGTCGAGTGCTTCAGGTACTCTGTGCCTATAAAAACAGTTACCTCACCAGGCTCAGCTTCGTCCAAAGGAATATCCCGCAAGTGGGGCCAGGTCTGCTGCAGATGGGAGATATTTCGCTTGCGGAAGGTTGACACCAGCTCCGGGACTGCTGTGGCTTCATCAGCTGGAAAGACATTCTTTCCATCAAGCGACGCGATCAGGAAATGCACAGTTTGGGTCATAATCTTCGGGTCGTGAGCAATCCTGAAAACGAGTTTTTAAAGTTGTAGTTGTGTTCAAATTCAAACGAGTTGTAGTTCGTATTCAAATTTATTATTAATTATGATTAAGTTGTTAAAGTTTTCATCTTCACTTGGGCAAGGACAGTTTAGGACATACAATAGTTGGCATGCAAATAGTGGTTTACCACATTGTCATAAATAAATCTAAAATAAATGTAAAATTATTTATCTTCATTTCCGATAGGGTCGTATACGTAAGAACATTGCTTCAACAATTCGGCAGCACCCAACTGTCCGTCACTGTACTTTACAAACAGCTGCTCCAACTTCGCATGTACCTTCTTATGGTGCTTCTTCTGAACCCTCGATAGGCGGTCTTCTGTAATCAGCTGCACGCTAATTTTGACGATCTCTGCCTCCCTTTTCAGTAGCTCGAGGAGCATGTAAAGGTTGAGACCCTTCTTTTGTGCTTTCCGATTAAGCCTAGCGTGCCAAGATTCGAGGTCGTTGTTTGTCCTGATGGCACGGCCGAACGCCGACCAGGACTGCGGTGGCCAGATCGTGGAATCGACCCAGGCACGTTTTACATACTGACAAACTTGACCAACAAGCGAATTCTCATTTTGTCTCGTTAGACTATCCAGGGCGGGAGGGATGTGCTCTGCCGGCAAGAACTGGAGGGCTAGTATCATCCTAAATGATAGGAGTATAATATATAGTGAAGATTTCGACATAACGACATTACCGGCAAAAGCTGCGAATCGTTTCTTCATTCCTGTACTGTCGTTGGAGTCCTACTTCCTGGATCTTTCGATATACCGCTTGGCTCCAGTGGAACGAGCAGCCGTGCAGAGTCACGTGTGGCATAGCGAACTTCGCTGCTTGCCAAATGGCTGCTTCGAAATCCATTAATATGTTTGAAACACGTGGCAAGTGCTGACAGCGGCGGACTATAGCTAGTAAGACATCTTTGTAATCCTGCACCGTTTTGCCAGACATCAGGCTAAAGACCATTGGCACCTGAAATACTAATTAGTATTTTTTTTTTCTTGATTAAATAGTCAGCCAAATACCTGTTTGATTTTTCCTCCGTGCTTTATGAATGCGTGGATGGAAAATAGTTGAGTAAATGGAGGCCTTACGACGTAAAAAGTAGCGTCGCAAAACCACTGGACAACATTCGCCAAAAGGGTAAGCATGCTGTCAAGTTGCAAAAATTGAATGTCTACGCGTTTGTACTCCGTTGTCCGCGTTAAATGAATCCCACTGTAGAAATTCTGGTGGGACATGTTGTGGAGCCATGTTGAGCTCGAAGTCCAAGGACATCGGGTGTCTTGGTCGCTGCTTTTCTCGTGCCCTGTTGGTCACGCGGACGAGAGTACGAAAAGTTGGCAAGGCCTCGGGCACAGCATCGTTCCAGAATCTTGCTCGTTATGTGAAACACTCGTTAAGCGAAACTGATTTTCCCATTTAAATCAGTGTAAAACACGATAATGCGTTCCCTGCGAAATATTTTTTTTAAATGTTTATTCAAATAAAATTACAGGTACATGCTTTTTTTTTTTTTTTTAATTTGGGGATATTGGCGTGAGCATAGCTCGTTGCCTCCCTCGTCTATTAGCCTTGCTGTCCTACATATGTTACACTCTTTACAATCGTACATTCACGTACACATTATACCTAAAAGGTAATGAAGAAATAAAAATAAAGAGGGAGAAGAAAAGAAAAGCGTATGACGGATGGTATTAAGTTTGTAATTTGTTCATTGCCGAGTTAAAAAACGTCCCGAGGGGAACAAAGGCTTTTGGCTCTGTGAGGAGAACTTGGGGGCTAAAGTGCAGTTTCATTCTTGATAGCTGTCGTAAGAGAATTGCTCTGTTTTTATTAACTCGTCTACACTTGAAAAATATATGTGGTAAATCTTGGTTCGAGTAGTTGTTACAAGCACATGTCATGTCATTAGTCTTCTTTATGCGGAAAAGATATTTTTTAGTCGGGAAATGTGTAGAACGTAGTCTTATTTTCGTCGCAATAGTCTTTCTGTCTATTTTCGATTTACAGATTGATAGCTTTGAGGGGACAACACCTAAATCACGGAGAGGAGACGGGGAATCTGACCATCTTTCTCTCCATTTTTCCATTACTTTATTTTTTACTAACTCGGGTGTGTAACTGTTCCCATCTGGGAAATTACTGAGTTTCAATGTTCGGATAATGTAGGAACAAGACCTATACCGTCTATGCTCCGGTTCTGAAGCTGTAGTGTCTGGTGGGCAATTTAAGCTAAACCTTAAAATGCGTTCTAAGGACATAAGATCCAAGGGGGGTATGCCCGCTTCAACTTCTAGGGTCGCTGTAGGAGTAGTTCTAAGGGCGCCTGTAATTAGCAGAAGGGCCTGTCTGTGAAGCGTCCGTATAGCTGGTAATTTTGTTAGGTCGACATTACAGAAAGCAGGGATTCCATAGAGAATCTTCGGATACAACAAGCTTGTTACCAGGGTTCTTACTTGATATGTTTGGATTGAAGGGATGAATTTGATCAGTTTCCGAAGCCTGTTTAGCACGAGGTTTCCTTCCGCTGCTAGATGGGATGCCTGCTTATTCCAGTTAAGCTTACTGTCGTAGCGCAGTCCCAGATACCTAACTTCCTGTTTGGGTTCTATCATGGTTCCACTCCACTCTAGTGGAGTTGTATCAGTAACTCTCTTTCTTGTAAAATGAATGAGTTCTGTTTTGTTTATTGAAAAATTGAGACCTAGTAGTTTACCCAATTTAACAATAGCTTTGACCGCACTTTTTAATAGTCTCACATTAACTCTGCCTGTCGACCCAGATACAATTAAGATTAAATCGTCTGCGAATGCTAGTATTTTTATACGTTTTGATTTCACTAGGTTGAGTACACCATCGATGTACATTAGAAATAGTATTGGTGAAAGGGGTGACCCCTGTGGCACCCCTTTTTTAATGGCAAAAGTCTCACTAGTTACCGAGCCCTGGCAAAGATATCCAGTCCTGTTTACCAGGAAACTGCTCAACCAATTGGTTATTATGGGTGGTAACTTTTTCTTTCTTGCTTTTTCTAATAATTTCTTATGGACGACATTATTAAACGCATCTTCAATATCAAGCAATAACGCCGAGGTGACCTTGCGATTGTCAAAATCTTTAAGAACTGAGTCGGAAAAAGACAAAAGGGCATTAACAGTGGACCTGTGGGGTCTAAACCCCCATTGGTTGTGAGACAGCAAGTTTTTGGACTCAAGGTATGTCCCAATTCTAACAGCGATGGCTTTCTCTAGTATTTTTCCAATGTGGGAAAGAAGTGCAATGGGTCGAAAGCTCTTACTCGTGGAGTAATCCGTCTTCCCTGGTTTGGGGATCGGGAGTATTTTTGACACCTTCCAAATTTTAGGGAAATAGCTTAAGTCAATACTAGCGTTGAAAAGTTTAGTTACGTAATTATCAATAACATGCCATGTCTTCTTGATTATGATGGGTTGGATGCCATCTTCGCCAGGTGCCTTTAACGGGGGTAATTTATTAACTATTTCTGTAAGTTCCTTAATGGTAAAGAGTGCCTGTTGTCTTTGTCTAGTCGAGTATGTCTTTCTCTTTATTGTACGTCTTATTTCATTCCTTGAATGTACATGAACAGGTACTTGAACAGGTACATGCTTATAAATCGTTAAAGATCGTAACAACCTGGAAAAAAACATTCATTGGAAAAAACAGGATTGCTCTCGTTTTATAATAATACATTTGAATACAAACTACAAATCGTTTTCAGAAATAATAACAAAGCATCGGGCGGGGCTAGCGTGGGGAGTGGAGGAAGGCTTTAAGGTGGGTTTCCCACTATGTCAGTATTCAATGATCATACTGTGGTGAATTTTCGTGTGGGGAATTGTCACTAGAGAAAAGTTGTGGTGAGTTTACAGGATTAGTACAAACAGGATTTGGCTGTGGAGCATGCAATGACATGGTGCTCTCCGACGTGGTCAAAATAAGACGGGAGAATCTCTCCGCGATCATTTATCAGGTTGGTAACCAAGTGGCACTATTGGATCCAGTTCCAGTGAGCTTGCGGAATTACGTTCTTGGTGGAATCAATCTTCAGAATCGAACCGTAGAAAGAGGTGATGGCTACCTTAAGGGTGGGCAATCGGGCCACTTCGCAGAACCTCTTCGCATAGGGCAGGGCGGTGAAAAAAGGGGGTTCCTGGAAACACTCATCTGCCTGCAATAAACCGATTACGCTAGTTGAGTGACGCGGGCAGTCACTCTCAGAAAAATCAAACCGTCCAAGGCATCAAAGACGGAGAAAATAATGGAAATCCTGGAACGGTCGCACGAAGAGATATCGCAGTTACTAAAAAGAAGAGAAGAAAGAGATATGCAGAAAGAAAAGAAGCAGAAGAGGCACGATAAAATCATGGCAGCATCCAACGCTATTGTTGGAGTATTGCGTGACGCCTTCCAAAGTATTAAGGAAAAGAAAAAAGAAAGGAAAAGGAGGGAATCTTCAGATTCTGATTGACTAAACGTTTGTTTTATAAATAATATGCAATTCGAATGTAGCTTAATTAAAAATTTAATTACAGTCATTACTTATATATACACCCAAATAAAATGTTGATTTCAGAAAATGTTAACCTTGTTCTGAAACTGCAGCAACGTGTGCCATAATCATCTACAAGAATATTCTTGCAAGTTTCTGCCTCACAGACTCTCGTTTAGCTTGTCCACTGTTAGTGGGTACAAAATTTCTTTCTGGCAAATTAACATCACTGTTACCATCACCATCATTTATAGTGCGGCCAATACAGAAGTCTCCATTTTCTATGCCAATATTTTTTTTTTTTTTTTTTTTTTTAATTTATCTCAGCGTGAGCACTGCTCGTTGCCGCCTATTTATTGGGTCTGAAGTTGAGTAATCAGTGAACAATTTTACAAACATACATTCATTTACGCTATTCCTCGAAAGGAGAGCGTAGCCATACTAGTGGGTTAGTTGGGATGTAGGGTTATTAGAGCCGAGATGGCGAAAGTATTTATTGCTTTGTAAGCGGTTGGGTTTGTGAGTATAGTCTGTGGATTAAAGTGGAGTCGAAGTTTTGATAAGTCTCTTAGCAAAATAGCTCTGGATCTATTTAAGAGTCTGCAGTGGAAAAATATGTGTCTGAGGTCTTGTTTCGAGTGGTTGTTACAGGTGCAATTTGAGTCTTGTGTCTTTTTAATGCGGTAGAGGAATGACTTCGTCGGGAAATGTAAGGTTCTAAGTCTGATAAGTGTAGAAATAGTCCGTCTGTCTTGGTCAAGTTTGCAGATAGGTTGTAGCGTTGGAGATATCTGTAGATCGCGGAAGGGGGAGGCAGAGGTAGACCATTCTTCTTGCCATTTCTGTAAAATCAGATGCTTTATACTTTTCTTCAAGTCTTGGGACTTGTCGGTGAGCAGATTGTTATTTTTTAGTGACTCCATTAAGAATGAACAAGAGGCGTAACGTTTGTGTTTCGGTGCGATGGCGTTTGGGATAGTCGGGTTGTTGTGGCTGAATCTTAGAGTTCTTTCGAGCGAGAGGAGGTTTAAAGGAGGAATGCCTGTTTCAACTTCAAGAGCTGAAGTGGGGGTAGTTTTGAGTGCACCGGTAATAAGAAGCAGGGCTTGTCTATGTAGTGTTCGTACAGGGGCAAGGGAGGATAGCTTAGTGTTAGACCAGGCTGGAAGACCGTACAGAATTGTCGAGTAGAGGAGACTCAGGACCAGCGTTCTTAGTTGGTTGACTTTAATAGTTGGTAGGAAGGTGATTAATTTGCGTAGTCTGCTAATTGTGCGATGCCCTTTTGAGGCAAGATGAGCAGCTTGTTTTGACCAGTTTAAGTTCGTGTCGAAAATTAGGCCAAGATAGCGAACGCTGTCTTTGGGGCATATAACGTCTTCATTCCAGGTTAAGGCAGTAGTTTCGTCAGTTCTTTTCCTCGAGAAGTGTATGAGTTCCGTCTTGCTTTTTGAGAAAATAAAGCCTAGATTCTTACTCCATTTTTCCAAAGTTTTAAGGGCATTTTGAAGAATTTTAACGTTGATCTTGCTAGATGAGCCTGTCACCGCAAGGAGCAGGTCGTCGGCGTACGCAATTGTGGTGATACGTTTTTGTTTGAGCAGGTGGAGTGCGTCGTCTATATAGAGGAGAAAGAGTATTGGGGAGAGGGGAGAGCCCTGTGGTACACCTTTAAGCATGATGAAGGTATCACTGAAAGATGGGCCGTTTATTACGAAGCTTGAACGGTTCTCAAGAAAACTTCGTACCCATTCAGACATGTAGGTTGGGAATCTTTTCTTTCTCATTTTCTGGAGGAGTTTTCCGTGTAGAACATTGTTGAAAGCTCCCTAAATGTCTAGAAGGAGAGCAGATGTCACTTTCGTTTTGTCGAAACCGTTTAGGATTTTGTCCGACAGCGTGATTAGCGAGTTTGTTGTTGACTTCTTTGTGCGAAAGGCCGATTGATTTGAGGATAGTAAGTTATTGGTTTCGAGGTGGGTTGTAATCCTGTTTGCTATGATTTTTTCCAGTATTTTTCCCAGGCACGATAGAAGGGCAATTGGTCTAAAACTCTTATAGGTAGAGTAGTCTGTTTTACCGGGTTTTGGGATGGGGAAGATCTTAGCGCAGGGGGTTGGGAAGTGTTTTAGCTTTACACTTGCGTTGAAAAATCCAGTTATATAAGGTCCAATCGATTTCCACGTGTTTTTTATAAGAGTTGGTTGTATAAGGTCTGTGCCGGGTGCTTTTAGGGGTGGGAGGTGGTCAACAATAGTTGTAATTTCAGCGTGTGAAATTTTGTGCTGAACTTCATTTCTGCATTTCGGCCGTTTACTTACATCTGGTTGCGTCCTCCTAGGTTTGTTGTTTATGGGTGGGCTAAGGTCTGCTTCCAGTAGTTTCACTGCGAGGTGATTAAATTTCTCCGTTTCGTTTTGGAAAGTTTTCCGGTTTGAGTCGAGAAGAAAGTCAATTGAGCTATTTGTGGTAATTTTCCGTGCTTTCCTGTCTAAGTTCCAAAGTAACTTTGTGTCTGAGGTGGATATTTTGTCTTCCCAGTATCTCTCCCTGGCTTTTCGGCATTGACTAGTGTATTCGTTTCTAGCGTCCTTCCAGAGTCTATCGTTGTTAGCATTTGGGTAGGAGCGGTACGTTCTTAGTTTCTTAGCTACATCTTTCTTTAAGGATTTGAGTGTAGAATTCCACCAAGGATTTTTTTTGTTCGATAAATTTATTTTTGGGATGAACGTTGAAGCGGTGTCTACGAGAATAGCGGATAGACGGCCAACTGCATTATCAAGTTGCTCGGTAGAGTTGAGTTGTGTCAATGTCTTTTCCATTTCATTTAATTTATTGGAAAGGTCTTCATTAAGTGATTTCCAATCGGCTTTCTTGTAGTTCCAAAATGGCGGGGCGAATTCTTTAACAGGTGTATGTATCCGTAAGGAGAAAGCGTTGTGATCCGACGAGTTGGGGAAAGAGTTGTTATTTAGGGGTATCATTTGCATGCATTCTGCGATCTTCGGTGAGGCAAAGACGAGGTCTATTGTTGAGGAATCTCCTCTTTCATTTTGAAAGGTTGGAGTGTTCCATTCGTTTACAAGGACCATGTTTTTCTCCGTGACAAAATCGTATAACTGTGAACCCGGTCCGTCTGGAGGTTTGTTTTCCCAATACCAGTGATGCGCGTTAAAGTCGCCGCATAGAATGATGGGAGAGGTGATGTCGTTCAACTGGTGCCATATCTCGGTGAGTAGTTTGAGTGTATCATTGGTTTGCCTTCTGTAGATGCATACAAGTGTTATGGAAGGTAGACTCTCCGGTTGTATTTTTGAAATGGAGTACAATTCTTGTACTGATTGGATTTGAAAATGGAACGTATTTGGTCTCTTGAAACATACCACCCCTTTATACTCCGTCGGAGGCATAATTAGGTCAAAGCCCTGTTGAGATTGATTCGACATCTTTGTAGGTGGTTCTAGTATGAAGACGGCTTTCGCTTCTTGGATGTTTGCTTCCCTCAGAGTCTCTGTAAGTTGAAAAAAGCTTTTCCTTATGTTATGAAAGATTATGCTTGTTCCTCCGTTGTTTCGTTGTTGGTCAGGTTGGTTTACGTCAGTTGTTTGTTGAGCGTCACTTCTAGTCGTGCGTATCATGTTTGTGACGATGTCGTTAGTGTTGCCGTCGGGTTATTATGCCAATATTATGTAACACACAAGAAGCAACAACAACTTTAACACTATTTTCTACCGTTGCATGTACCTTCTGGCATCTTCGAAATCTCATTTTTAAATCCCCAAAGGCTTGTTCTACTACTATTCTGGTGCCAGACAGTTTCTTATTATACAATTTTTGGGACTCAGAAAGGTTTTCTTGAAACTTGTACGGTACCAACAACCACTTCTTCAATGGAAACCACTGTCCCCAATCAAGTGGTAGTTTTGTGAATTAAGAATCTGTCCACAGTTAGCAGAATCTGGGCGTCTGAAGAGGGATGACCGCTGGAAGACATACGAGTCGTGGCAGCTACCGGGGAATCCGGTAAATATATATGAAAACGATTTGTTCGGGAGACTGCCATTAGTACGATGCTGTGGAAACGTTTATAGTTTAGGTACGCTATTCTATTCGCAGACGGTGGGTGAATAGGAATACGGCAACCGTCAATAACTCTCACAGCTCCAGGAAAACCACGCTTCTTCTGAAACCTCCGAGCTATGGCGCGAGCATTGTCACTCGTTGGCCATCGAATAAAACGTGCTTGATTGTCAAAAAACCATTGGCACTCGGTTTGCACCACTCGCCAGATAGTTGACTCCGAATATCCGAACTTGTCTGCGATGAGGCGAATGGCCCCTTGGTTTTCAAGATAACTGAGAGTAATGTATAGCATTGTATCCAAAGATACTGGTTGATAGCCGTCGTGGTAGACAACATAATTTAGAAATCCAGAATCACCTTGCAAATCACAGATTTTTTTAAATGTTGACCGCGTCACGCGAAAATGACGCCAAAAGTCCGCATCCGAATACGACTCAATAACAAATTTATATCCAGATTGCCGATGGTGAGTTTCACTTCCAAGAGAAATAAAAGAAATGGCTAGATTAATATTAATGTCGTCATGTACTTCTCCTTCACATTCACTAGTTGACTATTCTTCAATAACATGGTCAAGAAACTGTTTTACTGCAACTGTTGCAAGGACATAGTTGACTACTTAAAAGAGAATAGCAATTGTAGCTCAAATTAATTAAAATAATCTTGTATTTACTTGTGTTTTCTTCGAGATCCATTACGAAGGCAGATAATAATGTTTGTAAACACTACGAGGACGGGTATTTTATTGTCAACTGGTAGTTGAACTAAAGGAGTTGAACTGCGACTTGCGTTCTTCGCATTTTCTCGTCTACCGGGGATTCCGTCATGCTCAACTGGTCAACGGACCAGTTGACGATAAAATGTGCCTTAAGCGTAGTTCATCTGAACCGCTATTATATACCGCGAGATGACACAACTACCATTCGGCCATCGATATAAATGAAGAGCGATAATATTGGATTTTTGAAAGGTGATAATTTCCGCTGATCGAGGCATAGAATAAGGGCTAGTCTAAAATCACGGCGATTTTTTTTCCCCAAAAACACGGTTATGATTCAAAAAAAGACCAAAAATCACGGCACCGTGACACGGTTCACTTAAATTGGCCGTTTTTTCAACTCGGAAGTCCGAAATACAGTCGAAAAATAAAATATTTAAAAGGTCAAATGAATGAGTCGTAATATTAAACCTTGTTTGATGTTAGAAAGGAAGAAAATCTGTTTGAAATAATTCGTAACTATGCAGTTTACGAGAAACATCTTTATTGGCATGCATTAAAAGCAAACATTACTTGTGCAAACAGGTTTTCAGGGAGAAAACTTTGTCTCTGGGCAGAGTTCACCTGTGTATAACAACTGACATAACACTCAGCATCTACCGAATTCGGTGGAATGGATAGAAATCGTAATGCAAATTTCGTGAGTTCATGAAAGCGAGAAATATTGGCAGACCAGTAAGTTAGTGGAGAAACATCCATGTCAACTTCATTCACAGCATTCTTGAAAGCTAGGGCTTCCGTCACAGCACGAGAATTACTTGAAAGACCAGGGATAGCTTCCTTAAACCCGTCCAAACTGAGTATTTTGGCTTGATGGGGATCGAATAGCCGAACAGCTTTCAAAAACTTCACACCTTGCTGATGGAATCTGGGGACTCCTTTTGCGTCGGACATGTAATACTGGGTTAGCTTCGTGGTCAGGTCAGAAAACGCTTTTTATGTGTTTCCCAGGCAATGTTAAACCTTTGGCCCGTTCTGTTGACCACGAGAGTAGGTCGGCTATACGCTTGTAAGCTTGATGGATGTTGACCTGCCGTCCTTCGAACCACTTCAGCAATTCCACTAGTTGTCCGGAATTTCTTGCAACGAATATCAGATCGTTTTCGATCTCCTCGTTTTCAAGCAAAGTGGACAGGAGTCCAAGGGCAGATGAACATTGGGAATTCTCAATTTCTTGCTCAACAAATTCCCTGTAGAAATTGATGTATTTGCTGTGGTGGCAAACAGTAGCAAACCAGCTTCCCCAGCGAGTTATTACAGGGACTGATGGAAGCTGTACTGCGTCATTTGTTTGCTGCTGCATGAAGTTAATGTAGCTTTTTTCCTTGAGGGGCAGTGCGACAGTATTTTCTTGAATGAAGCAACAAGCTTGTCTACAGCTGGGAAATGACTGCGCCAAGCTTCACCTAATAGGTTCAGTATGTGTGCATTGCAAGTAATATGCACACAATTCGGTAGTAACCCCTTCAACGTTTCGTACTATTTGTACTTGGTCAAGCACTGTACAATAGCCTGTGAGACTGTCGTGCTGTTCACGTGCTCTAGGTTTACTATGTCGACGCATAATACCTCTAAGGATGGCGAAGTTGATAGCGATGTAGCTGATTTCAGTTGAATTTCTGGTATAAAAAGAATGTGATGTAGAATGAGGAAAAAGAAGACACTTTTAAAAGCAACTCCTCTTGCAACACAGCATAAACCTTTGCCTGGTAAAGACGTCGTAGAGCACTCGAATTGGGCAATTTGCCTAAATTCTTCACGGATTACTGGAATACGTAAAATTAAATAATCAGGACTAACAGGGTGCAAGTTAGTACTTTACTTGTAAATATTCACGTAGTTTAGGGTGATCCAATTTCGCCAGGGGTATACTAGCTACTGTAAAAGCTTCAACAAATTTGAAGTGAGTCAAGTTTCGGACGTCCCGAGATTCGGTATGGCGATTAAACGTTCCGACGATTGTGCATTGTCTTTCACTAACTAATTCAGATTTCTCATCCTTTGCCTCTCTTTTCAAACGATGCGCTTGAGTTTCAAGGTGACGATCAATTGAACCTTTTCGAGTGTGATCCAAAGTAACATTGTAAATCGTGCAAAAGAGCTTTCCACCATCAGCATGTAAAATTCCTTTCGGAAACTGCTTAGCTCGATCCTCGCAGGATATGTTCAGAGATTGCTTCTTCGAAGCCATGGTAGAAGCGGCGTTGTGAAATATAGGAAGAAAGAGAAAAGTGGCCGAGAAAAGGGCATGGAGGAACTGGGAACATGTGCTCAAAACAACGTATGCGCTGCGTAAGTGTGCTCTTTGCAAAAGTTTTAGGCCTCTGGAAGAAAATTGGGAGCGGAAACAATGACCCACATCTAGTGGTCACAAGCAGACTTACTTTTGGTAAAGGGTTTGTTCAAAAGACGGCGTTATGGACAAGAAAACACGATAAAACACGGTATTTCCCGATTTCGTGGTAAAACACGGTGGTCAGCCCAAATATCGTGAGCTGGCTGGGAAACGTTACGATATCACTCTGATGATTTTAATAACAAACACGACTATATTTCGTCAATCGTGTGTACAGAAACAAAGAAATTTTTGGGGGTTACGATGGTCGACTAACCGTTGTCGAGAATGGAACGAGAGGGAGTTGCCTTAGCGAGAACATGTAATAGTAACAATGAATTTTTGCAATATTGAAATCTACCATCCGTATCTAGTACGGAACACACTGTATTTTCCGATTTTCACGGAAAAACTAAAATTTTGGGAAATATCACGGAATTCATGGCTTCCGTGAAATCGTGTTTTTAGACTAGTCCCTACATAGAATGTACATCTACAAAAAAATATAACAAGTATTAAAATTGACTGAAAATTAGTTTGAAAAGCTTTCATTGGAGGAGCATAAGGCTCCCGTATACCTTAGCTTATTGGTGGGAAAGAGTCACATATGGCACTTATGTTCGTTATTGTTTCGCAAACGCCTAGCGTAAGAAAGTAAGAAATGAAATATATAGCTAAATGCAGGCAAAGTTTAAGGGACCAATAGAATTTCGAGTTTAGAAAGTCTCTGAATTCGAAACTCTTTTGGTCCCTGTTACAGACCTGTCTTCCTTGCGTCTCGGGGCCCGTCGTCCTTTTTTTTTCGCTGCCGGGAGCTTTAAGGGGGATTTAACTTATAGAAACAGCCCTACAAAGTTTAGCCGGTATAACCCCAGATAGACTAGATCAACAAGCTAGGATGAAAAACTGGGAAGTTGTCTGAACTTTTCCCCATTTCACTCAACACTCCAAAATTCGCCATTCTAAGAGAAAACCTAAGTACTAACCAAAACTTGATTAACAAATATTTTCTGTTTCTTAAATAAGATTTGAAAGATTAGTTTAAAGTCTAATTTGCATAAAAAACAAACCTAAACGTCTTACATAAATATTCAACTTTACTGACAGCTTACTTAAGATTCTTCAGAAACTCCTGAGGATTTCAATTCAGCTTGTTTTTTCGACCCAGGCATTCCTTAGCTAGATTTACTTGCGAGTCATTACGATGCATAAAGAAATAGAAAAACTTATGGAAACAAGAGGCTGTAGAACGGGTAAATGTACATGTCTATTCAGCGAATAAATTTCAAACGAACCAAGTCCTTGCGGCAAACTAGCTATTTATTGCTTGTTTTCGTATAATCGTATATAAAAGGGAAAAAAAAGGAAAATTCTTAATTTCACACATACCACATAGACACCTCATTACAGTGCAAAATACAATGTAAACAAAAAAAGGAGCGGCTGAGAGCATTACATACGCCGATTATGAAAAAGGGAGAGTGGGACACGGTGAAACAAGACTCCGTATCACTTTTTTCCATTATACTGTGTTAACAAGGATCTGCTGTTAACAATGCGCAACACTTCACCAGAGGAAATTGGCATGAGCTCTTGCTTTCTTTTTTGGGCCATGACGTATTAAATAGGAGAACAAAGGTCTGGCAGTCAAATAGTAAAAAATAAAAACAAAGAACTTGGCACTGATACTACAAAGTCTGAGATTGGAAAATGCAAATAAAAGAAATGGAATGAAACGCTAACTTTCCGTCTAGCGGCAAAATCATTAACTACTTGGCAACAGCTTTGAGTAAACGATGGATTTCTGTTTCATGTGGCAATCTAGTGGCACAAATGTTAACTACTTGACAAAAGCTTTGAGTAAACAATGGATTTCTGTTTCATGTGACAATCTAGTGGCAGAAATGTTAACTACTTGGCAATAGCGATTGTGATTTCTGGTGAAATTTAAGAAAATTAAACGTTCCGAAATAAAAGATAAATCTTACAAACTGAAAACAAATCAGATCCAGTCCTTCTCCAGCACAAAAGTAATGTCCTCTCCTTCCCCCCAGCCTTTGAAAGACAACGCGGCTCACACAAAAGCAAAAAGAAACAAAAAGAAAAATATTAACTCATTATTTTAAACAAAAAATCATTTTCGAACAAAACTGTTTTTCACACTGAATTTTTTAACGTGGGGCCATGGACGTGTTATATGGATTTAAAACAAACCTTGTGTCTCGGTTCCCACCCGGTATTTAATTTTCCATTTTTATCAAACGAAACAAAGTCATTAATTCCAATTTCGTTAAATTACATATATACACACATGGTAAAGTCTTTCCTTTTTTAAAAAACTTCTCTCACGATGGCAAATTTGGTCTTTCCGGTGAATCTCGTTTAGCTAGTTTTTCTTTTCTTCTCTCTCTCTCTCTCTTCTCTTTTTCGCTGTGGTCATTAAGAAACGCAAAGGGACGAAGAGTTAGTGGGCAACCCAAGACAAGACACACAAAAAAAACTCTCCCTGCAAAAGAAAAGCTGTATCACAGGTCCGCTTTGCCATCGACGACCAATCAAGCGGTGCTCATTTAACTACTTTGTCGCGACACCGGGAAATCTGATGCCCTTCCTTACCAAAAAATGGTTAAAAAAAGAATTAAGAAAAAAGAGGGAACGAAGAAAAAGGGTGAAACGAGTGGGTAGAAGAAAATTGATAGCCATGTTTTCCTGGTTATATAATCTAACTGGAAAGTCCATCGCCAGGGCTAATTTGGCTGCAAGCCAACATTAAAATATCCTTCTTCTCCTTAGGGAATCTTAGTTCCCTTCCGGCCAATCTTGCAGCTTCTAATTCCCGCTCAGCAATGCTCAATTCCCGACTCACAATCCCAGGTGCTTCCTAAAAATAGAATAAAGCCTCTTTAATATATTCAAATAAATCAGTAGAATAGTAAAACAGTAGAAAATAATAGAAGAATAATAGTAGAAACTAAATAAGTGCATAGTAATAATAGAATAGTATTACAAAACCCGAACAACAGGCGAACGTCGGTCATTAAATAAAAAAAAATAGATACAAAATTGTTCAAATAGAAAATTGGATTTTTGAATAACAAATCAAGGGAAAGTTGGACTAAGTTATAATGAAACAGGAAAGCAGAATTTGATTAGTAATACAAATTATTATTTACACGCTTATGATTACTATTGATATTGTAATTGTATTGGTTTGTTTACTTGTTCTCGCGCCATCCAATCCAACGCCATCTGTGAACGCATATCATCATCCAATGCCCGGTGCGAATAATGGGCCACTACTTCTTGCCGGGAACACTGCCGCTCTCTCATGGCTTTCAAGGACCCATTCCAGTGCAATAGTTGGAAAACGGTCATCAACTCCTGGAATTCCAACATGGTCCGTCCCTTGTTCGCTTCTAGCATGAACCGAAAAGCTCCAATGCCAGTATTGGGGTTGTCAGCTTCCTCGGGATCGCCCTAAAAGAATGCATTTTTCAAATTATTTAAGACAAAGAATAAGGCAACTCACAATGTCTTCTTCTCCGTGTTTATATTAGCTATATTACTGTCAATAGTTTTTCAGCATCTTCTATAGTGTTTCCGTAAAAAGCGTTGCTGTGTTCTTTATGCTATGTTGCTATACTGTGCTAAGCTGTACCGGAAGCTTAAGTCTTAAGAAATTCAACTAAATACCGTGAAGTACAACGAATAAATAAACGCAGTAATAATTCGATCCTTAATTTCAGCAAGTAATTAACCTAAGGTTCGTGTTAGAAGCATACTTCATAAATTATGTCTTCCCAAATAAAAATCAAGTTTAGTTAAAAAAAACAGATTTAAAATAAAAAGAAGAAGGGGCCTTCCTTCCAGGTGCACGCAAAGGGAAAAGGTTTCTCGAGACTTGTCATTTATCAGCCTGTACGTATGTGTGTCATGTGTGTGCATCCAGGAGCCCCATTACCTGCTACTTACAGGTTGCCCGACAACCTTGTAAGGCAAGGGACATCTCATTGGCATGGACAACTCCACCTTCCCTTGTCAATCCTTGACAAATGTTGGGTTTAATACCCCCTTTCCTCTTCCTTATTCAAAAGTATGTGCCCTTACATCGCCTAACAAACCCAATTTAGGCTGGCTACCCACTACCGCTACCTTTTGCCACCTATCGCGGACCTTTTTCTCCCCCCTCTTGACATATAAACACATGGCTCATTCGCCAAAAATGCTACAATTTGACCATGTAAATACATAAAACAAACCGCTATTTAAAAACTAAGGCAAGATTTTGAAATTCGTGGAATCTTTTTACCTTAAAAGAGGCTCTCGCTTCAGCCACGGCTTTCTCAATAAACTCATCAGAGATCTGTCGGGACGGGTGCTCATTAAAAACGGAATTCATGAGCGCAATCTTGGCCGCCGATCGCCGTGCTTCAGCTTTTGTCGGGCAGTTCTGCAACAATCCGTAAGAAAAAACAAAAAAACATTCTGGTGTTATTTTTACAAAAGTTTTCCCCCAAATCTTGCACACAAAGATGTCTTAACACATTTCAAGATCTCAAAACCTGATACGGTTCAGCCATTCAGAATATACAGCAAAATTCCGCAAAAAATCTAAAGGACAATAACAACCAAAACATTACTCTTCGAATTTATGATGCGTGCTTCTTGTGAACATTGCTCGACGAACGATTGACTTTGTTTCGCATTCTTACGATTCGCCGTTCACTAGTCATGGAAATTACAGGCTTTGCTCGTGACGTTACGTATGTGCCATGTACAATGCGTGTCTTAACTGCTTCAAAATTTCTTTTTGCAATAACTTAATTACTTCTTGGTGCACAATGGAAAGAAAAATATTATTAGAAACTCAAATTTTCAAACAAATTTTCAAATTTTCGAACATAAAAAATCCCAACTATTTTCTTTTGGTCCAAAAAATTCAAAATTCTCGGGATTTTCTAGATTCTTTTATCCAAACGCACTGTCATTGTATAGGAAAACCATTCTGAATAATGACATAGGCCCCTAAATAGCTTCCAGCTCTTCCCACGCTAACAGTTAAAGAAGATTTTCAACAATGAAGATCCCCTCATCTGTCAAAAAGGCGCACAATCCTCTTTGACACGTGAAAAACGGCAGGGAACCACTCCGAAAGTCCTAAAAGTCCAAAAAATTTACCTCCTTCGCCTTCCTTCTCACCCTCCCACCCCATGTAGGGGGTCACTCAACCCATCCTTTCCGACGACTTTACGATTTCTAAATATCCGCAAAAAGGTTTCCAAACGCCTTTATTTCTTCTTCTTCTCTTTAAAAAGAATAAATCACCACAAAAGGGAACCAACGTGGGAGATTTCGTCGGGGACACTTTTTCCGAATAAGACAATTAAGAAATCCCCTTTCAAAAAGAACAAAAAATTACCTGGAAGCTGCCAAAGCACGATCCGCCCGGTAAGGTCACATAACACACGTAAGGGGGCGTGGCTGAAGGTACCGACTCGTAAATGACCAACGCTCCATTCTTCAAATCCGCCCCGCGACTTTGCTTCATTTGCCAAAATTCCTGTAAGGCTTCTACCACATTTACTGCAAAAATAACGAAAAAAAAAAGAATTTTAATTTCCTCATTTTAAACAACATACAACATCAACTGTAATTAATCAAGAGGCAACAGTTATCACGTGATCAAGTTTGTCTTAGTAAAATCATGCGAACAATCTAGTTTCTCGTAATATCTTTCTTTCCATTCTACGCGTAGTGACGTAGTTATTGAAGAAAGAAAGTTCCAAATATTCGAGCGTACACCACACCGCGACACGTCCGTTACGTCATAACCAACGCTTGATTAACTCATGAACGCATACCTAAAGAAATTCCAAATAAATTCCGCGTTCTTAGAATAACGTAATCTAGCCGAATACATAAAAAACAACTAATTCTGGGTACACCATCGCCTCCTTTTTATCCCCGTCGTCTTCAAGTTAGAAAATCGCCCGTTAATGATAAGAATGTATTACACGATAACAAAATTTGCCAACAATAGGAAGGGCTACTTCTTATTTCATAAAGAAATATTTGATTATTCTTTTAGAATAAATTATTGAATAATAAAAATTTAAGGACTTTCAATTGTAATTTACTCGATCTTATTGATCGATTGTCTTAGGCATGTGTTTCTTTCTCCGAGGTTCCAATAGCTCGAAAAAGGACTCCAAAAACTGTCTGCGTCTGCTCTACACCTTTTCCTCTCCATTAAAAGGTACCAAAACCAGAGAGAGAGCCCCTCATCAGCATCGCAGACAACAATAGCCAGTCACGGCCTGGAGGGATTGACCTTGCTCAGCGTTTGCTCGTGACTAGAGGCGGTGCTTTAAACCTTTAAAACCTCTCTCTCTCTCGCTCCCTCTCTACCGCCTTGGCCCAGAAGAAAAACGCTCCATCCAGCCACCAAAACCCCAAAGAATGAACTTAACCTAGGGGCTACCTCTGCAACTTCCAACCCAAACCAACAACCCATTATGCATATGCAAGTTTGAGCCCTTCCAGACTCGAAGACGTTGCAGGAAGACGAAAAAGAAAAGCTGTATCCTTCCCAAAACAGGTTTTGCTAAAATTTTTCGCGCTGAATAATGAGTAACCACCAACCCAAAGTATATTTAAAAAACGAAAAAAATCCAAGGAAAATAATAAAACATAGAAAATTCTTTAAAAGAAGCGCTACTATCTCTAAGCTCCTCCCCCTTTTCTTAATTTAAAAAGCGCTTTAAAAGTTTCATTAAATAAATAGAAATATATTTTAAAAACCTTTGGTTCGAGGACGAACTCCAATTTCTTCGTAAATCCGACTCGGATTCCACGGCAAATCGTATTCCGAAAGGATCATACTGGGGACACGCCCACTTCTTTTTTTCTATTTTTTTTTCTTTTTTTTTTTTTAGATTTCAAACTTTTTTTTCGAACTTCGTCGCAAGAGAAGATTAAATGCTTAAACGCTGGAACGGTTGGAATCTCACAATATTCGTTTTCTTGAAGCACAGAATCGTTTTTATTTTTTTTTGGGTGGGAGTGGGACTTGAGAATAATCGGGGGTGGGGGGGGGGGGTCACGAAATCCCGCGAAAATATATTTTGAACTCCCAAATTGTGTTGCAATGAAGATTTTTTGGGGAATTTTTAGAAAAATGTAAGAACGAAGAGAGCCAAACCAGACGAGGGGTACGACTACGCCCAATGCTCCACCAAAACTGACCACAAAAAATATTCCTTCGCCTGTGCCTTTCTTCGTTTAACATCTCCTGTAGCTCTCTCGGACCACCCCAACCCCCCTTCCCCTGACTTTGGCCTCCAGGAAATCTTCGCTTTTATATATACCAGTCTGCTTCTTCTTCTGCTTTTGTTCAGCTTCCCTTCAACCTTCCTCAGCCTGTTATACTGTTATATATCCACCCATATCTTTTGCCCACCCACCCACCCCCGACCCCCCACCTTCGGGTTTTCTTTCGCTAGGGTTGTAAACCTTAACTTATTTGCATCGTATCAACAACCAAAACAACCCTCCTCAATTCTCAGACCGATACAGAAAACCCTTTAGCTTAATCCAAAATCAATGTCCCTTTTAAAAAAAATCCATAGATATACGACTTAGGAAAATTATCCATCTTTTAATTTTTTAAGAGTGATATTCCAAAAATAGTAGTTTTTATTTTTAAAAAAACTCAATTTTTTCTTTAATGTTCTTTATATAAACGTGTTCGCAACAGGTCATTCACCATGCATACGATTAAAAATTGTTGGATATGCCGGACCCTGATTCTTCTTCGTTTTCGGCTTTTTTTCGGGCGGGAACCCAAAATACCGGTTTTAATATTCTTAAAAATAAAAAAAAAATTGATTTTAAATTCCAGAATATGTTTTTTAGATGCGTTCCTGAAGCCCTCTAAATGGGCGTGGCCTCTTCCTGGGCTCTTTCTTTCACTTCTCACTTTTCCCCTTATCCACATAAAAAAAACAAAAAGCAAATGGCGTAATTTTAATGCTCGTCTCGTGTTTCTCGAACCCAAAAACTGCCTCTATCCCGTTCAACTATCTTAAATTTAGGACCAACTAAAGTAAAATCTAAGCCATTTCTCTCTCGCCTTAACCCCCACATGTCCCAATCCCCCCGTAAAAAATTCCACCCAATTACCCAATTAACTGGCATAATTTAGCTTCTGATTGTAAACAACTGGCAACAGAACACCCCCCCCCCTCCTCTGCCAAGCAAACATGAATTTTCCACCAAAAATTTTACATAATCGCCTAATTACGTATGCATAACCCAACGTTTCCCCAACCGGAAAATTGTGCTAAACCGCCTCTCATCCATCATCTCCATCCAACTTCTATGCATTCCTGACGCTCCTAGTGCTCCTTTGAGGGCAATAGACACAAAAAAAAATTAAAAAAGGTATGACTAGAAAAAAGAGTGTGAAGCTAGTTTCCGGTTCTATCAGTCATTCCCAAGTGCGCTAAAAAATAACCGAGTTATTAGAATTCCAAGATTCCGAAAATCTGAATTTGAATTTGGCGCGCCAGGGGTCACGTGGTTCCTTGGCGAGCGCTAAGAGACGCGTTCGCCATCACAGCGGCCGTAATTTTCGTTGTGCTATGGTTGTGAAAGTCAGGCGAAAACCCTTAGCAATGGTAGATAATTGGAATGATAGGGAGTTTCTTGACATGAGCCACTGTTCACAGGGTAAAGGCACGGAATTAGATGACTTGTTTTGGCCTTTCCCTGTGCCAAATAATCGAAGGAGTTCAGCCCTACCTGTTTCAACCGCAAAACAAATCATTGTTGGTAATGTTACTATACAGTGAAACCCGCTTAAAACGAAATCGCTTAGCAAGAAAAACCTATTAACACAAAATGATATTCCGGTCCAGACAAAATACTATGTAATTCCATACATTTGGTTCCTTCAACACGAAACAAAAACCACTTAACACGAAAAAATTTCGCGTCTCGGAGGAACCCTGAACCGCAGTATATAGGTTTCCCTATATACCTACATACTGTGCCCTGAACCTTGCTGCATTAGACGATTAGAGGAACAAGGAACTGTAACGGCCTTCACCCCCATTGTAGGGCCCACACTTGCTTGCCATACTCTTAGGATCGAAATCCCATAGCTTAATGGTCGATCAACACTTGCGTCAAATTTGATCGGCAGTAAAGTTGGTCGCCACAAACACCCATACTTGTGGCATTCCACACAATCTAGCCGAGCCCTTTTTTCACTTGTGAAACCCACTGCTGTCTCCTACTTTCTTCTTTAGCGAAAGGAAACTATCCTCCACTAAACCCAGAACTATTTCATTACAGTTTAATATTAATCTTCACGTCTTTTTCACTTTTATTTTCCTCGTTTACTCGCCATTTCTGACCAAGATCAGCAACAAAAGAAGTGACAGCGCGTTACAGCCCAACCTTTCGTTCATTTGGCTACGTCAGAGCTCTTGTGTCAGGAAAGTGGAACTCCGGAACGGCTTTTCGAAAAATGTGAAAAAAATTATAATTCTTAGAAAACACTAGACTACAAGAATTGATCAATATCTCAAAAACGTGGTTTTTGGTCTTAATAACCTAACCGTCCGTTTCCGCCTTTTTCCCAAGTTTTGCTAGCAACATTTTTTTAAACACAGTAGATGCCGCTTATTGTGAACGCTGGGTACCAGTCATCCGCTACATGGAATTCAATTTTCGAAGACCGATTCAAAATGATACAAAATTCCTAGCATTTCAGTTGCTTATCAGAATCACGCTTTCGGGTATTAGAATCGATTTTTAAAAGAATCTTCACAGTACAGTAACGAAACTGCAGTAGTGATTGCTATATGGAATTTGCATATTGACCAATGACATTGCTTTTACGTCGTTTTGACCAATCCTGTAATTTCTAGCCTATTACTACGCTTAGGGGGAAATCCTTTCTAATTCCCCGTCAGTTAAATGAGCAGGTTATTCAATTGAATGACCAGTTCCTTTAACTGACTTGGTAAATTAGAAGGGATATACCGTGTTGCGAACCCTACCTAAGCGTAGGAATAGGCTTCAAAGGCGCAGTGTTATTTGTGTTTTATACGTGTGGTTATACAAAAAATCGATGAGCAAAAAAAAGAGTTGATTTAAATTTAAAAGAGAAGTTGCGGCTAATCGAAACTTACGACAAGATGAATGCAAAAGATTTGCCACGAAGGGAAGTGGCCGTTAAGTTAGGAAGTCCTCAATCATCTCTGTCAAAATTATTGAAAAATTGTTACGAAATAAAAATAGTGAGTGTAGTGAATCTAGAAAGAGGATACATGCGAGAGAGTGTCAAAAAGTAGACGGTGCTTTGTTTCTTTGGTTTAAACAAGTCACTTTGTTTCACGCGTGGATTAATCGTAGCATTTTACTGCTTATTTCCGATTTTCGGTTGCTACAATTCCCGCTTAATAGCACCAATATCACTTGACAAATGTCATCACAATAAGCGGCATCTACTGTAGTTTTACTGTCAGAAATTCCGTTGAAACATGTACGAAAAAATTTCTTTCCAATTTTTTACACATTTTTCTCCGGTAATTTTCCCTGTAAAAAATCCTTAAAATAATCCCTTTCCCCTTCGCCCCCCTTATCCTCCCAAAAAATCCCATTAGCGACCATAAAACCTAACCTGTCCTCCGAAAAACAACCTGTTACTACTTTACAAGTGGTGGAACTATCACAATCACTTTTACAACCTCAAATATCTCTCTTTCTTGTTTCATAGTGGGGGGAACCCGAATGCTCCCTACTGGAGCCTGTCATTAAGCCCTAAAAGTGCCTAAAAGTATCCCTGACAATAATTCCGAACCTCTAAACCATCCACCCCCCCCCCTTTTCGCCCGAAAATGAAGAAGAAATTTTCCAATTGTATCGCAAAAATAAAAATCAACTCGCCCCCTTTTAGAACCAAAATAAAAATAAAACCGGGAGGTGGAATCCCTCCTCTATTAGGTCCACACCCCTCCTATGAAGCTAAAAGGTGTCGGCGGTCTCTTTTACCCCCTTTCAATTTCCAACCCTCTTCAATTTTAAACTCCCCCCTTCTATTTTTGCTTCTCTGTGAGTTCTAACACCCCAACGTCACCTTTTCTAACTTTCAAATTAAAAAATCTTCCTAAAACCATTTTTTTAAATCTCATGCTTCTCCCCCAAAAGACAGCCAAAAGGGGTTCGAAAGGTTCACTGGAGGGAGCGGAAGCTAATTACAAGATTATGTTGACCTTTTAGACCTCTTCAGAAAAACCGCGCCTTGACGTGATTTCTCTTTTCCCAGGCTTCTTCTCATATTTTTTTAAGTAAGGAAACGAGTCAATAAAAATGTAAAAAATAAGAAATAAGAAGAATATAAGCAGTAACAAAAAAAAAAATAAGACGTACAAAAAATTGAGAAGATAAATTCCCCCAATATGTTTCAACGCAATTTGGTATTATAAAACAAGTTTAAAAAATAAAATAAAAAAAGTTTAATAAGCTTTTCCTTTTTTTCGTGCTTTATTTACTACAGATAGACCCCTGGAGGCTTAATGCGACGCCTTGCAGGTTCTCTAATAGTTCTTCCAAGTTTTACTGTACGAGAAAGGATGACGATCCATCAAAAGTCCTCGAGTTTTCTTCCTAAACTTTGGGTTGATCACCTGTCATCCCGCTTGTATCGTTTCGTTTCCCTTTCTTGGGGGTTTTCGCGTGTGTGTGTGTGTAAAAGCAGAAGGTACAGTACATACGTGAAAAGTATGGGCTTATGTATGGATGGGATGGGAAAGATGTACAGTGCACACGCAACTGCAATAAGAGGGTACCCTTTTAGTATAATCCTCGTGATCCAATGCGAGAGCGAGAGAGAGAGAGAGAGGAGAGGAACCAGAAGAAAATGATAAAGCGTATGAAGAAAAAGAAAAAAGTCCCGCCATCCTCATCTAGGAAAATGTTAATGTGTTAAGAACTCGTCGAGTTGGGTTCGCGGAGGGGAAACGCAGGCAATTTGCATACAAGTGTTGTGTGCCTCCCCCCGCACAGCACGACCAAAAACGATGCACGAGGGGCTTAAAGCGAAATATCATAGGAAAACCTGGACTATGGGCTTTTATAGTGCTCATTGCTTTCAAAAGGCTTTTCGCTCCAATCTATACTTGTGAAAAACGCTATTTCCATTTCCACACAACACGCACACAAAGAGGGACGACGCCCTCCCGTGCCTTAAAGTCGCTGTACTTTTAAACAGTCGTTTAGGATAACGGTAAGGTACCGAGTCTACGCCCATAGTTTGGCTAGGGTTATGCAGTGCAAACTTAACTGTGGACAGTTAACTCGGAGGCCTGGAGAATGTCGAGGACTGCAGAAGACTTTCCCTGTTGGAATGTTTGAATTTGGCGCTATTGTAAGCGATTCATGGCCCTTTTTAGGGTTCAAAATGAAAGTGGGCTTGTATTTGGGGGATAAATAGAAGACTAGGCGAGGGGAAAGAAGCAAAAAGGCGGAGGATCGTGTGGTGGGATGTTAGAAACTACGTGCGTGGGTTTGACCCATTTGTGCGTGGATTCTTACATAGTTTGAGCCTAGATTTACGTCTAAAGGTACTAAAAACAAGGCACGCGATGGGGAGAAGCAGTACGAACGCGCAAAGCGCTCCAAGTGCGGATAATTTCGCACAAAATTAACACAAAGACTTCTTGGATCACCGCACAGATTGCTCTTACCCAGAAGGAACAAACTACGGTGGAAAGTCTGGCACACGATGACTAGCAGGGCGCAAGAGGGTACCAAAGGCTGCTGCGCTTGTAGCCAACACGTTCTCCGGATTTAGTGACAAACTAAATGTGTAATGTATTTCGCTATTTCAAATTGACACCAATATGTCATTTTGAGCAATGAATTTTTTTCAGCATGTGGAGTGAAAGAATGTACAAGAGTTGATGAGAGTCAACCTAACCTAACCTAAGCGAACCTAGCCTAATGCATTTCCAATCCAAATACCAAGTTTCAACCCGAGTGACACACGTTTTTCATTCTATTTCCCCCGAGAACGTTTTGCAACAATATGGCACATTTCGTGTCATTTGTAACTCCGGAGAACCTGTTGTGTGTAGCATCGAACAAACTTGGCACACAACTACCACCAGGTGCCAGAAGGCGCACCAAAGGTTTTTGTTCGTGGATTTAACGCATAATATCTAGGTTTTCGGCGTGAATTCAAATTTAAAAATATAAGAAAAGAAAAGTTACCTCGGCCATATCCTTGTGTGTGTTTGGCAAAGCTGT
This sequence comes from Lepidurus packardi, assembly GCA_023053545.1. Classification (NCBI taxonomy): domain Eukaryota; kingdom Metazoa; phylum Arthropoda; class Branchiopoda; order Notostraca; family Triopsidae; genus Lepidurus; species Lepidurus packardi. The sequence continues at coordinate 1,425,513 of JAKZAN010000002.1, forward strand.
TGACAACGGCATCCACTGCTTCTTTGAGCATGGTTTTGGCTTTGGCATCATTGAGGGCGGAGCTGGCACTCGAAGAGGCGGGGTTAGCGCCCACATGGGTTCCCGCAGTGCCGTTTGCAGGCGCGGACGAATTCGTGGTGGAGGACGCAGGGGCGTGGCGCGTGGGGGCGGAGCTCGGTTTCGCTTTGCTCGGCATGTCACAGCTCTTTGTTTATCCCCCAACAAACCAAAAAATCTGCCCACTCCGCTTCGCACTAAACTCCGTCACACACAAAACACACCAAACGCACTTTCCTTTCCTCCAAAATTATTCCCAAATCTTCCAATTCCCAACGCACTCAACATTCAACCTACAAGAAAATAATTAATTTAATAAAAAAAATATGAATAAATAAAAATGAATCTAAACCAAATTCACTCGTCTTCTTCCTCTAATTAACCCTTTCCTCCTCTCTTACGCTTGACAATGCGTATAATAATGAAAAAAAAATTATCTTCTACCCCAAGAACCTTGAAGTGAAAATCCAAGGATCAAATTCCACCCAAATTCCGATTCACAATTCCAACAAAAATCACAAAAAATCCAAATTCCAAAGTAGAATGACACTCAAAAAATGGTTGAAAAAGACCCCCGAAAGTTTACATGTTCTATTTTACTTTGAAGGCAAGGGAATGCATTCGAGGGACGTCTGCAAGGGAGGTAAAAAGATCCACAAAATCCTTGCGCTGTGTTCGAGCGTCGATGCAATACTATGTCCTTTCTTGTTGGTTGTTTGGTAGATGCCAAGGCGAAAATGTGCAGGCGACCCGGGGGAAGCGGGAGGCGAGCGGGAGGACGAGAAAGGCAGGCCCAGGCAAGGTTTGCTGGCGCACCGAACAAGTGGCCCCAGCCATAACCCCAACCTTCTCTCCCCCTACGTTCTCTCTCTCTCCCCCCCCCCCCACCCGCGTTCCTTTTCGAGTCTCCCTCAAACCTTGTTCCATAGCTTTTTCGTGCGTATAAAGTTCTTCTCTTTGGGGCGGTCGGGGACCTTTTCGCCGCCAGGTTGGGGTGTGCAGAGCAGGTGGTTTCCACTGGGATTCTGTATATGACATACACCATACCTACCAACCGATTCTAAAGAAGGTGGAAAAGGGGGCGTTACCTCCACACCGCCTTCTTCCGCACGAAGCAGAGCTTTCGCAGCTGTTTCAGCTTCTGGACTTTTTTTTGCCCCTCCAGTGCAGATCGCCATACCATCTCTTTCCATGTTCTTAAAAATTAACTTAAAAGAAAAACCAAAAAAAACTTAAGGCAGTTTTGTCATTCCTGGGGCAACATTTTGTCATTTTTTTTTTTTTTTTGGGGGGGGGGGGGGAATTTTCCTCCCGGCAGCTGCTTCTTTTCAGTCTTATCTTTTCTTTTCTTTAATATAGGAATCTAACCCCAATCTCCTGAATGTTGTCATGTCGTCTTGGCTTGGCGGAGATTTTGAAAGGAACCAAACTCAAAAAGGGGATAGTTCGCCGTGGATGACTAAACCTTAGAGCTTGCCTTAGAGAATAACTTCTTTTAATTGTTGGCAACAATGAAATTTTGAAACACCTTTTTCTGCTGCTTTGGCTTATTACCCAAGCTTGGGTGGCGCCTCTCCCAACACCAAGAGGGGCGGCGAGCTAACAATGAAAAATTTGGGAAGATGAGTAACAATGAAAGTCACGGTTTAAAGGTGCCTTCTCTGCCGTTTTCCCAACTTTTCACTCCCTGAAAAGGCGGAAGGGAGCGGTTTGACTTTTAAGAAATGAAGCTTAGATTGGCTTTTGTTGTGGGGCGCAGGGAGGTGTGGGGGGATATCCTTCTGGCTTCGCTCCATTTGCGAACCCTTCAGAGATCGAGTCCAGAACAGCTCTGTGAATGAAATTAAAGGTAAAGGAACCGGGATTAAGTTTGTCAATTTCCAGGAGTTTTCTGAGAGGTTCCGAAGGCAGTCAGCCAGGTCAATGCTGAAAAGTCATGAATGAGCGGATAAGAGGCTGCAAAAAGAGAGAAAAGGTGAAGTCGTGGGTGTCGTAAAAGGTTCATTTAGACTCGAAGACTGCTGGGATCTTATCTAAGGCGATAAGGACCGGAAGGAAAAAGTAATACTGCTTTAGAAAAGATAACATTGAACTATTCGGTAACTGGAAAGAATTTGTCTGGGAATTCTGGTGACTGAGAGAGTCGTGAAAAACCATATCAGATTTGTGAACAAAGAGTTTTTCTTGAAGAAAAAAACGAAAAAGTGATCTGAGATTAAAACGTTAGAAGGGTTGAAAAGGGACTGGTTTAAGGAGTCCGTTCGTAAAATGACTTATCACCGAAGATAATCCGAACAAAAAGACTCGAAAAAAAAGGAACGTTTTGAAATCTGAGGAAAAGAGAAACAACCGAAGGAAGAAAGATCAAGAATCACAGGCAGTTTGTAAAAATTAGGAATTATTTTTTAATGGAATTTAGTATTATCTTGGACGTAAAGCAAAGGGATATTTCATTGTTTACAGAGAACGTTTTTTTAAAGTGATAGTGGGGAATTGTACCAGTATAAATTAATCATTACTGTGACTAACGAAATGTTTGCTTTTATATATAGCTGTATCATTGTTGAAAGCTTTCAAAATGATTTACACACTATCCTAGCAACGTTATGTGAGTGTCAGATAAGTCAAGTCCAACGGCCAAACCCGTCACAACAATACGTAAGGAAGACATGCGTGTGTCTGGCCTGCGCGCGCCTAGGATGCCTGCTGTAGGGCTAAACAACTCGGGTAGATGGCGAAGGCGCATGGAAAACCGTTAAAGCTGTTTTCAATTAAATTCATTACTCAATTAAAAGAAACGGCGTAATAATAATAAGAAAAATAGAAATAAAGAATGATAATTTTAATACTAAAGCTTAGATGATTTTCTCATTTTCTGTTACAGGTATTGGAATTACTATGGAATCGTCTAGTTAAAACAGCCATCTTTATAGTTGAGAGACAAAAAAGTTATTAAAAACCCAGTAACAGAATGTGTTAAAATAATTGTAATTCTTAACAGCACATAATAATAAACACCTAGAGCTAAAGAGATTTGAAGCAGTGCTGTAAAAAGCGTTGAAGAGAGAATGAAATGCCTTTGGGGTTTTCCAAAACCTAACGCTTAGTAAACAGTATTGCCGCTAGATAATGTTGTCGGAAACCTCTAACCTAGCCAGTAGGTTATCCAGTTTCAGAACCCGAAGATGAAAATGACACAAGATGTGTATTATTGTTGCAAAACGTTCTCCGGTAAAGGAATGACAAACTGGTGTCAAGAGTTGAAAATTGGTAGTTAAATTGGAAATGCATTAGGTTAGGTTAGCTTAGGTTAGGTTGACGATTTTCATGTACTTTCGTTAGCGAGAATCTTTAAAACTTTTTCCTTCTTTTTCCTCCATTAGCTGAAAAAATACAAATTCATTTTTCGAAAGTGACACACTAGCGTCAGCTTTGACATAAAGTACACACAGGATACAGTACATAGCTTTGTCATTAAATCCGGATCCGGTTTCTCGATCTTTAATCTCCTCCCAAAGATTTTTATCGCATTTTCCTTATCCGCGTTTCTAATTGTAATTTGATTTCCCTAACTCCTTTCATGTTCCAAGTAGGAACCGCGATTCGTTCCCATGCAAATTCTGTTACTCGCGGTTCACCACTTCCTAGTACAGATGAGCATAGTATGGTTCGAATAATATTCGTTGTCGTTACTTTCGTGTCTGAAGCATGTCGTGAACAGAGCGAACTTAATTAAATACAACGTTTAAAGATTAACTTTCTATAATCAACCCAGATAATTAGAAATGACCCATCCTAACTTTAAAACATAATTCCTAATCACAACGCAGGGAAAACCCCCCAAGAAATCCTCTTCCAATAAGTGGTTTCCCACAAGCGTGCATGAATGGAGGAAATTCCTTAAATGTTGTTGTTATTTCTATTAATTTAATTATTTGTTGCAGCTAGACAAATCAGTTCATGTAACAATAAGCAAGTTGTTAAGGTTCGTACATTGTTATGAAATAAATGGCACGGAGTATAAAGCATTCTCTATTGTTTAGAAACCTCCATGTGAACGTTTCTGGGTAGATAAAACGTTACCTGCAATCGAAATTTAACTAGACAATATCATAGCACTGTAACAACTTTAACAATACGTAAAACACAAATAAACTAATATATCTCGACGATTGGAGGTTTTGAGGGTCAATGGATGATTTTCCATTGTAGTAAAAGTTACTTTATGGAGAGAAATTTCGTTGAAGATTTCTCAAACAAAGGACCATTTCGAACTTCATAAACCGTCTCAAAACCTTCCATGAGATGGCACAGGCGCATGAGAAAATACATTACATTAGAATTTTTATTTTGAATCTTTGTGACGTCACGCGCGCTTTACAAGGTTGGAATTTTGTATCGTTTAGTGTTCGAAGTCCCCAGTCGAAGCCGGTCCTTCACGATTAATCAACACGGCCAATTACCGTGCGCCTTATAAAAAGCGTTAATCACTTCATTACAAAATTAAACTATGTTAATTAAACCTAGGGTAACCAACCCAAAGGGGAAATTCGTTTTCCCAAGAATCAAAACTTTGAAATAGCAATCAACTAACTCAGCACAACCCTCCAGGACAACTGGCAACACCTTCACCTTTAAAAGCCAAACCTCCTTACCCTATTTACCCTCCCCCCAACCCTCATTTCCTTTCAATCAACCAACAATTTCCTCTCACTTGCCTAATTTTTTCAATTCCGTTTGGCATCCGGTCATACAACTTTCTGAGGGTTACTCACTTCCCCCATTCCCACCCCAACAATACCCTCCTGGAGCCCCTCTACACCCAGACAGAAAATTCAAACAGGGGAGCCCCTCGGAAGTAAACGCGAAAAAAACTAAAGTTTAGTAACGTTCCACCAACTCCAAATTCCCCAAGAGACTCTCTGTCGCTTCTAAATTCCATCCAGTCACCTTTCCCTCCCCCGGTCTACGCGTGCTATACACTTACACCTCATAGTGCAATTAACCTCAGACCTTTGGAAATTGGGAACCTCTACTCTTCCTTCACCCTCCTCACCCTTCCACCCACCCTCCGTTGGCTACTATATCCCCGAGACTGGCCACCACATTTCCCCCGAGGCTACGACTCTCTCTCTCTGCGCTAACGTAAGCACCAACTTTACCTTCATTAACCCAAATCTTACCCTCTCTTGCCCCCCTCTACCCTTTCCGGCATCCACCCTCCGAGCACTTCAGAGCAAAATAAGCGATCACTTCCAAGTAATTTCCTAGCGTGACATTCTAATTACGATTTCCTTTCTACCACAGCAACAGCCTTCTTTTTTCCTTCCTTCAAAAGAAACCCTTGTGACAACAAAAAAACAGGTACACAATAACCCTCCACCCTTGCGTTCCCTCGTCGCTTTTCCCTTTTTAAACAGCCCATGGAAAGTTCAGCTCACAGCGCATGACCCCCGTCGCTCTCGCGAGCAATCAAACCGAACGGAGCCCCGAAAACTCCGCGACCCTGCTCAAAACTCGCCTTTAAAGATTCAGTCGCCCTTGGGGACACAACGAGTCGAGTCCATTTCACCCCTCAGGCTTATCTTCCTGAGTTTTCTCTAAGTGGTAGTTACAAACTAGCCCTTAGACCCAGGGAGGGTCTTAGAACCCCACCAATCGCGGTCGAAGGTAAAAAAAATAAAAAAAAAAATAAACAATCCTTCCTCCAACCAGAAATAAGAAAAACATCCTGTCTGGCGACCGAATAATCAGTCCATAGAAGTAAGACTTACGATCGTCGATTGTCGATCCCAGGACCCCCTAAAGAAGAAGTAGTAGCCCAATTTCCAAATCAGTGGTGTGGGACTTGATAGCTTATGAGGCACAACAGTGCCGGTCCATTTAACCTAAAGGAGGTGACCCTCCCTAACCCACATCAGCGACCCGAACCCATAAAGCATGTCTCCCTGTGTGTGTAACCCCCGTGACGGCGTATATGTTAGCTAGTGGGGTTTTAGGGATATGTCTTTTAAAGAAAACCCTTCCCTCGTAAGGAAGATCACTAGATGTCGTTGTCCCTAGTGTGTGTGCTTGTGTGCTAGGTTTGGTTAAGTACTTCAATGTGGTCTTGATGACCTTTTCTGTAGGATTGCGAACTTAAATTGGCAGGAAAAAATTGGCAGGAAAATGTTTGATTTAATAGTAAATGAATTCTAAGATTGGAGGAATTTAGCTAGTTTAACATTTTTTAAATCTTTATCGAGGTGGAGAAAGTTTGACTTTTTTTTCGCCGAGGGGTGGAAAGGTTGTTTGATAGTTACCGTACTGTACAGGACCCTAATCTTTTAATGTTTCTTTCTTTGTTTGTTAAAGCGTTTGGCCCCGCGAAAACCTTGTTTCGCTTGGAAGGAATCGTCAAACAAAACAAAGAAAGGGAAAAAAGTTGCATATACTAACTCCAATTTGGTGTGCAACCGTTCTTATACCCTGCAGGGAAGGGTTTGCATTCCGGTGTTGCTCCAGGGGGTGTGCAGTGGATCCCGGACCCGACGGCGGTTTTGGAAAGGACACAGAGAGAGAGAGAGAGAGAGAGAGACTGAGTGAGAGGGGAAAATGTGAGACGGGATTAAAGGGGGGCCAATTGGGGAAGTGTCGTTCTCCTAGTCGTTGTTCGTCGTCGTCGTGAACGGTGGTGGTGGTTTTCACGTTTTTCATCCCTTCTCTGCGTCTTCCGCTCATGGCTGCTTTTTCTACCAACTTCCTATTGTGGTTCGCCACCCAAACAGGTAATTACTCTTTCGTTTGATGAAAGTTCCTTTGCTAGACCCTTCTTTTTTTAACCCTCTGCCTAGAAAGGGAAAGAAAGAACAGGGGGGTAAAAAGGGAAAATAAAAGTTGTTAATTATGTTCGTATAACTTAGAAACCCCATTGACACTCAGTCTCAATTAGTGGTATCGCCCGTTTCTTGTTAGTTTGGGGAGGGTGTGAGGGATGCCTTCGCCACAAAAGGGTCTTATTCCACCCAAAGCCTTCTAAAAGGGGACGGAAAGAAAAGCCTTAGGGTAGGAACCAAAAAAGCTCCTGAATCATTAGCAGGGTCTTTGGGTAGAAAAGCCGGACTCGTAATTAGCTTGTCCACGCCTTTCGCCTTAAGGGTTTATCAGGATTATGTCTGGTGTGTGTGTGTTCATTCCCAGTGTACTGTACGACAGGAGATAAAAAATTGAGGTTGAACGTATTGGGAGAGTGGGTGGGGCTCTGAACGGAAAATCCGGAGTATATAAGGTTCATTGCTTTTTCTGGGATTTGGGAAAGATTGCGTGCCTTCATGCTCATCTGGTTTCCATTTCCGATGCAGCCTCTCCTACCCTTCCACCCTCTATGCGAACTACTACTCTCCCAAATACGAATCTTTTGACTGTCCGAAAAGTCCATCGTGTGCGGCCAACTCGCTTAATCTCGGTTTCTTATCCTGCCTATCCTACTCTCTTAAGGGTTGGAGGGGTGCAGGGTGACAAGTTAAAGAACAATTTGGTATTTTACTTTCAAACTACTACAATGGAAATGTTTAAAGCAGCAAAAGCGAGTTTTTACACCATCGCAGTAGTGCAGGACGAGAGGGGTGAAACGGGTGGAGAGGGTGAAGGGTATGGGGTACAATGTTGGAAGGTGGCTTTTTATGTGAAAAAAATACACAATGGAAGTATCTAAGGAAATGACAAGATTTTCAAGTTGTTTCACTTTTGGGAGGGTGGGGGTGGAGGGCATGTTTTTCCATTTTTGCTTAAACTACGATACGGAAACATTTAAATACTAAAATGTAACTCTAATCGTTTTACTTTACAAAGGGTGACTGGTGCGACGAGTGAAGGATGGGGGTTAAGGGTATGGAGTAAAATGTTGGCTGTTTTACTTTTCTTTAAACTACACAATGGAAGTATCTAGGGAATCGAAAAGATTTTTTACTTTTTGGAGGGTGAGGGTGAAGGGACGGAAAGGGTGAAGAGAGTGAAAGGTATATTTTCAAATTTTTTTCTAAGCTGCGAAACGGAAACACTTAAATATTAAAAAACGCACTTTAATAATTTTACTTTACAAAGGGTGAGAGGTTAAGGGTGGCCGCGAAAGGTGGGGGGTGAATGGTATGGGGTAAAATGCTTGCTATTTTACTTTAAGAAAACTACACAATGGAAGTATCTAGAAAAGAAAAAGATTTTAAAGGGTGAAGGTTACTTACATGTAAATAATAAATAGACGCTTTATTCGTTATACTTTACAAAGGGTGACGGGTGATAGGGGCGAAACGGGTGGAGAGGGTGCAGGGTGTACGTTCACATTTTCTTTAAACTAAGAAATTGAAACATTTCAATAGAAAAAAATCGGTTTATTCGTTTTACTTTACAAAGGGTGAAAGCTTAAGGGTGAGGTGATGAGTAAAAAAATTTCTTCCTCACTAAAAACTACGCCATACAAAAATGGTAAAGCAAGAGAGACTTTAAAGTTATTCTAAGCTTTCAGGAGGGATGAGGGTTGAAGGGTCAACAAAGACCCCGAGGGTCCAAAGGTTTTTGCATCGGGGTTGGGGGAAGGAAGAATATGTTCCCTACTAACTTAAAGCTACACTATTCAAATATCTAAAGAAGACGTGTCTATTTACCTATGCATTGGCACTTGACAACATTTCTCCGGGATCCTTAGAGACCCTGAAAACCCTACACTACCCTTCTGTTCTTTTCCTCATGTTAAGCACACAAACAAAAAAAAAAATCCCTGTTCCCTCCTTCAAGAAGAAAAATGAATATCAACAACCTGGTCCTTTGTCGACAGACTTGAAAACAATTCATCCAGAAAAAAGAATATTCCCTTGCCTGGCAGGTTGTCGGCTGATTACTTCTCGCTCCCGTGCATCTCATTAGGCGTGTATGCTGCTCCAAAACGGAGTACGAGCTTTAATGAGCATCCCTCTGTCATCCCCTCTCGGGTGCGAAGAGCACGCGAGCCCCAACTTGAAATCCGTTCTCCACCGTTCTATGAGAGAAATTTCCACCATCCTGAACCGAAAACTCCATCAGCATCGTCCCGAGAAGCAAAGGCGACAAGTTTTATCAGACAACCTGCAGGCCCGCCGAAAACCCTGCAACCTCAACCCCCAAAAAAATCTTTCTTGCGGGATATACTGTAGTCTTATTTCTCCTCCAATCCCAAGTCAGTCAAGTCAATCGGCTGTCGGATTAAAAAATCGATAAATCGTTATCATGCTCACCCATGTGTACTTCGTCAAGAACCCTCCTGGAGGGTACATACGCACGGCTTTGACATAAGCCTGAAGAAAGTTCCTTCACAACTACAATCCCAATCCTCTTTTAACTCTAAAAACAATTATCTGTCCTCGCTGTCCCTTCTTTTACCGTTTCCCTCCTCTTTACCCCAGGAGGGTAACTACGACCACCTGTGTCGCCGTAAGAACCCTCGGAAATGTTAGCGGCCGTAAACTAACATAAAACTTTTCCTCGCTCGAGAAAAAACATTCTTCACCCAGCTGCCGCGCGTCAAGTCGTGTGTTTCCCTTCCTTTTTAAAAGTACCCGCCATATCCCTTATACTACATAGATATACCCTTTCCCGCCGCTCCCTTTCCCCTTTCATCACATCCGGGGCGCTCATTAACCCAGAGCTTACAACAAGATGGTTTCTCTACTCTACTCTCACCCGCATCTTCTTTTACCTCGCGATTTATCAATGAGAGTTACGACAACTCCAGGCTGTTGGCCGCCATTTTAAGCTCTTAACGGCTGCCACGTTTTCAAACCCCTTCAACGTCCTTCTTTCGCTTTTCACCCTCATTACCGGACCTCTCCACTGGAACTATCCTCTATCCTCCCCCCTCCCTCCTTGTCACCCACTTAGGACGACTTTCTTTCACATGGAGTGCTGGTACTCTCCAACCCGATTCAACCCGCCCCAGGGTGTAAATACATCTCGCATACAAGGAAACAATGCCTAAAGGGTTATTGGATGAGACTTGACGAAGAGGGTGGGGAAAGGGACGGGGAAGAAGGGTGAAGAACGGGGATAAGAAGGTTACCTTTTGAGACGGCTTCCTGGGTCCTAACAAGGCAGACAAGAACAGCAAGACAAGACGAACACATTGCGTAAAAGCAGTCAAGGGGGTAGGGGGGGGGGGGGAGAAAAACAGGAAAGTATCAAGGAAGAAAAAGGAAATAAGAGTACGAAGTGTCTCTTTTCCTCTCTCTTTGGTCGTTAGAAAAGATGACACACTCCAGACACAAGGAGGTCGTTTTTCCTTTTGGTAGAATAGAATAGCAAATATTGACAACTTCCCTCTTAACGAAGGTTCGTCACAAGAAACCGAAGCGGAGAGTTACGACCCAACCACAAAGGGGAAAGGAAACGATTTTTGAGGGTTCCCTTTATACTAATTTCTTTTGATACATTTGGACTTGACCAAGTTTCTATTTCTTTTTCGTGTTTTTTCCTTTTAGTGGTAGCGCGTGGAGTTTTGAACCTATCGGAAGGAGGGCGCGATTCCACTTGGCAAGGCCCGGTTTTCCTAGCGGAACCGCCGCCGGCAACGGCCTGGAGCAGCCTGCGGGGCAGTAGCCTCCGGTGTTCGGCCCACGGGCGTCCTCCCGCTCAACTTAGTTGGATCGATGCCCAAAATCGCCCTGTTCTCTCCATCCCCGACTACAGGTAACAGAGCTGTCTCTACCCCCTTTCTACTTCTACTTCTCGGATTCATGTGCGACCTAACGTTTTACGACCTAATAACCTACAATCTGTGGGAGCTCGCATTTCGTCAGCAGTAAGAAACTTTAGACTTTTTGTTCTTATATATATTGGAGACATTCTCTTAAAAAGAAGTTGCTCCTGCCCCCATAAGGAAGCTCACTAGATGGCGTTGTCTCAAGTGCATGCACTAAACTTAGTTAGCCCATCAATGCTGTCTTAATGACCTTTTTCGTATGATGGCGAACTTGAATTTTTGCACAAAATTCTTTGAGAAAATGATTGATTTACTCGAGAAGGAATTACTCGGATTGGAGAAATAAGGCTAGTTTAATAATTTTTTGATAATCTTTACTTAGGAGGAGTTGGTAGTAGAAGTAGAGATCAAGAAAGCGCATAAAAAGTGGCGTTTTTTGTTTGTAAAGAAGGATTATGGACTTAAAAAGGAATTATAAAACAAAGTGTGCTACTGACGGGCTCATTTCCTCAACGATGTGGAGGAAATTATTTCTATTTTTTCGCCCTCTACTCGCTCTGCGGAAATATTCTTTTTTCTTGTGCGAGGACCAGCGGAAAGTGAAAGAAAAAAAGCAAAACAAATAAAAGGTTTGGCTTTGTACAAGCTGTTGATACCATCTGCTACCGTACACGCAGGAACGGGGAATGCTATGCTGGTACCCATCCGGTTTATACAAAGAACAGTGTATTACTCCAGGGTCGTTTGTAAATGAAACTGTCTCGTTCTGGGTTAGGTTGGAATCTAATATAACTTCCTTCTCTCGTTCTCGCGTTGCGTTTCCCACCCTGTCAAAACGGACACATACCCACAACATAAAAAAAAATGGCAGACAAGTCTTTGACAATGGAACCTTACACTTCCCGCCTTTTCGACCAGTCCAGTACCGATCAGATGTCCACGACAGTCAATACCGCTGTGTTGCAACTAATGGCGTCGGAACGATCCTAAGTCGACCAACACACGTACGAGCAGGTATTTGCACTTCAAATTTCAGATTTCTGTTCCTCTAAATCCTATACAATTTGCCTTACGTTCGCTTTTTCTTTCTCCGTTTTGCAGTACAATAAGTACAGTTAATAATTAGAATTAAGATTTTGGAATGCTTTACAGAAATTAATGGAGGATCAATAATGACGTCACTTAGACAGATCATAACGATATGAACTTAATTAAAATAATTGGTATTACGGGAGCTTACGGCAATTAAAAATGTTATGACATGTAATGACGGTCTACAATTCCACAAGCTAAGCTAAATTAATAAGAACTTAATTTACTTTTATTAATAAGTAGTGTTTTGTTACAGTTACTAAATTATAAGGGTCAACAAAAGTAAACATAGGAAACGGACTTTGGTCAAGCCGGACTCGTAGAGTTACTCCGGGTTCCAGAGCAGTTGCTCTACAATGAAAACTGAAGAAACATTAATTAAATAGATGAGAATGACGGGTCTGCGATTCGGCTATTAGGGCATGCCGGAGCAACATTACGCAACCCGGCCAGCAGCCAGGAACTTGGTTCGGTCCTTCCTCTTTTCATTATTGTAAAAACGGCACGGCAAGCCGGACTAACGCTAAAACCCCGGCCTGACCCAATTCAGTTTCCTGCGTTACTTTTCTTACACCTCGTAATATTAATTACATATACTTTAGTTATCAACTCCAGATTCTAAATAGATTTAATAATTCCAGAATGTGAATGTTTTTTCTATAAATACGTATTTTAGATTACAATGTTAATTTTTTGTACTAACATCTCAACTTCTACTTTTCCGAATTGATTACTAAAACTTAGAATAATTTTAAAAACGCAATCCTTCTTTATAAATTCAAGTTATTCTTTCTTATAATAATTTTACCCGATTAGTTACTTTTGTATAAAAAAGAAACTTAGAATAACTTGACAACTTTCGTAATCCCCAACTTGTAAATTCATTTACATTAATTTGGAACACGAAAAGGCGTCAACTAGAACGCTGGGCTTTGTTCTGCTTCGCAAGCGAAATTATCTCCCAATCAAAGTTTTCATTCCCTTTTCTATTACAAGAACCCGGAAGGTTCGAATCCGAGCTTTCGGATTAGCGCCCCCTCTCACCCCTCCTTCCTCTAATGCTCTTAGATGTTCCCGTGTCTGTCTTCATTAATACTAAGCTCCTCCCTAAAACCTCAGACTCATTAAACAAGTGCTAAGCCCCTTCCTTGACTAACAACGGCAGTCTACAGTACAACCACCCCTTTCCTTACCCTCCACCCTCCCCCCAAAACTTTTTTTTAAAAAAAGACGAAAAGTCCCTTTGGGAACGACCTACAAACGATCCTCACTTCTCACGCGAGTAGCAATTGCTGAGTAATCTTCTAACCAACTTCTAACCCACCCCCCTTTTTGGTAGCCCGAGGCAAGGCATGGGTAACGCTCAAAGAGTACCCTCCCAACCCCTCTGGGTACTTTCCTATTGCTATTTCTCTTTTCCTGGTTTTCTTCTCCTTACAAACCTCTCGCCTTCAGGTTTGGCTTTCGTTTCAGTTGTAACCATTTTTCTTTTTATCACCCTTTTCGCTGCTGAGCTTTTCCAAGAGAGCTAGAGAGTAAGGGAGTGAGAGAGCGAACGTGGAGTTATTGGTAGAGCCGGAAATGAGTCCATTGGGGGGCATAAGGGGTAAGAACGCACGCGACTTTTCGCCGGAAGTCCTTCTTTCTTCTTCTCGAGCGCCAAAAACTCAAACCGAACATTTCTCTCTAGCTCTTTTATACTTTCTTGGATACCAATTTTTTCGTGAGTTTCGAAAATTCCGGGAAATACGAAATGAAACCTTCAGAATCCTCCTAAAGAAGCTAAGGCTCCTTCCCCATTTTAGCCTAAGGGAAGAAAAAGAAGGGGGGTGGGGTAAAGAATCGAGAAAAAAAATGAAGAAAAATGGAAGAAAGGTTGCCCTGGTCGCCCATGCATGTTGGAGCAAGATTGAAGTCGCGTTTGACGTTAGGGTAGGGTGAAAAAAGGACCATGTTTGCCCCCCTCACCTCACCCCCACCCTTGAACCATTTTGGAGTCGACAGCGACAAGTTTTCTCGCTTCATCGTCGTCAAGGCAACCTTCTCGAGCACAATTGAACAAGTCCAAGACAACCTCAACCACCCGACACAGAAATTCTGTCCCTTTTCCTTTTCCGGGGGGGGGGGGGGGGGTATATTAGTTCTGGCTATAAGATTAAGATTAAAAGGGGCCCAAACCCACGTATGTCGACTCTGATTGGAAAACTAATCCCTTTCCCTGGCGTTGCTACACTTTTTCCGCTTTTCTTTAGTGGTGGTCCAACCGTTCCAAGTTCAAACATTTGATGTAACGGTTTTGCGCGGGAACGTGGCTTTGTTCCAATGCCATCTAGTGAGTGCCAATGTAGAGCACATTTCGGTACAGTCATGGTACAGGGTCCATTCAAACAACGTGCAGATTCCATTGGCCACAGGGGACAAGTAAAAAGAGTGTTTTTTTCGATGCGATGGAGCTGAAACGGTTTTCTTTTCTTTAAAAGGTATATAATTACGACCAAAGGGGACTTACATGTACTGAGTGCGCAGGCGCAGGATGCTCCGGGCGGCTACCAGTGCCAAGCCCTTCATAGCTTAACAGGGGAGACCCAGCGGAGCAACGTCGTTCAGCTCGCTGTACAAGGTAAACTTAATTAAGGAGTTTGCATGGAAACGCAAAGAAGGGAATGACGGTGAAGGGAGGAAGGAGAGAGAAACTATTTTGACTAAATTTCGGACTGTTTTAACTTTGTCGTCCAACGCGAACGCTTAAAAAGAGCCAGGCGACCCTACCGCCCCACGACTGGTGGCGGCATCTACCGCTGTGGTGGCCATCGAAGGGGAGGAGCAGGACCTGACATGCGTGGCGCATGGCTTCCCCGCTCCCACTTATAGGTAGCTATCCGTTCTGTTTTCAAATGAAGCATGTTCCATTCTTTTGGGTTATTTTTTTAAGCTGGTTGAAAGAGGTGGAGGGGAACTGGGTGGAGCTGCATACGTCACTGCGCATAGATCGTGGCGAAAGTGTCCTCCGCATTCTACGCGTTAGTGCAGAGGATGAAGGTAGCTACCGTTGCCAAGTCTGGAACGCGGCGGGGCAAATCAAAGCCGAGATACAGCTGACGGTGCATGGGGCACTTTCCGCTGCTCTGCACCCGCCCCAAGCCATGGCTGATACGGGAGAGAATGTTACGCTGAACTGCGTCACAGGCGGACGTCCTGCAGGCCAGATCACCTGGTTCAAGGACGGAAGGATGATCCAAGCAGACCGAGATCGTCGCTGGCGATTCCCTAATCCAGGACGGTTGGCCATCCCGGCGGTCACCAAGAAAGACGCGGGGATGTACCAATGCATGGTTACTAACCGAGAAGGCGCGGCTCAAAGTAGCGCCGAGTTAACTATTGGCGGTAAGCTTTTATTTCTATTTTGTATATAAAAGAAAATAATCCTTAGAAAGAGATTGTCCTAATAACGAACTTGTGATTGAAAAGCTTCCAGTCCGGAATGGGCCAGTACTTTCGGTGAGCGCACGGTACACCCAGGTACGGCGGTCTCATTGCAGTGTTCCGCTCGCGGCGACCCTCCGCCTGACGTCACTTGGACCTTCAACGACGAAACCCTCGGAGGTATGAGCACGAGCCAGCTCCTTTCTCTGACGAGCCTGAGTACAGGTGGAGCCGTCAGTAGTTTCTTGAACCTTACTAGCGTTCGCGTCCTCGACGGCGGGGATTACACTTGCATGGCGACAAATAGACTGGGTACTGTGTATCACAGAGCCAAGTTACACGTTTACGGTACAGTCAAACTCATCAGCCTTTTCAATCCTTTAACCTTGCAACATTTTCTTCAAAAGGACCCCCAACCCCGCGGAATCCTAAGAACCTAACCTTGGCTTCAGGATCGGGAGCGTGGCTCAACTGTCCGGTCGCAGGGTACCCTATTATTTCTATTTCATGGTCCAGAGATGGTCACCAGCTGACTGGTGTACCAGGACCCTCTCCGTCCTACCAGGTCTTGCCTAACGGGACTTTATGGCTCCAACAAGTCGATTCCGAGCTCGATAACGGACTCTACCGGTGCCAAGCGACCAATAACTACGGACAATCAGTCGAAGGACGCCTTTTTTTGACAATCCTAAGTAAGAAACGAACCACCTCCTTAGAACCTTTCTTAAACCATGGAAAACTTCCTACAGAACCGCCTGAGATCGCGCCTTTTCAGTTTCCGGAGAAGCTACACGCTGGAATGCGTTTGCAGGTCACGTGTAGTATCATCTCCGGGGACTTTCCTTTGACAATCACTTGGAAGAAGGACGGACAGCCTCTCAACTTACCCCTGAGCTCATCATTGGGTATTAACGAACAAAGCCACGCCTACGCTAGTAGTCTGCTCTTCACCCAAGTCCGTGCCGAGCATTCCGGCCAATACATCTGTGTAGCTACTAATCAAGCAGCGACCAGTACCTTTTCTGCTCTGCTGCAAGTCAAAGGTAAATACACGCACTAAGTCACGCAACGTGACACAAGGACGACTCGACAGAACGAAAGTTCCGTAATCTTTCAAAGGACCAATAAGGATTCGAGTTCAGAAAGTCTGTGCCCATTGGTTAAGCGTCAACTAGATTAAAAGGTGCTTAAGTTGTACAAAATACGCCACAAAGACGACGGACCCTGACTTAAAGACTACGAATCCTAACTTAAGGACTATGGACCCTGACTTAAGAACGACGGATTGTTGCGTTTTACCTGAAGATTGTTCATCCAAAAATTTCCATCCAATTAAATTTCCACCAAATTATTGTCGTCCTCCTGTCCTTCTGTCCGGGGTCCGTAGTCCTTTTGTTGAGTCATCCTTGTATTTACGTCCCTAAGTGACACCGGTGAACTATTCTTTCGATTTTCTCTGATAAAAAGTGGCACCAACGTGGGTAATACCTCCCCATGACGCAGTAACCGCCTACCGAGCGACCGTCGTATGGGATTGCCACGTGACAGGCTATCCGGCTCCGACCGTCCAATGGTTCCGCGCAGGTAAGAGCCAACGCCATCTGTTTTCGTATAAAATTCACTCAATCTTCCTTCCCAATCGAAAATGTCTTAGGAGAAAACGGAGAATTGCTGGAACTCTCTCAACCCAGAGCCAATGTATTGACTAACGGTAGTTTGGTGCTCCACAGCGTGGGTAAGGAAGACGAGGGAAGGTACCAATGCTCTGCCCAGAACGGTATTGGCCACGCCCTTACAAAAGTGATCCAGCTCCAAGTCAACGGTAAAGTATTGACTTTCTTCATTGGCTTGCAAAGTTAGCAAATGTGAACTTCGCGTTCGTACCTTGATAGTACCGCCGCTGATGGAGACCCGGAAGGTGAACTATACGGCTTCTATTGGGCAATTAGCGTTGCTAGTATGCGAAGCTAGGGGTGATGCCCCTTTGCGCTTGCAGTGGCGGTTCCAAGAAGAAGTTATCACGACTCAATCGCGTTTATCGATCAAAGAACAAGCCACACCCTTCGGATTCCGCTCGGAACTCCACGTCAGTCCAGTATCCCGACAAGATACCGGCATGTACCGTTGCACGGCCATCAACCCTCATGGTCACGCGCATATGACAATCCACCTCTTGGTTTTAGGTAGCAAATCCTTCAAATTTTACCAAAAGGTGACTGAAACTAAGAAAAATTTCACAGAACCGCCTGAATCCCCGCAACAATTGACGGCTACGAGGGTCCTGAGTCGTAATATAGGCGTAGCCTGGCATCCACCTTACGATGGCAACAGTCACGTGACGCATTACTTGCTCCAATGGCAGTTAGAAGGCACTGTCTCATGGAATAACGTTAGTCTCGGCGGCTCGGACAGTCATACCACGCTTCCTAGCTTACTTCCCGCCCAAACATACATCTTGCGTCTCCTAGCGGTCAACAATGTAGGTGCTAGTGCGCCCTCTGCCGTCTTAACTGTCACTACCCTGCCTGAAGGTACTTTTTCTCATAAAACAACTTCTTAAAATACTTATAACTCAACATGTAGCGCCTACGACGCCTCCTACTGACATTAGTACCGATTCGGGCACAAATAGCGTGACAATAAGTTGGAAAGTAACTGTCTAATCCTTCGTTGAAACTGTCTAAAGAGTATCTAACCTAGATTCCTTCCCATGGACCTAAGAAAGGACCTATTTTAGGGTACCTCATCCGCTACAAATTATCGCAAGCTGCCACCTGGTGGCACAAAACGGTAGCTTCTAATGCATCTCAAACCGTACTCCATAACCTAGAGTCTGGGACGCAATACGAGCTATTACTACACGCGTTTAATGTGGTGGGGCTGAGCCCATCATCGAATCCGATCCTCGCAACGACCTTAGAAGGAGGTGACCCTGAACTTGACCTTTAAATTTTGTTGCTTGCGTAGCCTTCTCTGAAGGGAAAGGACAGTTAATTGGTAACCCCTTTAGGCTGGGTACCCTTTTCGTAGTCGTCGCACATGCGCCTACCAACGTTCATTGTAGCTCGACTTCGCCTCAGAGTTTGCTGATCCAGTGGACCACGCCTACGTGGCCCCGTCCTTTTGCTCCGGTGCTTCTAGGATACAAAGTGTACTACCGACGCCTGGGGTCTTTCACAGGTACCTATCCCCGTCACCAAAATAAAAGCTACCGACGTTTCACATAAGGCCTCGCGGGCTCTCGTAGCGTTGGTTAGGCCTGTCAGAATAGCAGAAAAGAGCTAATAACAGAAAAAACGCAATAATGAATGATGAAATGTAAACCGAGCCAGCATGTTGCTCTTTAAACGGGACTTGTTCGGTTTCTCCGGCTTGCTGTTAGGTTGCCGGTAGCTTTTCTTTGGTTAATGGATGGAATAGGACAATACCTCTCTTTTATGAATCAAAAGTGCGTTCAACTAGAGATTTTACTACCAGGAATCGAAGGTAAACGAACCAGCAATTCGCAAATTGTATTGCAAAGCTTGATACGCAAGAGTAATTACTCGATCCAAGTATCAGCCTTAAACGCGGCTGGTGAAGGTCACCGTAGCCAACCTTTACATTGCCAAACGGAAATCGAAGGTACTGAAGCGAATTTTTTGGATATAAGGAAATTTTTTAAGGTTTTCAATGGTATTTCTTTTGGAATTTTCAAGTCCCCGATACGATTCACCTCATCAAAGCCATAAACGCGGGTCCAACTAAGATCATCATTGCCTGGCACGCCCCTACGACCAATGACGTCATCTCATATAACCTTTATATCCGCTCTTCCAACGGCCAAGTGAAAAAAAAAACACCGCTCAAACTTTTGAATATGAAATTTGATTCAATTGTTATTGATTTCTTAGGAAAATAAAATTTCGGTTACGTCCTCGACTCCAGAGAACTTCCACGAGGCGAACAATTTGCAAGAGAATGAACGGTACGAATTCCGGGTGACCGGAGTCAATACCGTAGGGGAGGGGCTTAAATCCCATCCGGTGACCCAATTGCCTTCTCGCAAAGGTAAAAATGAGATTAAAATATCTTGACAATTCGGAGCAAATTCTCAAGCGTAATAAATTTCATGATTTTTCCCTCACAAATTTGCGTACCCAAAAGTACCAGCCCGGATTGCCACCTTACCCCAGCAATTCCTAGTCAAACAAGGGCAAGAACCCTTGCTATTACCCTGCAGGGTAGCCGGGCAAGTTCCGCCCACTGTTCAGTGGAGATTCGCAGGAAGTTTTAATCGACAAGAAATTTTACTTATTCAAGGAACCGATTATGGATTCCTACCTCACGCACTCCTAATTCGCCAAGTAATGCTCTAAATTTCTACTCTAAATTTACTTATGTCATAACAATGCGCCTAATTAACCTACAACCTAGTGAGCTAGCATTATCTTTACAGTAAGAAACTTGAGACTTTTGTTTTTTTTATAGATTTGAGGAATTTTTAAGAAGTAAATTTTTAAAAAGTGCTCCGGCTCCGTAAGGAAGCTCACTAGATGGCGTTATACCTAGTGCGTATGCTAGACAACAGGTTCTCCAGTTTCAAAACCCGGAGATCAAATTGATACAGGTGTGTATCATTGTTGCAAAATGTTCTCCAGAAAAAGAACGACAAACGGGTGTCACTCGAGTTGAAAATTGGCAGTTGGATTGGAAACGCATTAGGTTTAGGTTAACAATTCTCATCAACTTTTGTTGATGAGAATCAACAAATTTGTACGTTTCGTTAAAACTTGTACTGTACTTTCTTTACTCCATTAGCTAAAAAAAGAAAAATTCATTGCTCGAAACTGAAACACAAGTGTAATTTTTGGCGGCAGCATACAGTACATACTTTTGTCACTAAATCCGGAGAACGTGTTGGTGGTAGATCTGGTTAGCTATTAAAGATTTGACTTCCAATTTGGTATAAAAGACCTTTTCGTAGGATGTCGAACTTGAAATTTTGCACAAAATCTTCAGTAAAATGCTTGCTTTATTGCGGAAGGAATAACTCAGATTGGAGGAATAAGGACAGTTTAACAACTTTCTTAAATCTTTATTTAGGTGGCTCACGTATACCTTAGTTCGATATAAGCGACTAGCATGGGGAAATTCGAAACATTTTTTTGAGAAAACCAGTGCATTGCATGAAAATGTTCCTCGACAAGACTCTTGAGCTTTCTAATAGGTAGTGCACTACCAACGCAAATTTTTTTCCAATGAGTAATAAATGAGCAATATGCAAATGAAGTTTGCAACTATGCTATATACGTTACCTAAAAATCTTTCCTTTGGTTGTGCACTAGCTGCTAATAAAACAAAATTTTTGTTTTAGATAGTTTTCAAAACTGAGAAGCCGTTTTCGAGAAATCTTGTTCCGAAAAGTTCGAAGACTTGATTTATGATATCGTGCTGCTACAGCAAACTGTGGTGACAAGTCGTACTTTTCAGAAGCAAAACAAACGTTGAAACTTTGCCGGCAATTAGCTATATTTTTCTTTGTTTACTTTCTTGTCCAAGGCTTTCGCAAAACCAATACGTCCTCCGGATTTAGTTACACACATATGTAATATATTCCGGAGTCAAATATGATACATGTGTCCTTGTCCAGCAATGAATTTTTTTTGTTCAGCTAGTGGAGTGAAACAAAGTTTTCAATAATTCTCGTCAACGAAAGTTAATGAGAATCGTCAACCTAATCTAACCTAACTTAATAACCTAACGGTTATGTTATTAACCTAATAACCTAATAATCTAACCTAACTTAATAACCTAACGGTTATGTTATTAAGTTAGGTTAGCTTAGGTTAGGTCCTAACCTAAGCTAACCTAATCAAACCTAAACTAACCTAACCCAACCTATCCTAACCTATCCTAACCTAACCTAACCTTACCAAATGCATTTCCAATCCAACTAC
The DNA here is from genome assembly GCA_023053545.1 of Lepidurus packardi. Taxonomy (NCBI): domain Eukaryota; kingdom Metazoa; phylum Arthropoda; class Branchiopoda; order Notostraca; family Triopsidae; genus Lepidurus; species Lepidurus packardi. The sequence continues at coordinate 1,446,729 of JAKZAN010000002.1, forward strand.
CAATTTTCAACTTGAGTGACACCTGTTTGTCATTCGTTTTCCGGAGAACGTTTGGCAACAATAATACACATTAGTGTCATTGTTATCTCCAAGTTCCGAAATTGGAGAACCTGTTGAGCAAAACACTAACAAACGTCAGTGCCATCTGTGACTGTTTCCCGTCAATAAGCTAAGGTATACGGGAACCTTAAGAGAACGCGTAAAAAGGGGGGTCTTTTGTTTGTAGAGAAGGATTATAGACTTCATAAAGGAATTGTAAAATAAAGTGTCTTTCTGACGGGCTCATTTAATTAATTTTAGTTCCTCCTACATTAAACTTACGTCATAAGATTAAAGAAATCACTAAAAAAATGTTGAAAAAATACCGATGTAATTAGAAAAAAAATGAAAATTAAGAAATAAAAGTAAATAATCCAACATTTTATTTGAAAAATTATGCTAGATAACCAGGGCTACTACTGGCAACTACAGCTGTACCGTTGAAAACAGCCTAGGAAGAGATACCGTGACGCATTCCGTCCAAGTATTGGCTCCTCCCATGCCTCCCACCTTACAAATCCACCATATCGGATATTCAGAAGTCAAAATCGCTTGGAGTTCTTCCTCAGACGATCTCTTAATCCTAAGTAACTGTCTTTTAAAATTCCTAAATTTTCTTGTAAAGAAAAACTTGCAAATTCTTTTTTCTTTTTTTTCTGGCTTTTTAAAATCCCAGGTTATGCGTTAGCTTATAGTCGGAGCGGAAACCAAACTTGGATTAAAGTGAATCTAGAAGCCCCTCGCGATAGCCACACCTTGTACCAATTGGATTGCGGTACGCGGTATCAGCTCCAGCTCCAAGCGCAGAACCACGTGGGTTGGAGTGAAACGAGTCCGATTTTGATGTTCACGACCAAAGGCTCCAGTTAAGCTCCTTCTTTTTCCTTCAGTGAAAGCTTTTAAAGCTAAATTTCACTCAATTTTAATACTTTTCCTAATTTAAAAAGGTCCTTCTATGCCTCGATCAGAGGAAATTATCGTCTTTCAAGACTCCAATACCATTGCTCTTCATTTGTACCGATGGCCGGATGGCGGTTGTGCCATCTCGCGGTATACAATCGCGGTTCAGATGAACTACGAATGGCAGGAGCAGAGCATTGACCTGACCACGCCTACTACGCAAGCGTCTACTTTCGATCACGTACCCGAGCTCGTTTTCCTCCACGCACCAGAAACGTCCCTCCTTCGCATTACGGCCATTAATTCGGGTGGTTTGCTATCCCTCGAATTTAGAATCGCACCTCAAGGTCAGAATTTTCACTTCAAGATTTTCGCTTTTCTTAACGGATGATTCTTAACTGCAAGCATTTTTACTGAGACCTGAATTTTCAAGATTTTTTGAACGAGTTCTAACGATTTTTTAAAATTTTACTATTTGTTTTTAAAGTTAATTCTACAGATTTTTTATTTGTTTGTTTCTTTAGGGAAAATTGATTCTGTAAGCCAAGTTGTTTTGGGGGCTTTTACTCCAAACCACCCCTTAGGAGATTATTCGCATTTGTACACAATAATCCCCGCCCTCTGTGGGACTATAACGACCCTCGCTTGTTTAGCGCTTTGTGGCGTCGTTTTCCATAGTCATCGGCGTAGAGATACCCTAAGACGTAACAAACCCTCCAATTTACCCTTAAATGGTCGTAGGCAAGACACCCACACCCATCTCTACTCCCCAACCCCCTCTAGAAAGACAACCGGAACTCCCGACTGCGATACCCTCTACAAACCCGGCTCGGGTAAGTTTTTGTCGTTTTATTTAATGTACCATTTTTAAATTTTGAACTAAAATTGTACATAATACTTAGAATTTGTCTGCTTTTCAAGTAATTGTATGTTAATTATTTTACATTTTGTTATGCTGTTTATATTTTTTTGCTCTTTGTTTACGTGTATGGGTATTTATGTGTACAGTGACAAGTCAGGAATGGTGAGTGATTCATCTGCGTAAAGAAGGAGATTCTTCTTGTTTGTTTAGGTTTCTGTTTATGATATTTCTATACATAAAAAAGCAAAACATAATTAATTGTGACTAAACTGGATAAAAACTCCACAGATACGTCCGAGATATCTCCCTACGCTACCTTCAGCCTAGCCCATTGCCCAACCACGAAGAGAACGTGCACCACCGATACGGACCTGAACAGCGTCTGCGATACCACCTTCAGCGCAACCTATCACCAACTTGGACCAACAGTTCCTCCATCCAAAAACCTTCGCAAGACGCCCAGGATCCTTTCGGGCACAATGGGCGTGCAAACGTTGGCTGTAACCGGTCCTGGTTATACCGAGTGTGACTCCGCCCACCATTTGCCCCGCCCTCCTTCCCGTCCAGCTCCCGACCAAGGTTTCTACCCTATTCATCCTAAAAACCGCCTTGAAGTGGATCCAGGTAAACTTCAATCTCCTCTATAACTCTCTTCTTAAAGCTCCTTACATCTTAAGAAGCACTAAAAAGAAAACCCTTTTCCTCACATTGCTAGATGCTGTGTACGTCGCAGGATCCAGTACAGAATCTTCAGCCTCTCCAGACGCTCACTACCAGCAACAACAACATCTCCACCGCTCTTCAAAATCAACAACTTCCGGTCCGAATCGGCAGCGCCCTAATCAATTACTACTCAGCCCACACAATTACCCGCTGCACCAGTAAAAAAAAAAAGCTTGAAAAACCTCAACCGGAAAGGAATCTTACCAAAAACAAATTTCCCGTTTTTTCTTTTTTTTCCCCACCATCTTTCTTGTTTTCCCCCCAAAGAAACCGTCACGGGACGACGCCCAAGCAGCGGAAGGAAAAAGAAAAGTCCGGTTCGGCAGGTTCCGTCATCCATGTGTGAGAAGAGCTCTCCATGACATCAGCATCAATAAATTCCACGTTATTCGCATCTTCTATCTTCCTCTTGGCTCCTTTTTCTTTTTCTTCCACTTCTTCGAGTACCTTGTTCCCGTGCCAAATACATGCGTGTACATAGCCAATCCCATTTGTTCACCTCTTATCTTTTTTTTATTGCTTAATATTTTAGTTAAAGAAGGCGCTCCTCGAATTGCTTGTTCGGGATGTTTTTCAAGGTTAAAAGAAGTGGAAGTAAAGTGGAGAATCCTCTTATTGGTATGCCAACCGACACAGGTATATAAACCCACGCAGTTCGTCAGTCCTACCTGGACTGGACGCACACACACATTCTCCGTTCTTCTTTCTCAGTGCAGACCTTCGTTTGTTGTCCTCAAGTACAAGTCAGTGACTCTTTGTGGATTTGCATATTTCCATATTGGAGTCAACAAGTCTCCAAGAAGTTTAACAGCCTTTATAAAATCAGGTAGAAACCCTTAAAAATCCTAGAAATTTCCTAATCTATAGTGAAGAACGAATTTCATAAGAAAGGAAAAGGTTACTATCTCTATTCAAAATCAAAATATTCTAACCGTTTCCATTCAATTGAGTAAACACTGTCTGAAATCAAATAGGAAAAAATCGCTTGACAATGTTACGACTACAAACGTCTGAGCGGAATTTACGTAAAAAGTTTGAGTGAAATTTATGGGAATTAGAGGCAAAGTATCATTGACCGTAAAACGAAAATTATCTGAAAGTCATGGACAATTATTTGCCTATTTAAATTTCTTAAATCGTTCATTTTTATTCCTTAAGAAAGAATAATTTCTTAAATCTATTTCTTAAGTGAGTTTTTGAATCGAATAAAATCCCTTCAAATTCCTAACCTCTTAATTAAATTAACGAAATTTTGCTGAAAGAGAGAAAAAGTTACCATCTCTATTAAAAATCGACAAATGTTCTGTCCATTTTCGCTAAATAATCTAGCTTGAAATCAAATGCAATTTTACGATAGCAGCGAAGTTTTAGTAAAACTGATGAAAATAATAGGCTAAAAGAATAGTTTTCGGAACAACTTTTCGAATTTTCTTAGCGTGGAAGAGTCTTTAGAGTGAAAATTCAGTAGAGTTTGGGAATGAATTCATGCGAAGGGTTTTTTTCTAGGATTCGTAAAGTAGTACTTTCTTTTGTTTGGGGATCAGTTGCGAAAAAACAGCCATGAACCAAATGTTGTGCGTCTTGATGGGCGTCATGACGACATTCACGCTTGGCGGCGGAGCAATCCGTGGATCCGGTATTGGCCCGCAGGTTTATATCCGCTCTTCGCCATTAGCATCAAGGATGAGAAGCGACTTCATCGAGGTTTTCGTCACGCCTTACACTTACGTCAGTACTTTTCTACTTTTTTTTACAAATTTATTTTCCTCTAATTTTTAGTTTAAAGTAAATTGCATACTTATTTTAAAATGTCTAATTTCGGGCTTCTGGGATTGCAATTCAGCAGGTTGAGAAAGAAAGAAGAGCTAGTGTACGGTTTTTGGATGAAAAGGGAGGAGTTATGGGGGTACTTTATTTTCTACAACGAGTACCACCTGTTGGCCCAGTTCACATTACTGGTAACATCACAGGATTAAAACCGGGAATGCACGGAATCCATGTACACGCCAACGGAGACTGCACTCAAGCCGGAGGACACTTTAATCCCTTCCAGGTACAATTTATTTAATAAATATATTGTTCCATTGAAATTACCGGAATCATTTACGTATCCATTTATCGAAGTGGCAAATCGATATTTTTAATCAGAAGGCGATTATTTCAAACCTCTCAAATGCCTTATTAGAGAAAATATCGATGTTAAAACCGATTCTTGATTCCCAATTCTATCCGCGCTAGCTAATATCGATATGTAACCCAATTTCGCTCTCAAGCTCACAATTGCTCTAACAAAGTTCTCGATTTTAACAATTATTCTTACCCTTCAATCAATTCTACTACTTTGCTCCATTCGTATCACTCTTTCCATTAATAATTAAAGAATAACGATTTCCTAATCTCTTAGAAATCACCCGATAGCAACAAATATCCCTCAAATTCCAATATCGATTGTTCCAACTCTTGATCAGAACCGATTTCAACTAAAATTCTTCTACTGCAATCAATTCTAATGACTGATCAATAAAACCAAAATTCAGCTAATCGTTCGGAAGCTTAATAATACCTTCAAACTGCCCTTATCGATTGTTTTACCTACTGATTCAATGAATTTCAATAGCAAATCCACGGATTGCCAGATGGTCCAGTCCGTCACGTGGGTGACATTGGCAACATTTTGGCCTCCGCGGACGGCGTAGCGGTCGTCGAATTGGTGGACACTTCCTTGTCACTAATAGGCAGACGCAACATAATCGGTCGCAGCGTAATCATCGATGCTGTGGAAGACCTTGGCCTTCCGGAAGAAAACCCTCCCATCTATCCACCCCGTGTGACTTGCGGGACTATTGGCGTCATCGAAACATAATAACAAGCATTATGAACAAATAACTCTTCGGCATTATTACACAACAATAAAAAAAAACCGTCCAAGTGACGCAAAAATCTATTTCAAATTTGTGTTTTTCGTCTTTCTCATTTTTTTCCCTACATGGGGAATCGAACAAATGGGAACTTAATTTGTTTTTTCTTTACCTTTTTAAAACGGAACCAACTAGACAACAATGACGGTCATTTTTTTTTCTTTCTTAAGATTCCTAAACTGCTTATAACTCTACATGTAGCGCCTCCGACGCCTCCGACTCACATTAATACCGATTCGGGAACAAACGGGGTGACCCATAGTGTAAAGGTATACAGCAGGGGAACATCCCTGTGTAAAAGTCTGTTACCAAGAAATAGATGGAAAAGGAGGAGCCAAATAGTATGACCAGGGAACCAACTGCTGATTGGCCGTTACGACACAGATCGGTATCATTTATATAGACAGAAACTTGTCAGACAGATACATGCAGTGCGAATACTAATAGTATAGGAAAGTCAATTCCTAGGGTATTGCTATGAAATCGATACATTCACATTGCTATCAATTTACGTTTGAACCTCATTTTTATATTTGCCGGCATAAGCAAGGCGTTGGTCAACAAGTCGGACCAATTCTGTCCTCGCAGGGAATTAGCCCGCAGCTTCAAAAAGTAGTAACAAAAGGCCCATTAGGAAGGGGCTCCATGTTCCTTCTCTCTCTATATATATCTTTACTCAAAGTCCGCTACAGCCTGTCGCAAGCTATCACCTAGTGGCACAAAACTCTAGCTTCTTGTGCATTTCAATCCGTACCACAGTATAGAGGTTTCACAGTATGCTAACAGGGCTATCTTCCAATGTTAAGGTTTTCTGACGACCTTCTCGGTCCCCCGAGTAATATTCAGGTAAAAGGCCAGAAAATGAAAGGGTACATTCGCAAACCTCCCAGTGCAGTTCAAAAAAGGTCACGACGGTTTACAAAGCGCGTAATTTAAATCTATTGCTTTAAACTATGTGAGCTTAAAATAAAAGATGAATTAACTAGGTCAAAGCACAACACGTATACACATTATAGACTATTTCGCATTACCCAGGTTGCACCACCGAGGAGGCAGTCTATTTTGCAACCCATGCATAGGTGTTTTATAATATACAGGTTTAACCCCATATACTATAAAATACCCATGTATATTAATGTCTATATGTGTTGTTATGACTATTTATGTCTATATACGAGTTATCCATTACATTGGTACTTTACAACTATTCCTAAATGTTACTAACTTTTGCAAGTTTAGTATTTTTCTTAACACATTTAACTACGGCTCTTTCTGCTACAGCTACATTTTCTTCTTTAAGTGTATAGTAAATCCTAACTCGAACGAACAAATTTAAAAAATAATCAACTGGAAATCAACCGTTTTTTCCAAAAACACTTTGCGCGCGTTGCCGGTAGGACCCTACGTCAGCCCAAAACTCCCTTGAGTGCCCGAGAGAAAGGTCACCAGTCCCCCGTTTTGTGAATGTTTTGTTCTCTTCTCGAACCCTTTTTTCTAGTAGATTAGGAATGCCTACATGGGGGTACATGGCACAGTCTGGGAATCCATCCCCCATATAAGCCTTCGTACCCTCACATCCTCTTGGGACCGAGAAAATCGTGTTAATCCCTTTACATTGGAAGATACCCCCAGTTACCATACTGTGAAACCTTTATACTGTGATCCGTACTCCATACGTGCTACTACAACACATGTTTAATGTGATGGGACAGGGTCCAGGTTCGATTATGATCCTCGCAACGTGGCTCCGTTTTTAAGTGGCGTCGTTATCCACAGTCATCGGCGTAGATACCCTAAGACGCGACAAACCCTCCAATATACCCTTAAATGGCCACAGACAAAATACCCACACACATTTCTACTCCCCAACGCCGTGTATGAAGAGTGACGGCACTCCCGACTTCGATACTCTGTACAAATCTGACTCAGGTAATTTTTCGCTACTATATTTAATCTGCCACTTCTACATCAAATTGTATGTAATTTCTTAGAATGTATCTGTTTTTTCTTTGATTTTTAATTTGCATTTTGTTATGCTATTTATATGTATTTGTTTATGCGCTTTGTTTACGTGCTTGTGAACGTTCTTATTACTTTATGGTGTACGGAAATGCCCGGAATAGTGAGTGTAAAAAGAAGAAAATTAATTGAATTTAATGCGTAAAAGAAGAAAATTAATTTTCTTTGTTTACGTCTATGTTTGTGCTATTCTCTTATTTTTAAATTTAAAGAACGAAAACATAATTATTCCAACCAAACAGATACTTCCGAGATATCTCCCTAAACGATCTTAAGGCTACGGTACACCTTAAGGCTAAGGCTCTTATGGGCGAATTGCACAGGAAACGGCGTAGGTGATTCCACCAAAACCATGGGAAATTTTTTAAATTAGTTTCAGACAGTAATGTAAATGATAATGATAACTAGCGCACATTGACTAGAGTTTTCAAAAATAATTCTTCTTAAATTTGCAAAACAGAAATGAATTTTCCCCTTTTTTTATTAAAACTAATTTAAAAAATCGGGCTTCAATGTGCTGTAGATTATTTTTCAACTGAATTTTTAAAGCCAACAGACTTTAAATCTGTTTTTTTTTTTGTTTTTTAAATCTGGGTTTTGAGTAATCGCATACGTAGTTTCGCGAAATTTCCTACCTACATTGCACTGCCGCATTGAACCATCTCGACCTTCAGCTTGGTGCAATGTAGCCTTAAGCCTAGCTCAGTGCCCAGCCAAGAAGAAAACGTTTACCACCGATACGGACCTGAACAGCGTCCGCGGGACCACCTTCAGCGCCACCTATCACCAGCTTCGACCAACTATTCCTTGATCCAAAAATCTTCGCAAGAGGCCCAGGGTCCTTTCATGGTTGTATAAACGTCCTTTCATGGTAAAACCCGCCTCGAATTGGATCCAGGTAAACATCAATCTCCTCTTAATTCTCCTTAGATTCTTAAAAAATACTTAAAAGAAAAACCTTCTCTCACATTGTTAGATGTGGTATGCGCCGCAGGGTCCAGTACAGAATCATCAGCCTCTCCAGCTCGCCTTTAACAACATCTCCATCGCCAACAACATCAGTATCAATAAACTCCAAATTATTCGCATCTTCCTTCTTACTCTTGCCTCCCTTTTCTTTTTCTTCGAGTTCTTGGAGTTCGAGTGCCTTGATCTCATGCCAAATACATGGGGTGTACAAAGCTAATCTCATTTTTTACCTTTTTGTTTTTTTGTTTTCATTTAAGAAGGGCGTCAATTTGCTTGTTCGAGATCTTTTCCAAGGTTAAAAAAGTGTAAGTGTTATTTGAATGCCAACCGACACAGGTATATAAACTCACCCATTTGGTCAGTTCTACCTGTACTGAACATACATACCTTCTCTCTCTTCTTCCTCAATGCAGACATTTTTTGTCGTCTTAAGTACAAGTTAGTGACTCCAATAAGTTTAACAGGTAAAAATCCTTCAAAATCCTTGAAATTTGCTAAACTCTAACTAAATTAACGAAATTTTCTTATAAAATGAGAAAAAATTATCTTCTCTAGTCAAAACCGCAAAAAAACATCTATTCATTTCCATTAAACTAACTAAACCTCGCTTGGAATCAAATGTAATGTTACGATTGCAAACGAAGTTTGGTAAGTTTTATCCAAATTAGTGCAACGTATCATTGACCAGAAAATTAAGATTATCCGACATCCATTGACAATTATTTGCATACTTAGATATTTTAAATGATATTTTGTATTCCTTATAAAATAACAATTTTCTTCATTTCTTTCTTAACCGAGTTTTCGAAGCAAATAGAAACCCTTCAAATTTCATAACCTCTAAGTAAATAAACGAAATTTCCTTAGAAAGAGAGAAAAAATTAACATCTCTATAAAAATCGAAAAATATTCTATCCATTTTCATTAAACTGACTAAATCTCGTTTGGAATCAAATGGAATGTTATGATCGCAAGCGCAGTTTCAGTTAAATTTATGGAAATTAGAAGCAATTATCATTGACAATGAAACAGAGGTTATCTGAAATCCATCGATATGTATTTACCTATTTCTGGAATTTCTTAAGCGAATAACTCGTTGCAAAAATAACGTTTTTTCTTGCTGTCTTTGTGAACCGAGTATTTTGATTTTATAAAATTTGTTTTCTTTGCTTAGAATGAAAATTTAGTAGATGTGGACAAAGGAAATTCACGAGACGGAAATTTTTAATATTTTATTTCCAAGGACTTCAAAGGTCTAATTTTTTTTGTTTGGGGAAAAGTTGTGAAAAATTACAGCCATGAACCAAATGTGGTGCATCTTGATGTGCATGGCTTTTGGGGTTGCAATTCAGCAGGTTTCCAGCGTTCACCCGCAGGTTCATTTTCTCTATTCGCCATTACCATTATGGATGAGAAGCGACGTTATCGAGGTTCCCGTCACGCCTGAGTCACGCCACGGCACTCATGTCAGTCTTCTTGAACTTATTTTTAATAAATCTATTTTCATAGAATTTTCCAATTAAAATAAATTTCTTACTTTTTTAAAAAAAAAAATCTTATTTGGGGTTGTGGGATTGCAATTCAGGAGTCGGATTGCGATGAGGTTCAGAAAAAAAGGGCCATTGTACGGCTTTTGGATGAAAAGGGAGGAGTAATGGGTGCACTTCATTTTCGACAACAAAGGCCACCTAATGGCCCAGTTCACATTACGGGCAACATCACAGGATTAGAGCCGGGCAAAAAAGGAATCCATGTACACACCAACGGAGATTGTATTGAAGCCGGACTACACTTCCAGGTATATTTTTTATATACTTATATTATTCTGTTGAAATTAACAATATCATGTAAGTCTCCATTTGCATATTATGAAGCGATTTGAGATTTCAAGTATGCTTACTTGGAATCTCAAGATTTGAGATTTCAAGTATGCTTACTTGAAATCTCAGGTCTTGGAATCTCCAAGTTCAACTTTAATCAAACAAACGATTCTTAGCGTGCTGTAACGTCAAAAAATAAGGCTCCCATATACCTTAGTTTGGTAAAGGTGGTTAGGTGGTTATGGGGAATTTCGCTTGGGGAATTTCGAAGCAACTTTTTGATAAAACCAGTACATTTAATGAAAAATTCTTTAAAACAGTAATATGGAGCTTGCTAACAGGTAGTACACAATCAATGTTATTGTTTTTTCCAATTAGCAATACATTAGCAATACACATTTGCAATTTACAATATGAGAATACGTTACCTAAAAATCTGTCCTTTGCTTGTGCACTAGCTACTAATAAAAGAAAACATTTGTATAAGTTTGCTTTCAAATCGAATAAGCCTTTTTCGACAAATCTTGTTCCGAATGTTTGATGACTTAGTTTGGGAGATTGTGCTGCTACAACAAACTGGGGTGACAAACTGTACTTTTCATAAGCAAAACAAGCGTAGAAAATTTGCCAGCAATTAGCTATATGTTTCTTTTCTTACTTTCTTACGCAAGGCTTTCAGAAAACAGTAACAAACATCAGTGCCATCTGTGATTCTTAACCAAGAATAAGCTAAGGTATACGGGAGCCTTAAGTCTTCTGACGTTTTCACAACGACGCAAAGCTGAATAATGAAATACCACCGAGTGAATGTTAATCGCTAACGGGAATCTGTCCAATTACTCCGGCTTGGTATTACATCGCTCGATGCTTTTTATCCTGGGAGTCACGAAAACGATGTGTTCGAAGTTTTTTTTTGCTATTAATTGATTAGAAACCCAACTACAGATATGATCTTCTAAACAGCTCCATTTCAAACTATCGATTTGTTCTAAGTTACTTAGTCTAATACCTTAACCGTAAAAAAGGTACACAAACGCAACGTACCTCGTCAAATGTCGGAAATCAGCATATTGATATTTTTAATCAAAAGGCGATTATTTCGAATCTAAAATGCCTTGTTAGAGACGTACCGATGCTCAAACTGATTCCTTTGACTCCCAATTTGATTCGCGCCAGCTAATACCGATACGTAACCCAATTTCGCTCTCGAGATCAAAACGCTTTACCAAGTCTCGATTTCACCTAGTAGTCTTCCCCTGCAATCAATTCAACTGCCTTGCTCCATTATTATCACCCTTTTTTATTAATAATTAAAGAGTAACGATTAGCTAATCGCTTAGACGTCACCCGATATCAACGATACCCTTGGACTCTAGATACCGATTGTTCTAGCTGTTGATCAATATCGATACAAACTAAACTTCCTCTCTATAATCAATTCTAATTTGATTATTGAGAGTAAAGTTCAGCTAATCGTTTTGAAGCTAAATTATTCCCTCAAACTTCAAATATATTTTTTTCCACTACTGATTCAATGCATTTCAATAGCAACGCCACGGATTGCCAGATGATGAACACCGCCACTGGGGTGACCTTGGCAACATTTTGGTCTCCGCGGATGGCGTGGCGGTCGTCGATATTACGGACGACATTCTTTCCCTAAACGGCGCACGCAACATGATCGGTCGCAGCCTAATCATCGATGCCGTTGAAGACCTTGGCCTTCCGGAAGGAAGCCCTGTCATCTTGCCAACCCAAGCGGCTTGCGGGATTATTGGCTTCATCAAAGTTTAATAACAAGCGTTGTAAACAAATAACTCTTCGGCATTATTACACAACAATGAAGAAATTGGTAACGCGACACAAAATCTATTTCAAATTTGCGTTTTTCCTCTCTCTATTTCTTCTACGCATGGTGAGCGGGACGAAAGAGAACTCAATTTGTCTGTTTTTTGGTTTCAAAAAAGGAACCAACTTGTAATTAATGACCATCAACTTTGTTCCTTTTAAAATAAACGAGGAGCATATTGTTTTTCTGAGGGTACTCAAAGGGCAACATAACAACAAAAAATCGGGTGTTTTGTCTTGATTATGAATAGATTACTTAAAAGCTGAAAGAAACTCCCCACCCCCCCCCAAAAAAAAGTCTCTATAAAAAAAAATCCCGAAATAATGGATGGGTTTCAGTGATGTCGGCAACAATAGGGCCTGTCATTTCGAAACCCAAACTATTTAAAAAAAATTAAAACATTTTTTAAACCTTATTTTAGATCTATCGCAACAATGGAGTAGACAACAAATCCCAACTAAGCATTTTGTACAACAATCTCCACAAAACTTACCTAATTAACTCCCCTATTTTTCCAATGGCACTTTTCAATATCTCTCTACTCATTTCTTTTTTTTTTTTTTTTTTAAATTTATTACCAGTTTAGGCCGAAGCCTGTTACTGGGTTCTCAGTAGTACATGTTTCATTTGAGCTATCACAGTTCGTTTTATCACTTATAAATAGGGAGACAGAAAGGAAGGGGGACTAGAGGGTGGCTTGTACCACCGTTTTAAAAGGGAGGGTAAGGTGCGGGGAGGGAAGGGGTAAAGGTTATGAGTATGTATACATATACTGGGTGATTCATGTTTTCGACAATTCTTTCATGTTATTGCCAAAACTGGCGAGGGCTGGAAAGCATTTGGGGTTGCATAAAAAGTTTTCCGAAGTAAAAGGAATCTTTAATTTGCTGAGCTCTCTTAGTAATTTTGCTCTTTCATGATTAAGTCTCGTACAATGAAATAGCAGATGTGGAACATCTTGTTTCATCTGAGATCGGCAAATGCAGGTATCGTCATCGATCTTTTTAATTCGCTTTAAATATGAGCGGCAGGGGAAATGGTTTGTGCGCAATTGGATTATCGTGGATAATATGCTTTTGGGCAGTTTTGAATCAACGATAGATTTTTTGTCTGGACTGGCTTTTAGATCTTTGGTAGCGTAATGGAACTTGTTCCAGTCTTGACACCAAGTATTAAGTAAAAACTTGGAGAGCCAAATGCGCGCTACTTTTAATGAATCAGGAGGAGATGGCCAAGCGCTAGAGAGGAGGTTTCTTGCTCTTTCAGAATAGGAGGTGTAGCTTATATGCTTTGCGGGTTCATGTTTCGTAGGCCACACGTTCCAGATTTTTGAGGCATAATGGTTGAGAAGAGATTTCTTCAAGGCAAGATCCAGTGGTGGGAGTCCCAGGTCGACTTCAATTGCTGCAGAGGGTGTTGTTTTGAGGGCACCGGATATAGTTAATAAGCCTTTACGGTAAAGTTGTTGAAGTGGTTTCAGTTTAGCTTTCGATATATTGCACCATGCTGGGTATCCATATAAAAATTTACTAACGATTGTGGCTTGAAATAAGGTTTTTAATTGCTTGGATGATATTGATTTGCACCATTTAGCGATTTTTATCATACGTAATTGGGAGCTGTTGCATTGGTTAGCAATGTGTGAAACGTGAGTAGACCAATTTAGTCGGTGATCAAGGTAGAGGCCCAGATATCTTGATGAAGTTTTGGGTACGATGGTGGTTTGACCCCAAGTCAGTGTTGCTTCTTCGGCTTGTCTTTATGGAAGTATACGAGTTCGGTTTTTTCTTTAGCAAATCGGACATTTAGTCTAATGCCCCATTTTTCTAATGCTGAAATGTTGTTAGCTAGTAGTTTGGTGTTTTGATTACTCGATTTGCTGGAGGTGAATAATATTAGGTCATCAGCAAAGGCCTGGATCTCTATCCTCTTGCGTTTGATTGTTGTGAAACAGACATTAATGTAAATTAAGAAGGGGAGAGGAGAAAGTGGGGACCCTTGGGGAACGCCGTTTGTAATTTGGTAGAGCAAACTATGCGTTTCTCTATAGATGGTATAGGCGGTGCGGTTTTCCAAGAAGCTAGTGATCCAATTGAGTAGTACTTTGGGGGTTTTTATTTTTCGGAGCTCATTAATCAATTTTTGGTGATGAAAATTATCAAAAGCTCCACTTATATCTAGGAATAATGCTGTTAGTACTTTCCCTTTATCAAAGGCTTTAAGGCCAGCGTTGGATAGTCGGATTAGGGAGTCTGTGGTAGACCGATTTCGTCGAAATCCCCATTGATTTCCTGACAGGATTTTATTGTCATCGAGGAATTTCGTTAGTTTGCGAGTCATGGCTTTTTCCAATATCTTGCCCAGTACTGGGAGAAGAGAGATTGGGCGGAAACTCCGCATAGATTCGTAACTTGGTTTGTGTGGTTTGGGTAGAATTAGCACTTTAGCCATCTTCCAGTCTTTTGGGTAATAACTCAGACGAATCGAGGCGTTGTATATGTTAATCATAGGTTCTTTTAGTATGTTCCATAGTTCTTTTATTATTATAGGCTGAATGTCGTCTTTTCCAGCTGCTTTCATGGGTTGTAGCTCAGTGATGATTGATGAGAGGTCTTCTGCTGTGATTTCGTCGTCTTTATCGAAGTTGTAATTTATTCGACGTATTTTAGATTTGGAGGGGGGGTTTGAATCTCTTGTGCCTCCTAAGAGTTTTTCTGCCGCATAGTTTAGTTTGGTGATTTCATCCGAAAAGTTGTTCCCGTCTTCTTGTAAAACGTGTTGGAGTAAGTTTTTTTCCTTGTTCTTTAGGTTATTATTAAAAGCCCATAATGTTTTGTTGTGTGGTTCTTTTATTTTGTTTAGCCAATACTCTTCTCTATATTTTCTTGTTTTGGCGCGATATAGGTTTCTTGCAACTTTCCAATTCGTTTCATCTTGTAATCCAGTGTTTTTGAACTTTTTAAGTGCTTTAGCTGCTGCTTTTCTAAGGGAGTTAAGGTCTGAATTCCACCAGGGGTTTGAGTTTTTCAGGACTCTTTTAGGTACATGCTTCGATATTATTTCTTGGATAGTCGATGTCAAAGAGCCAACGGCAAGGTCAATAGCATCATTGTTTCCAAGTTTATCCAGGACAAGCGTGTGTCAAGAAGCTCTTTTGTTTTTGAACGGATTTTATCCCAGTTGACTTTTGTGTAAGACCACATGGTGGAGGTAAATTTAGCTTTGGCATTTGGGAGATCAATTATTACAGCGGAGTGATCGGATTCATTATAATAGTCTTCGTCGTCACGAATTTTTAAGTAAACATGAGGTAGAAGCGTCAAGGAAGCATAAGTTAAGTCTAGTGTCGATTGGTGTCCTCGTTTGTTGTGAAATGTGTGGCGGTTCCAGGTGTTTAGCAGTTCCATGCCGTGTTTTGTCGTAAAGTCGTACAGTTGTATTCCAGGTAAGTCTGATTTTTTAGCTTCCCATGACCAATGATGAGCGTTAAAGTCCCCGGTTATGATGATATTTGATGTAGTTTTATAGAATTTTTCCCACAAGTTTTGAAGCAGAGTTTCTAAATTTTCATTGGATCTTCTGTAAAGTGCGATAACAAGTATAGGTGACGAGTTGAGAGATTGTATTTTTATTACCACGGATAATTGGGATATTTCTAGTATCTGGTATGAAGCTGATTGAGTAGTGAGTAGCGCTATTCCTTGGTATTCTAGCCGAGATCGAGAGATGGAGTATCTCGAAAGTTGATTGATTGTTAAGTTTTGCGGAGGTTCGAGTTATACTATCACGTTATCTATATCTTCTTTCTGAGCTTGTCGTGTTAATTCTTGAAGTTGGTCATAGCTCTTTCTTATATTTTGGATCAAGATTCTTGTCGGTTTCATGCTTTTTTAGCGGATTGGGCTTCTTTAAATGGCAGCAATTCGGGTTGGGCAGTTCTTATCAAAGGCTGCGTGTTTGCCTCCGCAGTTGACACATTTCAAGAAGGTGTTGTCGCAGTTTTTAGTTTCATGTATTATTGTGCCAGACTTGGCGCATTTGGAGGTAATGCTTTGACAGTTGAAGGAAGTGTGCCCGTATTTTTGGCATTTAAAGCATTGGAGGATTGAGGGCGGTCGAGAGCTTTCCACTTGTACTGTACGGTTGAAGGCAAGAAGAGTTCCGCGACTTGTAAGGATGTTTTTTTCCATTTCTGACGAGCAAATATAGAGGATGGAGCCGTGTTTTTTGCCATTGTCCTCGTTGATCCATGAAACTTGATCAGGTTTAAAAGTGATATTGAGACTTGAGTTCTTTTCTGAAAGGTGTTCCCAAATTTCTTCTCTTGAGACATCTTTCGGGAGCAGATGAATTGCTACTTTTAGCTTAGGTTGAATAGTGACGACCTTGATCATTCCAAGTTGACAGAGAAATTTTCCGTCCAAAATTTTTGCGGATTCTTCTTTTTCAGCTTTGTTTTTGTATGTGAGGATTAGATCTCCTTGCATCTTTTTTCTCACCAGGATTGGGCGAGGTGCTTGGCTATCAAAGGCTTTAATATCAGAGTCGATTAAGGATAGGAGGTCTCTTTTGGTGTACTGCTTTTTACGTTTTTCGGCGTCCTGCTGACGGATGAAAAGAGTCACGGCTTTTTCAGCGTTGATTGAGCTAATGTTAGGAGTTTGTTCTGGGGAAGTTTCAGGCAAGGGGATGGTATTCTCCTTTCCGTTGTTTTGAGTCTTGGGTTGTTTGGGTCGGTGCCTTCTGGTGACAAGCAGCCATCCATTTTCTTCCTGTTTTTTTTCCTCTTGTCGTGGCTCGGTGGCATTGAGTACGTTTTCAGGTCTAGCTTCAGCTCTTGTTTCGAGTTTGGTTTCAAGTTTGAGAACGATTCCGGTTAGATTTTTAACTTGCTCTGTAAGCAGAACTTGGGTTTCCATCATGGCTTGCAATGTGTAGGCTATGATTTCTGTTTGAGACGGTACTACGCTGCTAATCGAGTGGGAGCGTTTTCAAAACGAGAGTTGAGCCCTGGGGGAGTGTAAGCGGGCGCGTTTTAACGAATTTTGATGGCTTGGACAGGAATTGGAGGAGCTTTGATCATTTTCAAATTCCTTTCCGTAGATTGTACAAATCGAAGCATCGGTGTATTCCATTGAGTTGTCTTTTTCAGTAGTTTTTCTTTTTTCCGCTGGGCCAGTTTTCGGAGTCGGCAGTGCTGCTGCACCTTCCATGGGGGAAATTCCTGAACCAATATGGACGGACTTATACGGACAATAAATTACGGACAATATGGACACTTTTCACGCAACGTTAAGCAAGAAATTTAACAGAAACGAAGTTATTAGTTTAGATAACTGAGTGTTACTTTATCGTCGTGGTAAGGAACCAGACCCTTTAAGGAGCGGTAAGGAAACTGATTGTAGGGTGTGTCACATAGTGTCACTTTTAGGGGTAATTGTCATTGGAGGCAATAGGTAATAAGTTCAATTTAATCACCAAACGAACAAGGGCTTTAAGCACTTTCATTTAAACTGTAACACAGAACAAAAGTAACAGGATTTGAGGTGAAAAATTGACTTTTTAGGAGAGCGATGGGTGACACGTCTTCACTAGTCGTCGACCACCCGTTGCTCCACCCGTTACTCATTTCTTTGCAACCGAAGTTGCTAAGGCAGTAGTTTGCATTGAGAATAATACAAAATATTTGGGCAAACTTTAAGTTCAATTGAAATATTTGCTCAGATGCCTTAAGAAGAAGTTCAATTTTGTGTGGGTCGTCGTTTTTCATAAGCTTCTGTTTCACTTTGCCCGAACGCGAAATTTCTTCCCCAGACGCAGAGATTTGGGTCTCTGTGTCCGTAACAGGGTACGTACACAGGGTTTGTATGTTTATAGTTACATGCTAGTAGCTTAGTAGAGTTTAAAAGTTATTTCTTGAGCCAAAAGGCGCTTAGATAAAAGTTGTAGCTAATAGCGATTTTCACTGGCTACTCTGGAGGACTCCTTTTTACTCCGAGTAGCGGCGGCTTCTTTCACTGAGCCAGTCAGAGGGGGAGTTACTCTTGTTGACGCCCTTCACTGGAAATCTCACTCCGTTTCGAGTCAAAAAGAGTACTCTCGGTCAACCCGTCTTTGAAGTCGGAGTAGGATATCCAGAGTGTGTTCGTTTGCGCGGGTAACATGGATCCAAATAGAGAGAAATTGTTACTTGCTTTGCTTGAAGAAACGTCTTCAAGTTCCAGTAGTGATAGTGACGAAGAAAATTATAGAAGAATGATGCGTATGCTTTTAGCATAAAAATCCGAAGTATGTAGCATATCTGTTCCACACAGAGGCACAGTTTAGTAATAATTTTGTTAACAGTTTAAACGAAACTTTAGGATTACTCGGCAGGTTTCAGAGCTGCTAATTGTCATGTTTACAAGCTTCAAGCCATTATCTTGACACAGCCTGCACTTTGATTTCTGCTAACATATTTCCGAATCAATAAGAGGATATTTGCAACACAAATACAGAATACCTTCAGCTAGCACTGAGCAAAGAAAATCGCTTCCTATCATTGCTAAACCACCTTCACTAGTAAGTAAAAATTCCTGAAAAACCGCCATTTATTTCAGTAAAAACGTCTAAAAAAACGTAAGTTGCGCAGGCAAAACGCGTAAACAAGTCTGGCTGCGGTTTAATCCTAAAATTACCAGCGCCCTCCACTGGGCGTAGCGAATCCGAGATCTCACGGCGAATCTGCAGTTTCAGAGTACGCTTTGCCTGAGTAGAGTGACACTCTCAGAGTGGCCGGTTAAAAGTCGCTATAAGTAAAAAAAAGGAAATTTTTCTTCATATTTTAATCTTTTTCTTCACTAGCAATTTTTTCTTCAAAATTTTCATCCATATTTTCAATGTGTTCAAGAAAATAATTAATCTTACGTTGAGAAAATAAATTCACAAACTTTCATTCACACACTTTCATTTCTGCTTTTAAGAAGGTCGTTTGCCTTCTAAGGAAAAGAAAGATACTTTCCATAAGATTCCTCAACATTAATTTTTCACAGCCTTCCAAAACCGTAACAAGCCCCATTTCGTGCGTGGAGTTTAACGGTCCGTTTTTTAATAAGGGGTTAATTGTATTTTATTTTGTTTTGACCCAGACCCAGTTTTGTTTGAATTAGAGCAACAAAGTGTCTATATATGGAAAATGGTTCATTAGCCTTAGAAGATATATTTGGAACTCATAAATTGCAAGTACGAAATCACTGTTGACTGTTTTGTTACAGCGAGGAGAGGTTAACCAAACACTTAACGTTTCTTGAGACAACGAGCCACGTAAGCGTCCCTTTGGCAAGCCACTTTGGCCAGGTCAGCGACTTTATCCTATTCGTGTGATGACCAAGGAGCTTGGGTCATGTAACGAGGCTCGAGAAAGATAGATGAGATCTACTTCGCGAAATGGCTTGAATTTATTCATTAAACGTTACATGTGCAGGCATTCCTGTCGCCAGCATCCTATCTGGTAGGGAACGTAATGACGTTACAATGCTAAACCTTTATTCTCCCAAGCTGCCTATGGAATACTTCCTCGTCCCCTTCTGGAAACTCTAAAGACCCTTCGTTTTAAAAATTATACTTGTGCAAAGAAGACAGGCTTGGGTACGTTTCTATGTATCCATTAAAAAGGTTATGATAATCCCCAGTAATTCGACTTGCTACGTGACACACAGGTAGGTTTTGATGAAGTACAGGACATCTTTTCCTCATCTAGTAAACAATAAGTAAAACATTGTTACAAGACATGTCTTTTGTTGACTCCTTTTGAAAAAATATAATTAGGGGTTTTAGAAAAACATGTATACCGTTGCTGGCGTACAATACTGAGGGAACATTTTCTATCATCGCTTAGACCCCTTTCAAGATTTATTGTTTCGGAAAGCGATCTAGTTTCAGTAGTCTAAAACCTGCAATACTGGTATAGTGATGCCTGGTATTCTTTTTTTTTACTATTGAGCGTCTCGAAGTGTAGAGTAGAAAAGCTCTTCTTATTTCGCCCCAAAATTATGCTAAAAAACGTTCGTTTCCCATAGCTGCGATCGTGGCGCGCAATCCCATGTGTTGTCGCTCCATCATTTGTTAGCTCCGCAATACAAACCACGTTTTGGGGATTGCTGAGGTATCTCAAAGCATGCAACGAATTTAGTCGCATTTGTTCCTTTATAACTCTTTAGTTTCTCTCCTTTTTCTTACCCGAGCGTTGAGTGTCCAGGGAATAAAAAAAGCCCGGCTCTTGCTCCACCACTGTTGCATACCAGCTCGCATTTGTTGCACACGACTGTTGTATACTTAGCTGACAAAACGTTTGCTCTTTCTGAATACGTACAGCGTTGACATGTGACAAGTCAAGATGAACATTGCCCTAGATTCCCCCCATCCTATTGACTTCATGCAGCATCGTGCAAGGTTGGTTAAGCTGACGAGAAACGTTCGATTTCCTCACCCTTCCCATGACGCAAGCATTGGCTTGGTTATCCCCCTTCTTCATGACTTGTTTCGTCTCCAGACATGCTTATTTAAGCTGTAGAAAAACGTTCGATTTTTCTTAGAGGTGGACAGTTTCACTCGTTTGGGCCCATTTCGAACAGCAACTTAACCGCTCCCCTCCCTCCCTTCCTACCAGGACACAGCAGCAACAAGCTCTAAACCGGAGTAATGTTACGAGTCCAGTCCAGGGGCAATGTCTTTCTTATTTTGTTTCATTGTTAGGCTATCTATTTATTCCACTATAGCCTAAGCAAACCGGAGTAACGCTACGATCCCGGCCAGTTCCAAAATAAGCCACCGTCTAAAAGCCCCGTGGCTTTTTGTGTTACATTTTAGTCAAACTCTCTGTTTGACAACACATTTTAACCGAAATTCGTCGCAAACCATACAGGAAGTATTTCCATTTTAAAATGGTATTTTCCATTTTTAAAATTCTTATATTAATTACCCCTAAAGAAACGCGCTATTATAATTCATAACTGCGCTAGCTAAAGTGATACATGCTATCGACCCAACAAAACCTAAATTTGACATCTTCATCATATTTTCCGACTTACAAAGGGCTAGCTGACTAAAAACTTTCGTTTTTTTTCAGCATACGCAGAGCGTTGACAAGTGATAAGTCAAGACAAGCATTCCCCTAGATCCCTTCCCCCCTATGCGATGACTGCATACAGCACCGTGCAAGGCTGGTTAAACTGGCAAGAAACGTTCGATTTCCTCCCCTTACCATAGACGCAAGCATTGATAAGTCAAGGCATAGGGCCTACATTGCCTTGGTTTTTCCGCACTTTCTTCATGACTTGTTACGTGCCCATGCAAACTTAATTTTGCTGTCGAAAAATTGTATATTTTTCTTAACAGATGGGCAGACAGTTGCACTCGTTTGGGCCAATTTCAAGCGCCACTTTACCAACCTCCCCCCTTTCCCCACCTGCTACCACGACATAGCAACAACATGCTCTGTTTTGACGTAGAATTCTCGTGGTTTGAAGTTTGAAAATACAACGCTGCATAAATATACTATTCACTAAGGTGGCATCAACCGTGTTCTCGTTTTCAATGCTTGTGTAATGAACAATCCCTAAACAATTAGCTGACCACATAGTTCTAAGCTCACTTCCAGGATGCCAAGTATCTGATCGGACTTTAAGATTGCAAAATATTACTGACGCTATTATTACTGACAACCACGACGTTGTGTTGACGTCGTCAACACAACGATAGACCAATATCACAAAGAAACAGAACCACTCCCTCGTAAACATATTGTAATTAACCACCGCTAATGCGGAAATTCAGATTAATTTAAAATTCGCTAATAATCTACTCCAATACTTAAATGACGATCTAACACTTATCGCAACTGGACGGCTGCCAACTGTTCAACTAATTAAAGCCCTATCCTATTGACTATTCAGATACATTTTTCCATGTCTTGGAATAAACTCCATCTTAATTGTCTATTCTGTTGCCTCGATGATGGTCTAGATTCCGAATGTCATGAATGGCTCTTTAGACTTTACCTGAGCACATATATACCTTAAGCCTAGACTATATAGATCAAACCAATCTATTGGCTAAGATTGGATAGCTCAGTCGCAGGTTCGATTTTGGTAAATTACATTCGGCAAAGCGAATTTTTAAATCAGTGAGCATACATATCAAATACTTCGTAAAGCTTATCCATTTCAAGCCAGTAAGCAATTCTATTTTTTCCGCACAAGTTCGGTGTGCAGTTTGGTAACCGGGTGCAAATATGGATCAGCAATCGAAGACACATTTGCAGAAAAACCCCCGTATTTCTGCTAATCCGTTCTCTATTCTCTTTTTCTGGTGAGCTCCTTTCAATGACAATCGAGTGCTATAACGTCCACTCACAAGTTTTTGACTTTTCTAACCTAATCTAATCCCTGTTAGTATTCCGAATCTGTACCTCGATCGAAGGTTCTCAGCTCGTTCAAAAACATTTAACCGTAAACCGCGCTCACAGGTTCAATAAGAATATTAAGAGTCTGTGTATTTGGACTCAGGATAGGTTTGGTTAAAGTAAATTTGATCGTCAAATTAATTAAATAGCATACACTTTTGTTAAATTCCTCCTGGGATCAGCTTTTGTACCTCAAAGCAGTACCTTTGCAGAATGACTTGGCGGTTTCGGTAAACTCGTGCTTTCGCATATAGAAACAAAGAGTTTGACTAAAATGTAACACAAAAAGCTATATACAGCAAAGTATATACAGAGAAATCTTTACCTTGAAAATCAAGCTCACATAAATCAAGTTGTTTATAGAACGGCTGATGAAAGATTATTGAAACCAAGTTCAAAAGGGCTTAAAAACAAGTTGGTTTAGTCCTCAATTATGACGTCAATGAAAACAAATGAAAAATTTGGGGGAAATAGTGTAAAAGGGAAAGAAGGAAAACGTGCCTCGAGATATTTTCACTATGCAAGAAGCGAAGTAAAGGCGAATGGCGTACTCTTGAGGTTGCCAATTAGATTTTTGCATGCGCATAAAAAATTTGACTCAAGCCAAAGTTGGTATTTTTCGGTGTTTTTAAAGGTTTTATAACTACTATATAATTACATTAAAATACTTAAATATTTAAAGTTTTCTAAATATTTTTCTAAAGGTATTTCTGGGTGCGGCTTTGAAGTTATCAATAACGAGTCCAAATAATGACATTCAACGTTAAGCGGCGAACCTTTCACTCTACAGACAAATTGAATTATTATAGAACACGACGTTACTACAAAAATATTACAATTCCCCTGCTAGCAGTAATTCAAATGAATTATACATTTTGAATTTTGCGTAATTCTAAATTGAAAATGACAATTCTAATTTGTAAGCTGGACTGGAAGGTGTAAACTGGCAAGAATTGGAAAATGTACGTTATTTATTCAGCATAATATTAAGAAAACTTGGTATTATAATGTAACAGAAAGTGTGGACCTTAATTTCTATGATTAATTGCTTATTGGTGCATATATAAATTTTCTTAGAAATTGTACATGCAAAATAAGAGTACGCGTACGTGTATTGCACTAAATCCCAAATTGGAATTATTGTAAAAGAAGTATACAGAATAACTTTAATTTGGCTATTTTTACTGCATGTATGATTAAAAGCATTTTAATTATGACCAAAATAAAATAGGACTGTTAATCTCATTAATAGGTGGCTTAATCCATTCTTCAAGCTTGGAAGCAAAAAAGACCTAGTAGTTAGTGATTTGTACGAAATCTTACCGGAGGATTCATCTAAAGTATTAGGAGAATCTCTAGAAAGGTAAGATGGTAATGTTGATATTGAAACACTTCAAACTAATAGCTTAAAAATACAGAGAATGGTCAAAAGAGTTGGAAAAGGCGGCAAAAGACAAGGAAACAAAACCAAGCTTGCTACAAGCCTTACGAAGATGTTTTGGTTGGGATTTGATGAAGCAAGGTTTTCTACTTTTGATTGAAGAATGTGGCTTAAAGTAACTCTAACATTATATTTGAATATAATGCTTGAATGGTTGAACTCGTTAGAGTTATACAGCCAGTGTGTTTGGGTTGGTTTGTGCGATCCTTTCAGCCAGGAACCACTACCCAACGATGGGAAGTTTACCTGTATGCAACAGGTGTAGGGGCTGCTTCTTTGTTCTTCGTATTTACCCATCATCCGTTTTTCCAAGCGGTTCAGCATATAGGCATGAAAGCTCGTGTAGCCTCGTGCTCCCTTATTTATCGGAAGGTATAATTCTTTCATTCATTAGTGACACATTTCGTTTGACGAGAGTCCCTTTTATGGTAGACTTTGAAGCTCAGTAAAAGTGCCTTAGAGCAGACGACGGTCGGACAAATGGTCAACTTACTGTCCAACGACGTGAATCGCTTCGACATTTCAGCCCTATTTCTGCATTACTTGTGGGTTGGACCTCTGCAAACTGCCATCATTTTAGGATTGCTTTGGCATGAATTAGGTCCTTCTTGTTTAGCCGGACTTATCTTGCTCATCCTCTACATACCGTTTCAAGGTCAAGTAGATTTTTTACAGGTTATCTATACAATTATTCATTATTCCATCCGTTAACAGGTTGGATTGGCAAGGTATTCGCGGACAAGAGGTCAAAGACTGCAGCGCATACTGATGAGCGGATTCGTGTTATGAACGAAATCATCTCCGGAATGAGGGTCTTGAAGATGTATGCTTGGGAAAAACCTTTTGCTAGTCTGATTGAGCTTTGTAGAAAGTAAGGTCACCAAAATGTACATGTACTTCTACAGTTAAAGCTTGGCTTATGGTTTGGTAGGAAAGAAGTGGATGTTATTAGAAGAACTTCTTACTATCAGTCACTAAATCAGAGTCTCTTTTTCACTTCATCCAAAGTCATCTTGTTTGCCACGCTCCTAATCTTCGTCCTAACAGGAAACACGCTTACAGCAGAGAAAGTAAAGTTTCTGTAAGTTTAGTTTAGGATTTTACTATAGAATTGAGAAAAGGTTTTTTTGACTCTTTCACTCTACGACAACATCCGAACGAACATGACGTTAGCATTTCCCTTAGCTATCAGTTTTGCTGCAGAAAGCCTTGTATCCATTGCAAGATTAGAAGTAAAATTCCGTTTCATTCTATTTTATCCGCCTAAAATTGACATTCTTTTACTATTCTTAGAAATTCCTCTTGCTGGCCGAGAAATCCACAACGGGGAATACGTTTCTACGACCGCCTTTAGTACGTTGTGGTATTACGTTGATAAATGCGTCAGCAAAGTGGCTTAAGGAAGCAAATGAACCCACATTGTCTTCCATTTCTTGTTCCGTAAAGCCCGGGCAGTTGCTAGCTGTAGTGGGACCTGTCGGCTCAGGGAAAGTATCGTCTTAACAGAGAAATCCAGACTTTTTTATTTATTTGTTTGAGCAATTTAGACTTCGTTGCTCCATGTGGTGCTCCAAGAAATGCCTTTAACTGGAGGTGGGTTGTCCGTCAAGGGCAAAATTGCCTACGCTTCACAAGAACCGTGGGTTTTTTCGGGGACAGTTCGACAAAACATAGTGTGTGGTCAATCCTTCAATGTGAAGCGCTTTCAGCAAGTTATCAAAGTCTGCGCTTTGGATAAAGACTTGAATTTGCTTCCACATGGTGACAAAACACTCGTGGGTGAGAAAGGGGTCACCCTTTCTGGCGGTCAAAAGGCTCGTGTCAACTTAGCGAGGTAAATTTCCTTGTATCTTCTTGTAACGATGTTAGTTTAATTTTTATTTATTGAAGGGCGCTGTACTTGGACGCAGACATTTATTTATTGGATGATCCTCTTTCAGCAGTGGATACACACGTGGGAAGGCATGTCTTTGATCACAGCATTATGGGGTTCCTCAAAGATACAGTCCGTGTCTTGGTGACCCATCAATTGCAGTACCTAAAAGAAGCGCATCAAATCTTGGTTCTGAAAGATGTCTGTTTCTTTTATTTATGCGTATTTCCGTTTCTGACGTTTTGTATTCTGGCCCTCGTTTAGGGTCGTACGGAAGCAATGGGCACTTTTGCAGAGTTGCAGGCACAGGGAATTGATTTTGCTAGGCTGGTTGCTGACAATGAAGAGGAAGTTACTGAAGAACTAACTATTAAGGCCAACTCGAGCAGGAGATCAGCAGAAATTCAAGCATCGGTTCGAATGCGCCACAGTTCGTCTGTATCTGAGCGTTCTGTATCGGTTTCGTCTGAGAAAGGAGAAGTGAGTACGAAGATATTTCAAAGTATTTAGTATAATTTTCTAAATCTTTATTCTTTTCTTCCCTTTAAGGAAGCGGCACCAGTTCAAAAAGACGAAATTAGATCAAAAGGCACTATTTCAGGAAAAACTTACTTGAGTTATTTTAGAGCAGGAGGAGGATGTCTAGTGGCTTTCTTTCTCGTTTCGTTGAATATCCTTACCCAAGTCTGCTTCAGCGGCTCTGACTATTGGCTGAAAATCTGGTAAAATTCTTTTACAATGACTTGGTCTTTATAAAACGGTAAATAAATTAGGACTAATGCTGAAGATCGGAAACTAAGCAAACTGGAAGCTTTGGCCAATCTTACTTCAGAATCTCTCGTGAACAACCTTGCCTCCAATGATGAGTCTAACACTTCCACGGTCAGCACGCTCGTAAATCAAACCGTGGCTGCTGGCCTGCAATCCGTCTTATCAGGATTCTTACAAAACATAGACACGTACACGGGCATGTATATTTACACGGCCATTGTAGGAGCCCTTTTTGTATTTTCCATGCTCCGGACTGTTATTTTCTTCATCGTTTGTATGAAGTCCTCCGTCAATCTGCACAACAGTATGTTAAGTGCTGTCATTCGCTCGCCGGTTCGTTTTTTTGACTCAAATCCTATCGGTTAGCAAGCTGCCTTATCTTTCCAAAAGCATCTACATTAATTTGCCCTGTACTTCAGGTCGGACACTGAATCGATTTGCTAAAGATATTGGAACAATGGATGACATGCTGCCGTCGACACTTTACGATATTGTTACAGTACTTCCTTCTCAGGTGTTAATTTACGTAGAGGCTTAATAACTGTTTGTTTATTAGATATTTTTAGGCATTTTTGGTTCTTGCATTGTGGTTGCATTTGTGAATCCCTGGCTTTTGCTACCTTCAGTGGTTCTTGGAGCTGTTTTCTATTACTTACGGTCCTACTATTTGGTCACAGCTCGCGATATTAAACGTTTAGAGGGTACCAGTAAGTGACAATAGATTACACATCTATTGAACGCAAAAGTAAAAGATTTATTTTTAGCTCGTTCTCCTGTTTTCTCACATGTATCTGCCTCCTTGATGGGCTTGACTACTATACGAGCTCACGGTGCGGAGGATCTATTCCAAGTCGAATTTGATTTGCATCAAGATCTGCACTCATCAGCGTGGTACTTGTTCTTGTGCACCGCACGCTGGTTTGGAATTTGGCTGGACTGGATTTGCGTGGTCTACCTTCTCGCTCTGACTTACGGATGCCTCGTTATGAGCGAAAGTAGATTTCGCCATTCGCGTCGGCTATTTCTAATGTTTTTCGTTTGTTTAGTGACCACGGGAAGCGATGCTGGGTTAGTTGTATCTTCGGCAATGGGGTTAGTGAGATTCTTTCAATGGGGCGCTCGTCAGTCGGCCGAAGTTGAAAATCAGATGACTTCCGTGGAACGCGTTATGGAGTATAGCAAGTTGCCGTCAGAAGCCCAGTTGGAATCATCACCGGGTATTTTTTCATAAATCTCATAAACGGTTCTTTGTCAGACTTGATATGTTTTGTAGATAAAAAACCGCCTGCAGACTGGCCAACCCATGGAGTCATTATGTTTGAAAACATGTCACTGAGATACTCCGAATTTGAAACAGCAGTTCTACGAAATATCACGTGCACGATTCGCCCCAAAGAAAAGGTCTCTTCAGTAGTTGTGCTTGTTTTTTTGCCTGCTTTTTATTACTGTTTGCCGTATTTTTAGGTGGGAATCGTGGGAAGAACTGGAGCTGGGAAATCGTCGCTAATTACTGCCCTGTTTCGAATGACGGAACCAGAAGGTGTGATCCGCATTGACGGCGTTATCATTAAAGAAATTGGCCTTCATGATTTAAGATCGAGATTATCCATTATTCCCCAAGATCCTGTGTTATTCACTGGAACTTTGAGAAAGAATTTGGACCCGTTTGAAGAGTACGGAGACGATTCCTTGTGGAAAATTCTAGAAGAGGTATAATAGCTGGCATTTTGCCAGTAACCTTGTTCTAATTAGGCTTTTTCTTATTGTAGGTGAAGTTAAAAGTTTTCGTCACAGATTTACCTCAAGGATTAGAGTACATAGTGGCAGAAGGAGGCTCGAATTTTTCGGTGGGACAAAGACAGCTTGTCTGTCTGGCCAGAGCTATTTTACGACGGAATCGGATACTTGTCTTGGACGAAGCTACTGCCAACGTGGATCCCAAGTATGAAAAGACTTTGTAGTTGGTCTGGTGAATTTGTTGTTGTCTGAATGTAGGACGGATGAATTAATTCAGGAAACAATCAGACTGAAATTCCAACATTGTACTGTACTTACGATCGCTCATCGCTTGAACACGATTATGGATTCAGATCGTGTAATGGTGATAGATGCGGGATTTCTTAAAGTGAGTTCTGAACCTTCTACGCGCCTACAGGATTTAACACTGTTGTTTGGTACAGGAATTTGATGAGCCATCCACATTACTGGCGATGGAAACGAGTCTCTTTAAAAGTTTGGTCGAACAGACAGGGCTGGATGAAGTGAGACACTTGAAAGAAATTGCCAAACAGGTAAATTCATCGTTTTCACATGTATTTCACATGCTATCCTCGAATTTTCTAGGCTGCAATAAAGCGAGGTATTGCAAGTAGAATTGTTACCTCCTTGTCCAAAAGTAATGGGAATGGAGTGCCACATAATGAGATCTCTTCCACGCCTGTCACCATTTCGGAAGAGTTGAAGAAATCTCGCTTGCAAATTATGCCCAGTGAAACTGCTGAAGAAACAGAAGAAGATGAAGTGACCAGGATGTAAACTTAGTTTATATTTTCCTAATAAAACCACTACCTTCAGCATTCATCCGTGAGAAAATCCAATTTTAGTTCTTAGTCACAACAGCTCATAGCTCTATGGGAAATACGCAGATACGAAGGGAACGCGATATAGGCGACGAAAGTTAAGATTTTCAGCCGAACTTGGCGCATCAGTCGCTGAGAATCCAGAAAGCTTACTGGAAAAGGAGTCTGGACGCATGTTTGGATTCCGTAAATGGATAAACGAAACAATATTTTGTGTGTGTAACTCAGTGTTTCGTTCTGAGCTGAATAGCTGAACTTTGAGCTGAACTGGATCTAAACGGCGTTGCACCGAAAGTGACAGAGATCTGATCGGTTTTTCGGGAAATTTACCATTCAAATCAGGCTATCTAGTGGCCACAGTTCGAAACTTCTGCTAATTGTCCAAGTCATCTAATTGCCGAGGTTGAAGCAGACGAACTGAGCGGTGACGCATGAGCACTGGGCCCAGACAAGGTAAGAGATGTAGCACTGTCGGTCCGATTATATACTAACAACACCATATCCCTGTATGTGTACGGGAATTCTTTGATATTGTCTTTATTAAAACTACGAAACCAGTAAAACTTCTGAATATCCATACGTTGATTAATATTCGGGTGAATCGTTTCTTCATTGCGCCATGCTGTCCAGTTGCATTGGTATGTTGTACACCAACTCATTCCATCGCGAAGCGAATTTTTCGCGAACCACCTGAATTAACTGAGGCATATTTGTGCTGATTTTATAAGAAGGTTTCTCGCTGGCGTTGTACTCCATCTGTAGTCCCTTTCTAGTCCCTGTAACATTCGAGCAATCTGCGTAGGAAACGCGAATCACGGTGAGCAATGAGAACTTGGGTACCAAAGTACGTGTTTTCCCAGCAGCCTAAGACCAAAAAAAAGGATAGAGAGAACTTCTGGCCCTTTTCTTATGGTCCTTCTGTCACAACTTTTTGAGCCTTCAGGCTAATCCCTTGGAAAGTGAGGGTTGTCCCGACCTGTTCGACTCCACTTTCCTTATAGCGGGAACTGTGAACATGAGTGTAAACGTAAATCGATAGCAAGAAGGAATATATCGATTCTTTTGCTCCCTGTTATTGAGCCTTCAATTAAAATACGGTCGATACATTTGGGCAACTATATCGATTCATATATTCTAACCCATCAACTGTCTGTTCCATTCCAGTTGGGAACCTCCTTTTCCTTCTACTTTCTTATGACAGGCCTTTGTACAGACATGTTCTCTCTACCCTACTCTATGACCAAAACAGACCGGAACAGCGTCAGCGATACCACCTTCAGGGCCACCTATTACCAACTAGGACTAATAGTTCCTCCATCCAAAAATCTTTCGCAAGACCGCCCAGGATCCTTTCGGGCACATGTGCGTGCAAACATTGGCTGTAACCGGTCCTGGTTATACCGAATGCGACTCCACCTACAATTTCCCCCGCCCTCATTTCCATCCATCTCCCGACCAAGGTTCTACCCTACTCACCATAGAAAACAGCCTCGAAGTGGATCCAGGTAAACTTCAATCTCCCCTCTCTCTATCTCTTCTTAAATCTCCTTATATCTTAAAAAGCTCTCGAAAGAAAAACCTGTTTCTTACATTGCTTCATACGGTAGTCCTTGCAGGCTGCAAGGTATACCGCATCAAGCAATGTAAGGAAAAGATGCACATTGCTAGATGCGGTATAAGCTGCAGGATCCAGTACAGAATCCTCAGACTCTCCAAAAACTCACTACCAGCAACAAAAACATCTCCATTGCCAACAACATCATTTCTTCCTCTTGCCTCTTTGCGTTCTTCAAATTGCTTGTTCGAGATGTTTTCAAGGTTAAAAGAAGTGGAAGAAGAAGTGGAAAATCTTATTGGTATGCCAAAGCGAAACAGATGTAACGCAACTTTCCTTATACCCTGTAAACACCCTTATGTTGGTGTGTCTTAACAGAGTCAACACCTTCATGATGACTCTGTTGTGACGGGAGAAGAGACCTTTCTTCGAGTAACAACAGAGCCATAACTTTTACAACCCTGTTTGTTGATGACCGACTGGTATAAAGGACAGCATGCAATGGTGGAGACTTCATAGCAAGACCGAAAGTCTCTCTTCTTCCTTAGTGCAGACCATCTTTTGTCGTCCTTAAGTACAATTCCGTAACTCCAATAAGACTCCAATAAGTGTAACAGATAAAAATCCGTACAAGTCCTTGAAATTTCCGAATATTTAATTAAATTAACGATTTTATAATAAAAAGAGTAAAAGTTCCCATCTCTGTTCAAAACCGTAAAGAAAGCTACAAATTTCCATTAAACTAAGTAAAACTGGCTTGGAATTGAATGTTACGATCGCAAACGAAGTTTGAGTGAAATTTATGGAAATTAGAGGCAAAGTATCATGGACCCTAAAACGAAGATTATCTGATATTCATTGACAATTATTTGCCTATTTGAATTTCTCAAATCGTTCTTTATTTTATTCCTTAAAAATAACGATTTTCTTACTTTCTTTCTTAATCGAGTTTTGGAATCAAGTAAAAACCCTTCAAATAGAAAGAGAGAGAAAGTTACTACCCCAATTAAAAATCGGAAAATTTAAATCCATTTCCATTAAACTGAGCAAACCTCGCTTGGAATCAAATGGAATGTTACGATCACAAACGCAGTTTCAATGAAATGTATTTAAATTAGAGGCAAATTAGGGGGAAATTATCACGGGCAATGAAACGGACCTCAAGGTCTAATTTCTTTTTTTCGGGGAACAGTTGGAAAAAAACAGCCATGAACCAAATATGGTGCATCTTGATAAGCACGATGAGCATTTTGATGTCCATGGCTTCTGGGATTCCAAATCAGCAGGATCAGAAAGAAAGAAGGGCCATTGTACGGTTTTGGGATGAAAAGGGAGGACTTATTGGCGTACTTCACTCTCTATAACCACCAAATGGCCCAGTTCACATTACGGGTAACATCACAGGATTAGAACCCGGCAATCATGGAATCCATGTACACGCCAACGGAGATTGTACTCAAGCCGGAGGACACTTTCAGGCATCATGTTTTAAATAAATATATTATTCCGTTGAAATTAACATAATCGTTTAAGTCTCCACTTATATGCTATTAAGCGATTTGAGATTCCAGGTGAGCGACATTAATCAAACAAGCCATTCTTAGCGTACTCCAGCGCCGGAAATTAAGGCTTCCGACGTTTTTCTTTTTGGTATGCCGGGAACTCGTAGCGTTAGTTCGGCCTGCCTTACAAGACAGCACAACGGCGCAATACTGAATAAAGAAATATCACCGGGCGCCAGTTAACCACTAACGGGAATCTGTCCAATTAATTCGGCTTCGTATTAAATCGCCCGGTGCTTTTTATTACGGGAGTTACGAAATCGATTTGTTCGCAGTATCTTTAGCTGTTAATCGATTTCGAACTAATTACAGATTTAATATCAATTCTACTACTTTGTTCCGTTCTAATCATTCTTTCCATTTATAATTAAAGAGTAACTATTAGCTAATCGCTTAGAAAGCACCCGATAGTAACACATATCCCTCAAATTCCAATACTGATTGCTCCAACTCTTGATAGTACCGATTTCAATTAAAATTATTCTACTACAATCAATTCTAATGACTGATTATTAAGAGTAAAGTTCAGCTAATAGTTTTGAAGCTAAATAATACCCTCAAACTTCAAATATATATTTTGTCCACTACTGTTTCAATGATTTCAATAGCAACGCCACGGATTGCCAGATGAACCAAACCGCCACGTGGGTGACCTCGGCAACATTTTGGCATCCGCGGACGGCGTGGCGGTCGTCGATATTGTGGATCAAGTCGTTTCTCTAATCGGCCCACACAACATAATCGGCCGCAGCGTAATCATCGATAGTGTGAAAGACCTTCGCCTTCCGGAAGATACCCCTCCCATCTATCCACCCCGTGTAGCTTGCGGGATTCTTGGCGTCACCGGAGCATAATAACAAGCATTATAAACAAATAACTCTTCGGCATTATTACATAACAATGAAAAAATTGGCCACGTGACACAAAAATCTATTTCAAATTTGCGTTTTTCCTCTCTTTCTCATTTCTTCCGCGCACGGGGAGCGGGATGACTGGAAACTCATTTTGCTTCTTTTTGCTTTTCAAAAAAGGAACCAACTTGACAACAATGACAATCAACTTTTTTTCCTTTTTTAAATAAATGGGGAGCTTGTTGGTTTTCTGATGGTATTCAACGGCCAACAGAATAACAAAAAATTGGGTGTTTATATCTTGATTATGACAATAAATTACATGAAAGCTGAAAAAAACTCCTACCCCCCAAAAAAAATTTGTACTAAAAAAAATCGATAAAATAATTTCCCTAAACAATTGGGGGGGGGGGGTCAGCAATGCCGGCAACAATAGAGCGTGCCATATGGAAACCCAAACTTTTTTTTCCAATTAAAACACTTAAAAAAATAATCCAAAAAAGTTTTCCCAGTCAATTTTTTGTTAATCATAACCATTTTTTCAGATCTATCGCAACAATGGAGTAGACAGCCAAGACACGGCGAATTGAACGTACAACGACGAGCACAGGGAAGAAGGAAAAATTTCCAAAAAAAGATAACCACAAAAAAGACTTGTCACTTATTTTTTGCTTCTTTCTGTCCCAAACAATCGCGACTAAACATTTTGTACAAGAATCTCCACAAAACTTACCTAATTAACTCCCCCTTTTTCCTATGGCCCTTTTCAATGTCTCTCTACTCATTTCTTTTTTCTCTCAACTCAACTGGAATGTCAATTTTTCGTCACGTAATTCACACGAAACCCAAAAGGGGAAGGGGCTTATTTCCAACCCTGGCAATAAGCAATTTAATTTTTTTTATAGTTTCGCTGTCAATATAACCCAAAAATAACCCCAATGCGAACAGACAACAAATTGGAATTTACTCCTAATAAAAAACGCCCATCACGTGATTTCTAACAATCCTTTTCAAGCTTTTCCTCTCGATATTTTTTTTAAGTAAATGTGCTTAATATAGCGTTGACTTGACGCAC
This sequence comes from Lepidurus packardi, assembly GCA_023053545.1. Taxonomy (NCBI): domain Eukaryota; kingdom Metazoa; phylum Arthropoda; class Branchiopoda; order Notostraca; family Triopsidae; genus Lepidurus; species Lepidurus packardi. The sequence goes on from JAKZAN010000002.1 coordinate 1,480,976, forward strand.
AGGTGGCCACTAGTGATAATCTCTGGCCTTACTTTTAACACATTTCCAACTTTCTAAGAAACCAAAACAGTTTTGGACGAAAAAAAAAAACTTTTCGGGTAATCATTTAACGAAAACTGTGTAAAGTAGTGAAGAAGCTAAGTGTAGCCAGGTGAGGGACAAAAAGAGCACGGAAACGAAAGCAAGGAAGGAAGAGACAGACAAAGAAAGTATATAACATACAAGTGAAATGGTTTGGGGATCAGTAATAAGTTTTGCCTACTTGAAAATCCCCTCTTTGTGTTTTCTTTCTCTTTTTAAAGCGCACCAAAAGGGTCTAACTGTTGCGAGTTCGTCACAGGACGCACCGCAGACACGCCCATGGGTTGTTGTTGTTGTGGGAACATCATGCCAGCCTGAGGTCCCATCATTTGTTGTGGTCGCATGGGAACATTGCCCATCATACTCATATTATTCATATTCATGGGCGCAGACTGATATGGCATGGACTGGGACATGAAGGGCATCCCTGAAGCTCCGCCCATCATAGGCGTGCCCCATTGTTGGGGTTGGGGGGAGGGGCCTTGGGCTGGGACTTGTTGCCGAGGACCAGAGGCGCCTGAATTTGACCATTGCATTCCCCTACAAGTGAGAAAAAAGGAAAATAATTAGGGTTTCATTCTTTTATTAATAATACAGTGGAATCCGCTTATTTGAATAGGCTCGGGACCGGAGGGACAGCATAAAAATATGCGGAATATTCAAAAATACGAAGTTTAAAAATACAGGAAACTAGAGTAATGCCTCCTTAATATAAATTCCAGAAGATTTAACACTTAAATGAATAAAACTTTAATAAATTAAATGAACAAATTAAAACTTGAATAAATTAAAATTAATAAAACTTAAATGAATAAAAATAACACTTGAATAAATTCCAGAAGATTTAACAGTTCACTCGCTGGGCTAAAGACAAACTTGTGTTCTTTCTTTTGGACATGTTTGCTTCACTCTTTTAACTTCGCGACGAATCATAAACTTGGCAAATGGGCTTAAGTAGTATGTCGTCAACGGTGAAGGGTTTTAGATTTCTTTGGGGCATAAGAACTTTTAAAGCCTTTCGTGGAATATTGCGGCTTTCTGGTGTCAAAAGTTCTTGTGTACTGCGTTGATGTACAAATTCGACCGTTCACCGCAACAGGCGTCAGCCTACGCGGGTTAAATAAATTTAAAAAAAAAAAAAAAAAAAAAGCCTTTCGTGGAATATTGCGGCTTTCTGGTGTCAAAAGTTCTTGCCAAAGATCCGTATTCATATAGACGAAGTTACTCAGCATTGTAAGATAGAAGCGGGGCTTTAAAATGTTTTTCAAAAAGCGGAATATTCAATTAACCATTATCCAGTCAAAAGAGGTAGATTACATTGAATTAACTGGGACTAAAACGGGACCGTAAACTTTTAGTTCAATTTGGCGGAATATTCAAATAACCGTTATTCAAATAATTGGAGTCGATTGTAATGTTAAAAAAATAAATAAAAAAACTGGACCCAATAATTAAATGTAATTAATGGTGCTTTTTACTTGTTGGCAGGAATGATTTGAGGTGATTTTTGGATCGTTAGGTTTTGTGCTAAGCTGGCTAGACAGGAATCCAAATCACCCGTTAATACTTTGCCCGAATTATTGGCATTGTTGGTTGGGGCTGACACCATATTTGGCTTGTTGACGCCAGGATGAGAAGAACCAGACGAATGGGTTGTGTTCGGTTGCATTAAATCGCCAAATGCGTCAAAACCTGTACGGCAAATGAGCCACAATTGGAGAAAAATAAGATTTGTTAGCGCCCTAAAGCTTTTCAACCAGTGTTTGTAAACAACAAGGACAACACGCAGGCATAACACGGACAAAACGCTCTACGCCGGCTCGAAAGAACGCCACACTTATCGCAAAACATCGGCATGGAAACACAACACACAAAAGATATTTCATATTCCTACTAATGCCAGTTTACTATTACATAGTCTAAACGCAAATTCACTTGAGTTAATGCGACAAAACTATGCTTTAAAACAAAAAAACTGGGCCGTTTGAACCTGTACTGGTCTTATGCCGTCCACGTAGCGGGGAAGTTGCTCCCCTCTTTTCAAATATTGTAAACAAACCCTCAATTTTAAGCGTATTTTCTTGTTTTAATGATACAAAAATACCTAAAAACACTCGCATTTTTAGGAATATTGATACCAAATGACGGTTTATATAAGCTTGGACATGCGTGGGAAAGCGCGTTTTTCTTCGTTGTTTCACTTGGAAACTAACTGGTGCAGTGTTACAAGAATGAACTCTCCCAACTCAACGGTGCTATACGCATGCTACTTTTTTTTCTCAGAAAGGGGGCAGAGAGGCCATTCTACCTTTCCCGCCTTGATTAGAAGGCGAATTGGAAGCCAAAGTAGCCAAGCCTGCAGCGAAATCCGCTGATATGTTGACGGCCGACGCCGCAGGGATCGTTTCATTCATAGGAGCAGCATTAGCATTTGAAGTTTTCTTGGATGGAGAGCCCAACAGATTTTCTAAAGAAAGCTCGGCAAAGGACCCCCCTGCCGGTAGGTTAGCAATCGGCGCATGCGCAGGAGAAAGATTCGTAGAGCGGGAAGTAGTGTCCATTACGGCAGCATTAGGCTCCGCCCCCCAGTCGCACAGAAAATCGTCTAAATTCGAACTCGTGGCCGGTATGTGGGTAATATGAGCCACGGAAGACGGTGTGGGAGCCGGGGGGCGTGCCGGAGCTGGCGAATGTCCCGCAATTGCTGTATGCTCTATAGTATTGCCTGCTGCTCCTAGATTGAAGAGGTCCATTGCGCCTAGACCTTCCTGAATCCCTTCCGCTGCTTGCAAAAAGAAGGAGGTCCCAATTCAAAGATTAGTTTTCAAACAAACCCCCCAAAGGAAGGGTGTTAATCCCATAGGAAAAAATGTACAAAACATGTCAAAAACGGAAAACAAGCAGAGTGTCTTGTTAGTGTTCTTGAAGGAAAACCAGCTGAACTGAACGCAAAATTAATCTAATTTAGAACGGAGGAAAGAGAAAGAATCCGAAATGCGCTTACCATTCGTTGTGGTGGAAGTTTGCACACCAAATGCAGCAGCAAAGGCGTTATCGGTCGCAAAAGCACCTGGTTGAGCTCCTCCATAACCTAATTAACGTTTCAATTAACCAAGAGTCTTTCTAAGTAATTAGATAATTAGGATACTTAAGAGAAAATCAAGAAAAGTTAAGGAAAAAATTTGAAAAATCAATGAATAATTAGGAGATTAAGAGGAAACTGAAGAAATTAACGGATAATTAGGGTATACCACACGAAAATAAAGGGAAAATTAGGGGGAAAAAAGGACAATTAACAAAATCTGTACCGTTTTGCATAGGAGTCATGCCCCAGGCGGGTGCAGGAGCAGCCATGGTGGGCAAAGGCGGAATAGGGGGCGTGGCAAAGGGGTTGGCCGCCAACTGAAGCAAATCATCTGAAGTGCGTGGCGCCTACACAAAAAGTACGCCATTTTAATAAGAATTCATTTCAAAAATCCCTCTTTTACGTTGGTTTGAGCCGCTTTGGCGTCAATATCTGCAGCAAACAGGTCAACAATGGACTGGGTTTGGGCCTGGGCTTGGGCTGGTGTCTGCGCAAGCGCGTTGGACGTGGTCGGCGAGCTCAAGAAAGGATTCGTGTTCTTCTAAACGCAAAGAACAACGCAAAATCAAATTCTGGATCTTTTTCTAGAACAAAATTGGTAATCCAAAGTTATACTTTGAACTGGTTCATAGCTGCTTCTTCATCGGCTAAGGCTTGCCGCTTTAGATTCTCATCGATGCCAGTACCACTCGCGCTTCCGCTCTCGCCGTTGGCTCCACCCACCGCACTAGAAGTAGAAGGAGGGAGGGGATTGCATGAGGCTGACGTCACGCAGGCAGTAGGTGTGTCCTGGGAGACTTGGTTGAAGGCAAAGCTGGCTAAAGCCAATACAGCCATGCCAGCTTGGATTTCGCTTTTTTGTTATTTTTTTCAAAACAATTTTTTTAGATCATTCCGTTTCGCCAAAAACAAGTGCATACCAGAAAGTGCATGCCAAATCAACAGGTGAAAGTAACACGAAGTTCCCAAGCCATTCCAAAAAAAAAGAATCAATCATAAAATCCACATTAAGGCCAAAAAGGAAGAGGATCAAGGGCAAAAATAAGAAAAAAGTCCAAATTAACAGGATTACTTAAAACCCAATGATACAAACCAGGCTTCTAGCACCTTGGATTCCAAAAATCAAGACTTTTTAAACAATAAGGAGGACAAACGAGACATAATTGGATAGGTTAGGATACCTGACGTTCGTAGTTGAAGAACTGTTTGGTTTTTTGCCTTCCAAAGATCCCAAATGGGCTTCTAAAGCTTCCAATAAACTGCTTGGCGCCTACAAGAAACAAGTAAATTTATTAAGCAAGACTCATTAAGACTTTAAATTAACAAATCATTAAATACATACATACAATCTTAGAAATAAACATTAAAAAACCGTTAAGGGAATCACACTGTGCATGAAGCATTCAAACGTTAAAGAAATTTAATAAGGATAAAAAAGTGCAAACACCAAGACTGAAAGGGATCAAATCAAAGATAAACATACACATAAAAATCAAAACAAATCAGGACATACACACATTTTAGTTTTTTTGTTTTACCTTGGCTAAGTCGGGGATTTCTCCTTTATCAATACCAACTCTCTACCATGCAGGGTGCAATTTGAACAAAAAAGGTGGCACCAAACCCCCAAGAACCAAAAAAAACCCAAAGAGGACCCAAAAAAAGAAAAAATCCGAATTAGTTCGGTCAGATTTACCTTGGAGAGCTCAGGAATGTCGCTTTTCTCAACTCCCACCGTCTTATTCGAGTAAAACAGAAACATGATTAACATGGCTCCAGATTGATAATTAGTTATAATTTTTTATTATTTATTTATTTTTATTAATTTATTAAATTTATTTATTTTACTAATAATGTATTAATTTAATCTATATACCTCCGCCACTTTGAGGAATTCTGCGACACGATCCATTCTCACCAGAAACCTTTTATAGATATCCAACGCTTCTCTGCATTGCTTCTTATTCATGTCAAAGTATTTCTCTGTAAAGAAAAAAATAAATACAATTAAAGCTCTCGTATACCTTAACTTAATCATATGAAGCAATCATTGATGGCGTCGATGTTTGTTACCATTTTGCCAACATATTCTCCGGTTAAAACCCGAAGGTCAAAAATGACACTAACATGTGTCACTTACTTGCAAAACGCTTCTCCAGAAAAAAAGTGACAAACACGTGTCATTCGAGTTGAAAATTGATAGTTGGATTGGGAATGCATTAGGTTAGGATAGGTTAGGTTAGCTTAGGTTAACGATTCTCATCAACGAAAAGTTGAAACGAAAACGAAAGTTGATTCTCTTCAACGAAAGTTATAACTTGTTCTTTTTTCAATCCATTAGCTGAAAAAGATATTTCATTGTTCGAAAGATGACACAGATAGTATGTTCATTTTTGACAGCGGGATACATTACACAAGTTTGTTACTAAATCCGGAGAACGTATTGGTTTTGCAAAAACCTAGCGCACGAAAGTATAAAAAAATAGCTAGTTAATTGCCGGCAAATTTTCTACGCTTGTTTTGTTTCTGAAAAGTTAGAAAAGTTGCGGAACAAGATCTACTGAAAACACCTTGTCATATTTTTAAAACAATTTATGCCGTAAATTGTCTTTTCTTAGTACCAAGTGCATAACCAGTGGAAATTTTTTTAGTCCAAGTTTTTGACGTAGTTGAAAACTTAATTTGCATATTAATAATTTATTACGCGTGGAAAAAAATGTGTAAGAATTGTGCACTAGTGAATAGTATGCTTGGCTTTACTTGTTAATGCATTTTTGCACGAAATGTACTGGTTTTCGCAAAAAAGTTGTTCCAAAATTTCCTATACCGATCTAAGGTATACGAAAGCCTTAATACGCAAATGACTTAAGCTTTGTAAGGAAAAGAAATAATGTTTAGAAACCTAAATAACTGAAGAAAATTAGTTTCAATTGATAAAGATGCTACTGAAACGAATATAGATGATAATTAATGAACAAAAAAATGCAATAAAAAGAAAAGAAAACTGAAAATGGATTAAATTACCTAATAAATTGATGATGCCATCGTTATAGCATGCAAAAAGCCGAATCAAGTCTCGGAAAAGCAGCATAAACGCTGTGTTGATGACTCCATTAGTGAGTTCGTTGCTCGAGCAATCAAATTCCAGCAAAGCATCCAAATGGCTCTGCAAAACGGGTAACATTTTCAACAATTTATCGGTAGGCATCGTACGTAAGGTGCCGTCTTCCTTCCTACAACAACAAAAAATGGGTTAATTCTCAATAGTAAAATCGTACCAATAAGTGCAATATATTCGTAAAAGTAAATTAATATTATTAATATCTTATAGTATTTGAACATCGATGGAAATTTCCCACAAAACCCATCCCTTGTAATGGCTGACTTCATGAAAATCTTTTACTTTAATGAGAAATGTTCAAATAAATCAATTCTTACTAAAAATCTTAGAATTGTTCAAATAAATTCAAATAAATTTTCAAAGTAAGTTCAAAGAAGTTTAAATAAATTTTTGTTCAAATAAATCAATTCTTACTAAAAATAGAATTGGAGTTGGAATTTCTTACCCGCGTTTTACTTTGCAGAAATCAAAGGCGACAGTGCGGTACGCTATCGCTTTCTCGTTCAAATATTTGGCATAACGTCGAATAAACGGAGACATATCATATCCTAAAAAAGGGACCAAAGAAAAACATAAGAAGCATTAAGACTTGGCTTTTCAGGATTGTCAAGTGGTTGCTAACATGCACATTTGGACCCTCAAACGCATTCCACTTGAGATCTTTCTCCGTTTAAAATTTTTTACATTTTTTTTTTTTACATTTTAGAACCACTTGAATCCCAAAAACAGTGAGATAAGACATGCAACACATCTTTCAACATGCCATACTCATTAAGTCATGGGTTAATATATATGGGAGACTCTTAACATGCCTCGAAGAGATTCTTTTTTTGTTTTATATATGAAAATAACCTTAGCAAGAAACAACGACAGAACACATATTTAAAAAAAAAAAAAAAAAAAGAAACCCCATGACCAAATGACTGAACAAAACGATTTGATTTGACTTACCCCCAGGTGCTACGTTTTTTGCATTTTTTAAGGAATTTGTGTTAAGAAAGGGAGACAGGACAAGAAAAACAAAAAAAAGAGCAATTAGCAAAACACGCACATACACACACACGAGGTCAAATTAGTTATGTGACCAGAAAGTAAATTTTGAGCCTTTCTTCTGTTATAGTTCTTGGAAACTCACACTCATAGATTCAAAATAAATTTTTCCCGCATTTTCTGGTTTGAAATTTTTTTTTACATTACTCTAACAAAAATAACATAAAAGTACAGAAAAACAGTTTTGACACTAGTGTAGAGAATTTCTGATATTAGTAGAAACGGAACAAATGTGGCCAATTTGTTAGACATGAATTCTACTACGATTTGGTAAATTTTTTCTCAGAATTTTGAATTATTTGAATTATATAATTATCAATTTTTTAAAACCACAAAAAGGGGATTGAATAATTAAAAATGACTTGTGAACTATTTTAATTATATAACTATGCCAGCAGACTTCTAAAGAAAGCTTCTAACAGTAATGTAGGCGAATTCTAACTTGAATAGAGAAGCTTGGATTTACGTGAAAACTCGCAAAGACGAATTGGCAAGTAAGACTATTATCTTTCATTTTTGTTATAAACAAACTTAACTTTAAAAAACCAATGACGGCTTATATTTTTTTACTGAAACGTAAAAAAAAAATGCAAATGTCTTCTGACCTATCATAACTCTTAACTAAACTAACCTAACTTCTAGATGGGACAAATCCGAAATTATCCCCCCAAAAAAATCTATTGGTGCATTTTCGAATCTTAAAAAGGCTCAAAGAATAATTTCTGGTAATTTCAAATAAATCTTTTAATCTTCTTTAACATCTCAATAAACAACTCTTTCACTTACCCGCGACGCCGGATTTATCCAAAAAATTTCCCAGTTGGAAATTACAATTACTCGACGCCAAATACTGCGTAAATCTCTATAGAAACCAAAAGTAAAAAAAAAGAAATTCCGTTATAGTTCCACTGAAGAAACCAAAATAAAACCCAAAACCAAACAAACCTCGTTGCCATAACACATGAGATGATGAACTGTGACTAACGCCTTGAAAACGACCACCCAACTGGTATTCTGCGACCGCTCAATCAGCAAATTCGCCAATTGCGGAATCGACACGTTCGGTTCATTGGTGCAATGCAGTAAATCTGAAAAAAATAAATAGAATAAAATCTTATAAAATATGCCAATTCCAATCCACCCAAATTTAGAAAATCCGCAACGTTTCATCTCCTTCCAAATGGAATCCCTTTTTTAAAAACTTTTTCTTTGACTTATTTACTCGCTCAAGTTATTTACTCAAGTGAACAAAAAGGAATTAGAAGTAAAAAGATTCGAAAAGAGAAGTGCAACAGCCTAACTAAGCCCATCAACGCCGATAATCAGGACCGGAAACGAGCCAGGCCGGCTCCCAACCCCCTTTTCAATATCCGCCACATAACTCAAGCTTAGCAACACGAAGAACCGAAAAACGCGTCCAACGTTCAACCGAAATTCTAATTTTAAGTCCCAAAACGCTGCCAAAATACTACTCATCTGTCACTCCTTTCTCGCGTTCTCTTAAAACCTCCTTGGAATAACCTTGCTTTTTCATCTGCTCCCTTGCTTCCGTTGTCTTGCTTATTTTCCTATTGAATTTTCCTAAATTACAAAAAATTCAATAAAAAATCTTTGAAATTTAAGCGCATTGACAACTTTGGCTTGTTTTTCCCTAGTAGAAATCTGACACCCCATCCCAAGATTCGCGATCAAAAGAAGAACTTGTTTGTTTGGGGGGAGGGGGGTTAGAAGGACGTGGCACAAGTCTTTGGCGCAAGATCAATACTCCCCAAAACTCCTCGTGACGTCACGAGGGGTCTCCCCACGAATCAATGTTAAAGCGAAGGGGAATATTCTAAGAAACAAAAGATCAATATTAACGTTCCTCTCGAGTTATCTGAATCAATATTTAGATGATAATTTAGGTTAAATTATAAATGGTTGAGCGAATAGGGGGCGGGTCCGTTTGGGTTAGTTTGACATGGGTTTTTCTTTATAGCTTCTGGGTATATTTGAACTCAGGCCCTAAAGACGTGCATTGTTGAGTTTAACGCCAGGGACTTGATGAAATGCTACGCCAACGCCTAATTTGCATGGTTTTATTAAAACTAAATAAAACTAGAGAAATTAAGAAATATACATAAATTAAACTTATCAAACTACTCAAGTTGTTTAGAGTTTATAACCTTGGAGCATTTGATTTAAGACTGTGGGGCTTGGAAAATTGAGATTAGATTAGAATCTGAGTTGATGTATCGACGACGTCATCAGATCAGCTGTTACACACTTTTCCAAGTGTTTTCCAGAAAGTTTGGACCCAAACGTTGTCTGGTGTAACTCGAGAGTTCTCCAGAAGGGAGGAAACGTGAAAAGACTGTTGAGTACGCCCACTTTGGGGCAATGATACTTGATATCTATAATCTCCTGCAAGGCGTACTATTTTTATCTTAAAAAATTGTGGCGTGGAAAATGGGAGTTTGAAATGTTTTTGAAAGGAAGATTGGATATATTTACAGTCTAAATGCTTCTTTTTGGGGCCGTTGATTTCTTCGGTGGTGGCTTTGCAGACGGATTTGGCTAGTCCTTGGCCAGCAATAGAAAAGCGAGCCGCTAAAATGCGATCATTAATGGTCTGTCCTGATGACATGTTTGCGCTGCAAAGCGGTTAAAAAACTAACACAGTTTTTTCACCGAAGGGAATTTTTAGGTTTCCCCAATGCAGGTGTCTTAACTTGGAATTTTCACGAACTCAAATGCACAGACTGGGCTTTTGTATTTTCAATTATAGGCTGGGAAAGCGAAAGTTTCTTGATTTACGCATAAAATCCAGCCAAGCACTATTAAAAACACGACAGGATAGTCCGACAGCCTCTTGCAAGCACAAATGGCGACGTCGACCACCGAACTGCCTGAATTTCAAACCGGGAATGGTCTCAAGCAACAAGTTCGCTTTTCCTTTTCTAGGAAGAACTGCGAACGTGTCACGAGTATTAAAGTTACCAGTACCGGTCTATCGAAAGATCGAAATTCATGTCCTTGTATGGCCCTTCAGTAGTGCTCCAAACGGCGAGCGACGCAGTTTTAAAACGATTTACAGAGGAAACCGCGAAAGATATATGCAAAAAAATACTCACCGATATTTCGATGTCATGATAACAGAGTAAATATTCAATCTTATACTCTTACATTGACAGTATATCAATTTTAAAGCACACATAATACATTTTAAAGCATTATAACAGACTGTAAATAAAAATTAAATGTTTCGACTGCCCACAGACTGCTGGGGCGAGGAATACAAAAATTTGAACTGAAGTCAGGGATGTTGCTAAGGCATCATAACCCCTGCCCATTGGCAAATGGATACGATTGGTAAGAAGAAAAAAGTATTTGTCGTTCAAAAGTATTTTTTCGCAACAAAACTATTTTGTCGTTCTTCCGAGACGCAACATTTTTTCGTGTTAAGCCATTCTTGTTTCATGTTGAAGGAATTTTTTTTTATGAAATTACGTACTATTTTGTCCGGACCAGAATATAATTTTCTGTTAACCGATTGTTCATGTTAGACGTTTTCTTGTTGAATGATTTCCACGGTATTAGCAAAATCACATTTAAAACTGTCTGTTCTCGCCGCTAGGGCGTTTATTTACTACGGAACTGGATGCAATATAGCATTCAACTCTTGCACATCGCTACACTTTACAGCCGGCTGTTAACCTGTTTGTGTTTTTCGAGCAAAACTGTGCAAAAGAAAACTGCTTACTAGTGTATAAAGCACCTAATCCAAAGGAAAAATGAAGCGATCGAATTGTATAGAATTAATAATTCTTCTAATCATAGGTCTTTCCGCCAAACCGACCAATAGTTCTCAAGTTTTACGACCAAGAGGAGTTTCCTTGTCAAGTATGCCTCGTCTGCCATTAATTATATATTACTTATTAGTATGAATACTCACATGCGAGAAGGTCCAGTGCACTAAAAATAATCTTTATGTATTCTGTTTTTACTTTATATTGCTTATAGAAGCTTCATTGTATGATGCCGAACGTGATTTCACGTGCTTAGACGGGAGCGGTTCCATTCCTTTTCGTTACATAAATGACGACTATTGTGATTGCGAAGACGGTAGTGACGAACCAGGCACTTCTGCTTGCCCTAATGGCAGTTTCTTCTGCTCCAATTTGGGTCACAAAGGTCTAACTGTACCCTCTTCACGAGTAAACGACGGAATTTGCGGTAAATTCTTCTAAAAAAAAACTTATGTAATTTGCATGTTGCACCTGTTTGCAACTATTTAATCCCTTTTTAAATCCTTTCAGATTGCTGCGATGGATCCGATGAGTATTCATCTGGTGCCAATTGCCCCAATACCTGCCGACTGATGGGAGCAGCCGCTCGGGAAGAAGCTGAACGCAAGTGGGAACTCGAGAACCAAGGCTTTGCTACCAAACTCCAGTATATCGAGCAAGCTAAAACGTCTAAGAAATCCCGCGTAGAGCGTTCTGCTGCCCTAAAAGCCGAGCAGGTCGAAGCTGAGGCCCTCCGATCCGAGAAAGAAGATGTAAAGAAGACAGCCGAAGAAGCCGAGAAAGAAGTGCTTGAGAAATACCGCGCAGCAGAGGAAGCGGACCGCAAAAGCAAGGAAGAACAAGACCGTAATGCCCGCGAGGCTGAAGCGACGGCTGCATTTGAAAAGCTCGACACTAGTCAAGATGCCAAGTGTGATATTTTTTGACAGTTTTGATAAAAATGTGCTAACTTGGGCTCTTTTTTGCGTAGGTTACAAGTGGTAGAGATCCAAGCGCATTTAATGTTCGATCAAAACCGGGATGGTGTGGTCTCAATCGAAGAAGCCAAGTTTTTCTTGCATAGCGAAGACGAAATGGGCAAGGAAGAGTTTCTGACGACGGGCTGGATGCTCATGAAACCTTACTTTATGATGCAAAACGGAGCTTTCAAAGCACCCGAAGTGGCTGCTCCGTCCTCAGACGAAAAACCGGATTCCCAGCATGAAACGGAGCACGAGGAGGAGATTGAGCACGAAGAGCCTCTCGAGGAACACGAAGAAGAGGAGGAAGAAGAAGAAGAACCTCCAAAAGAGGAAACCCAAGCTACTGCTACGCAGTCGCAGCAATACGATCCAGAAACACAAGTGTTAATCGATGGTTTGTATTTAAAATCCTTTAAGTACTTCTTAAATTCAAAGAACTTTTGTTTCCATTCTTCTTTCTTGTCTTTTTAGCTGCGAATTTGGCAAGAGAAGCATTCGACGCCGCAGATAAGCGAGTCAGGGAAATCGAACGCGAATTAAACCAATTACAAGACTCCACTAGCAAGGATTATGGTCCAGATGACGCGTTTTTGGCCCTAGAAGGTCATTGTTACGATTACAATGATCGGGAGTACACGTACAGGCTTTGCCCTTTTGATAACGTAATATCTTTTGTACACTGGTTCAAAAATTTCTGTTAAAAATGGGTCTGCGGGTATTTCATATTTATTTACTTTTTATTTTTATGTGTTTCTAGGCGAGCCAAAGACCTAAACATGGTGGAAGTGAGACGAGATTGGGTGCTTGGTCGCACTGGGAAGGGTCCCAGGACAACAAGTATAGTCAGATGGTTTACGACAAGGGAGTTCAGTGTTGGAACGGACCGCAGCGATCAGCCAAGGTAATCATGTGCTGAAAGGCGAGAATTTCACCTTTTAGCCTGTAAACTCCAATAGACATCAAAAGAGAGCAACATGTTTGAGAAATGAAGGAGTGGAAGTTTCCGGAATGAACAGAGGGGTTTAATTTAGCTCTTAATTAATTTTTGTCTGTTAAAGGTAATTGTTTCTTGTGGTGTGGACAACCAATTGACGGCCGTGAGCGAGCCGAATCGATGCGAGTATGAAATCAAGTTCAGTACCCCTGCTGCGTGTAACCAGCCCCCGGGCAAACCACAAGATTATTTGGATATGCATGACGAACTGTAACGAGAGGTTCAAGGCAACGGTGCAAATTGGGTTTCCTTCCTCTTTTGTTCTTTTTTAGAGTGTGTAGACCTTGTTGTAACCATTCCTTACGTTCACACTCGTGTGAGCAATACACATTCTTTCACGAGACGCTTTAAAGTGTTTTTACTTTAATTGTTCTTAACATAAAATGCGTTAAACAAGTTAAAACGGTTGATTATTCTGAACATCGCTGAGCAATTCGGATTTTGCGCCTAAAAACTGATTTGCTGCGCCTTCTAGCGCATTAGGGCGAAAATACTCTCGTAAATAAACAGAAAATGGATCACATCAAGTTTTAACTCATCAAAAGACTCGTTAATTAGTGCAATATGTCGTTTTTAAGAGGATCTGCAAATTATGTGTGGTGCACGACAAGTGTATTGGGTAAAGGAGCTACGGGAGCGGTTTTCCAAGGCGTTAATAAGGTTCAAAAGCGTTATAATATTCGAAGTTCAGGGACCAATTTTGATTGTTGATCATGCCATTTTCCCTTCTTAGCATACTGGTGAAGCCGTGGCTGTGAAAACATTTAACCAGTTAAGTCATATGAGACCCCAAGAAGTACAAATGCGAGAATTTGAGGTGCTAAAGAAGGTGAAACACGAGAATATCGTGAAACTCTTGGCGATTGAAGAAGAAGTAACATTATTTTGCCCAAAACTATTCTTTATAATTCAGTTATTTTTACCGCTGCATCGAAATAGCAAGAAGGCAAAGGCAAAGTGATAGTTATGGAGCTTTGCACAGGAGGAAGCCTTTTTAACATCTTGGATGACCCTGAAAATAGTGCTGGGTTACCCGAAGATGAATTTCTCCTCGTTTTGGAGCATTTAAGTAAACTAAACAGATTTTTCTTATCAACAGTAGTTTCGTTATTGTCATCAATTGGTTTCAGGTGCTGGTATGAAGCATTTAAGGGACAATAACTTGGTCCATCGCGATCTAAAACCCGGAAATATCATGAAATTCATGGCTTTAGACGGGAGAACCATGTACAAATTGACGGATTTCGGCGCAGCACGTGAATTGGAAGATGATCAACAGTTTATGTCCTTATATGGCACCGAAGAGTACTTGGTATTTTTTCTTACGAAATTTTAAAGTTAAGTTTTTAATCTCAAAATCGTGTTTCCTCTTATTTTTATTCGCAGCATCCTGATATGTATGAAAGAGCGGTTCTAAGGAAGCCTGTAGGCAAAACCTTTGGTGCTACTGTGGATTTATGGTAAACTAAACGTAGTATAACAGAATTCGAGCGTTAAACTAACAAATAATACATTTTAAAGGTCAATTGGAGTAACTTTATATCACGTAGCGACTGGTTTCCTTCCATTTCGACCATTTGGAGGACGTCGTAACAAAGAAACGATGTAAAATTAGCTTTTCTTAATCGTTCGAGAATTTCAAATGTCTCAATGTTTTAGGTATTTTATTACTGCTAAGAAAGCGTCCGGAGTCATTTCAGGTGTCCAAACCTCTGAAAATGGGGAAATTAAATGGAATAGAGAACTCCCAGACTCCTGTTTACTTAGCGCGTAGGTTAAAATACGTTCTTATATTAGAAAACCATCAGTTATGCGATTAAAACGGATGGAATATTTTCTAGTGGGATAAAAAAAATCGTCACACCCCTTTTTGCTGGTCTGATGGAGGTGGACCCGCATCGGATGTGGAACTTTGATCGTTTTTTCCAAGAAGTGATTGCCATTTTACTGCGCAAGCCAATCCACGTATTCTACGTGAACAAACTGCAGAGTTTGCGAGCATATATTCTTCCTTCCGAGCGGTAAACCGCCTTAAATTAGTTAGTTCCCCAAAGACTCGAAACACTATACTTTCTTTTTCCTTAGAACGGATGAATTAAGAAGATTATTACAAGAACAAACTGAAATCCCTCCGGCTAATCAACTGCTCGTCTTCCAAGACAGATGGCTGGCCGAATGGGAGAAAGACGACAATATTATGCACCAAACAGATTACCCCGTCACTGCCTTGGATAAACCTGTTATTTTATTCAATAAAGAGAATAATAACGTCTCTTATACCAATGAAATGGAACTTCGTAACTCGTTTTTTCGTCTTTAATTAAAATTTGAAAGCGTTTAACGTGTATTTTCTTTTCGTTTTCTAGCCAAATTCCCCTTATTTCCCAGTACCGTTTCGGTGGAAACGGATGCAGCGTTAGCGAAGCAGTTTTGCAGCGTAAGCCACGCCCTTAAGCGCCGAATCGAAGAATTATCTCGCGCAGCTCAACTCATGAACTCCGCAGCGAAAAATCTCATGTAAAGCACATGCAAATGGCTTTCCATTCTTCCGAATTTCTCAACTTTCTCATTGTAATTTGATAATTACTCGTGATTTTTTTTATTAGTGGCGCCATCATGCATCAATTGAAAGCATTGACGCATTTGAGTCTCAAGTGCCAAGACCAATTCGGAGCCCTAACCAAGTTGCACAAATGGATGGAAACCTTTCATCAACACGTGAAAGCCATATTAAACGACACAGAACGCGTCCAAGACCTCGTTACAAAGCTCGACGCCATTGTTACCGACTCTACTTCGAAGCACAAAGAAGTAAACTTGTCAAAAGCTTATAATTTGCCCCGAAAAAAAAGTCCAAAGCTTGACACTTTTTACTTTCCGATCCTATATTTCTCTTCTAGTTGTCTTCAAACGTTCATTCGCTACTTCCAAGCGTTCACCAACTGTCAGGAAAGGTCGTCCGGGACCAAAGCTTAAGCAAAGAGTGGAGAAGTATTGCCAATGCAATTCCCATGCTCGATACAGTCCCCGGCAAGGCCAATACGTATGTTTCCAGACTCCGAGAATCATGGCAGCATTTGTTACGCGATCGAGCAGCTCGAGGTAGTATTCGAACTACCTTCATGCTTCAAATAATCGAGTTAGAATGATTTAAGGTGATTTTTTCCAGTTTTAACCTACAATGATGAGCAATTCCATCTTTTGGAGAAGATCAAGATGCAAGAAATGTCGAAATCGTTGGAACTTTTGCTCTCAATCGACTGCACTCCTGTTGTACACACCATGGCGGAAGCCCTGGCTGATTGGTACAAGTAATTAACCTAATTATTCCCTAATTTACTTCCAATAATCCACTTTCAAAAGAAATTTCTTTCAATTTTCCTTGTTTTGTTTTTTTAATTTCATCTTATTTTTGTGTTTGGAAGCTCTAGAAGCCTAATATAATCCTTTCATTCGCAGAATGGCGCAAGCTGTGATTCTCCAAACAGAAATTCTGCAAAAAGACATGATGGTCTTGGACAGCACGTGTCATGGAGCCACGGAATGTCAAGAACGGCTTCAAAACAGTTACAAATTGCAGCTCCATGAAGTTTCGAGTACGGTTACGCACCAAAAACACATCTCCTCCGTCCCGCCCCCTGCGGCCTCCGCAATGGCTTTAGCTCCCCCCGATTCCGGTTCTGGAGTCAACAAGTTTAAAAAAACTGCCGAAATCAAAGCGAGGTAACAATTCTCTCATTGTTTTTAACATATTTTAATTACTTATGGGTTTGATTTCAAGGTTAAAAGAGCTAGAACTAGCTGAAGATGACATTTGGGAGATCGTCAATGAAACCAACGAGCTTTTAGTGAATTTGACTCAAGCTATCCACCCCGCCTTACCCACGAACTCTTAAAACCTGCCTTTCAAGGGCACTAGAGGGCGCGGCTCATGAAAATTCCTCATAAAGAATATCTACATTTTTGTGGGAAGATTTTAATTAACTATTCCTTGTTTTAAAGCATCTGGACTGTCCTTTCCATGCAAAAGACACATTTCTCAAAAATGTGTAAAACTAAAAAAAAATTAAAAAAAAATTATTTCCCTATAATAAACTTTGTATTTCACAAATCCTCAAAATTACTAGTAGAAATGCTTTAATGATGTCTGGGCACGTTCAGGGCTTCGATTGAAAGCTTGAAACACCTTACAAGAACATTCGCTAACACATATACTCGCGGAACTACAAAAATCTTCTCATTAAGAGCATGTCACGTGACCTCCCGTCACCCATCACCTCCTTCTGGAGAGATTGTACCCCCTTCTACTCCAAAGAGAGAGAGAGAGAGAAAAGGGGGGGGGGACAAAGTTCATAAAGCAAATTTGGATGACGAGGCGGGTGAAATGAGGGGGTTTTGGGGTCGGAATTGGACAAGAAAGGGGGCGGAGCTTCACATTAGAGAAGCTCATTGCATTACACGCTTCACTGTGTCGCGCTAGAGCCCATAAGCTGTAAGTCTACCTTCTACCTGCCGTCTATTCTTATTGCCCATCGTTTGAGGGGGCTGGCTGGACAGTTTTCTTCGGTTTCAGCCCCCCCTGTTTCAACCCTCCTCCCCCACCCCCCCAAAAAACAAGAAAACCTGAGAAGGGAAAAACCGAACAACTTGTGTCCTTTTGTAGTCTTAATCGAGCATCGAGCAAGTGCAGTGGTGGTAGTGGTGGTTAGTTTCGTGCTGTTTCATTGGGTTTTAAGTACTGTACTAACCTAACCCCAGTGTTAAAACAGGAAGATTAATTGGCTCTGGTCAGGTCCCCCTTCCCGTTTTGCTTCCCCCTCCCCCTTCTCTATTTCACCTGCATTAATTGGATTTTAGCCCAAACTAGTGCGAAATCCCTCGCAGCTCTTCTAAAGAGACATTCCACGTTCTAAAACACAAACTAAAAATCATCTCAACTGTTAGAAAATTTAGTGCTTTTCAAAAACATATTTCCTAGAATATTTTGGGCTATTTAAATATTTGTTTTTGTTTATTTTTCAAATGAAGTGGGGAGGGGCTTAGCTTGCAACGGTTATTCTAAACGTTCAAATGTGTTAACATCGAGTTTAAACTCTTTTAAACTATTATATTTGTGATATTAAGTTACCTTAAGAAGAGAAAGAAAGGTGGTGTGGTGCTTGGCGAAGAAGTTGAGGCGTTTTAACTGTTTTGAATGCAGGACAAAATATTGGTAATGGCGGAAACGGGCGGAGCGTGCGTTCAAAATTGCATTGGGAAACGGGGAGTTCCATTTAAATTAGCGTTCTTTTCCTAACTTTGAGTAAATAAAAGGTCTTATTCTGCTAGTATAGACTAGTCAAACTCCCGTTGCTAAAGTGATCCTTACGCAGAAACAAGTGAAATAAGGGGAGTTGGAGCGTCACCATGGAGAACTCCCGGAACTGCAATTTAATGCAATCCTCTCCCGTAAAATCTATTTATCGTTAGCAACCTTCCGCTTCCCAAGTAAAACCCGAGTAGAGAGAGAGGCAAAAAAAAAGAAATCAACAACAACCTCCCTTCGAATAAAATCGGAAACTAGAAAAGAACTCCAAGACGCCTTACCTTAGAAAATCCCCAACTCAAAATCAAGTCAGGTGGAACCAGACCACGTTTTTCCTTTTTTTTTTCAAAAAATCTCCACCGTTTCGACTCTTTTAAAAAAAATCCAAAAAGAGCCTGACCTATGGAAATGTGCCTAAGAATAGACTTTTCTCCTCCTGACCCCTCCTCCCAAAAAATGGGGGTACACGCTCTTATTTCGCAGGTGTCTTAGAGCCCATCACATAAAGCTTCCAAAAGTAATAGCCTTCGTGCCCCCAAAAGATGAAAAAAGAAAAAAGGGGGTTGGAGTACAGCCTTTTGTCCTATAACTAGGATCATATAACTGGCGGTTCCGGTTAGGCTTAGATTTCCTTACCACACAATTTTCAGCCTTTATATTTATCTATTTTTTTATTATTTTTTTAGGAAGAAAACCCAAGCCAAGGCTCTTAGACAATGAATTGACCCTCGCCCCCCCCCCCTTTTTTTATTCTACCGCCTACTAAGGATTAGAAGATCCAGCTTGACAGCTGGCGAAGCTTTGCCTCTTAGTTTTTAATTAGAATATAAGCTTGGCAACTGGGACGGAAGGTAGTTCTTAGTTTCCCTTGGTAAAGTAGTTTCTAGTGAAAACTAGTGAAAAGGTGCAAAAGGCATCTAAAGGTGAGGGAGTGAAGAGGAAGCCCGCCAAAACTTGGACCGCCATCTTTAAGTCTCTAGCGGAAGTATACGGTTTCTCAAAGGCTTCTCCAAGGGCCCAAAGACCCTATAGTTCGGGAAATCGAACGTTTTCCAACAACTATTGCCGACCCTAAACACATTCTTCAGTTGCAATCCATTACAAGCCTGTTTGTGACGTCACCATGACCTTAATCTTCCCCAAACTCTCCTGTTACACACCAAATGATAGCTTCAAACTTAGTTAGACTAACGAGTTAGATTGTTACGCGTCAAACTATCGGAACCTTAGCAACTGCGTTACGCAAGCCAACTGGCGTGGCGTCATCCAATCCGACTTCGACTTACCCTACCAAGAGGTGCCTATTTCTCTTCGTCCAAGGCGTAGAAATCCACTTCGCTAAATTTATCGAACTAATCTATTTCCAAAAATTCAAATAGTTAGCAAATAAATAACTCGTATTGGGGCAAATAGACCAAAAAAACGGATGAAACTCCCAAAAAATCCCAAGTCAAAGGTCCGGAACTTACAGTGCATAAATAAAATCACGATTGGTAGCCATTGGAGCTTTCAAAGCAGTCAGATGTTCAACAAGGCGAGCCAAACCACTCTTTAAAAAAAAAAATTCTTTCTAAATCATTAAGGTCCACGATGAAAATCGTGCCAATCAATAGAGCACGTTTGCCTATAACGCTGACTTAATCTGGCTTTTTTTCTGTACCCCTTTCCTATTTCCTTGCTACTTCACTTCCCGAATTGAAAATTCAAAAGACCGACCAAAGTTTCCTTCTTCTTCATTTCTAAAAATGAGCCCCCGTTTTCAGCTGTATAGGTGCTGAGGATGAGCTATTGATTGAATAAAAGGAGAGCTATATAGGTTGTGTTCGGGGTTTTTCTTCCAACTTTTTTGGCCTCTTTGGATTCTTCTTCTTCTTTTCTTTCCCTGTCTGCTCACTTGAAGCAAAAGTCTGAAAAGAATAGAACGTGCTTCTCGTCAAAAGCAGCTCGGGACACTTGACTCACTGGAGGTTTCCGACTATTCATGCTCTATCAGTTCCTCAACTTCCTCTCGGGTCTCTTATAATTTACTTTTTGTTTATCCTTTCATTTTCCCCTTTTAGGGGGGTCCTTTTTTGTTGTGTTCTTTCTTTATCTTTCACCTCGAGCTCTCGAAAACCTTTAAAGCAACTTCTTTTTGGGAAGACATAAATTTAAATAAGATTTATAAAAAAAAAAAAAAATCGTAGCTTAAAAATCACTCTCGCATGACATGAGAGTACGGAAAAGGTGCTAGACTTAAATTTCCCCCGAAATCTGACCCTTGAGCTAGTTCCACTGCCGTGCTCATCCTTTTCATTCGTTCCCATATGAAGTTACTCTTGGGATTTTGGGATCCTTGTGGTTTTTGGGGACGGATTTTGGTTCCAATGATGGCACACGCCAAAAACTATATAAAAAGACTAGGATATCTTCTTGGTACTTCACTTGACAATGTGAGTGCATCCAAGGATCTTTTTAGGCCAAAGTGTGAACATAGTGAGAAGAATTTTATATCGGAAAGAGTTTGAGAAGAAAATTGATCTGTAATAACGCCTTGCGATAGAAAACTGAGGGGAGACTGGCTGAAGCTCTGGATCACTGAATTCTTTTGATGCGTAGATTGACTCCATTTGGCCATCTAGCACCATTGGAATTCAGTTTATCTTGAGCAGACTGCAACGACTTTCTTTCAAATATTGGCGTGAAAACTACGACTCGTTTAGTTTCAGCGTTGTAAGTCTATTTATCTATTTATAACTTAAAAGGTGACTTAATTATCTAGACAATATTATTCAAAATAATTAATTTAACAAAGGAAATACGGCAAAAATAAATTGTTTCGAAAGGCCTAGCTTCCATACCATGATTTGCATGATTATCACTATTACTTTAATAAATGGGGCACTTTTTGGGTCACTTGAGTCACTGTAACTGTACATTTTGTTTTTCAAGAACTAAGATTTATTCTACATAGAAAATCTGCGCAATTTATGCTAACATTTAAGATAATTTCCACTTCAAGTCGGACGCCATGACACTTGTAGATTAGGTGGCCCGGAAAGTTCTTTGTTGATTGATTGTTGAGTTATTTATCCGATTCTGCTATCCTAGTTTCAAACGCTAAGAATTTTGCTTTTACGATTATACGTTTTACAGAAGTTTGGGCTCCTTAAATCCACTAATTCAGCTAATAACTTCACTGGGAAGTTGTAAACAAGGACTCACGCCGTAACGCGCATTCCCCCTGATCTTAAAGGGCGATTCGCGATTGAGATTCAAATCGTATTGATTCGAGGTTCAGAAGGGCCTCTATATTCGGCCAGCTTAGAGATTTTACGCCAAATGTAACTTAACTGCTGCTACTTTGGCATTGCCTTCATTACTCCAATTGCTTAGTCTTCTTGAATGGAAACTTTATTGTATACATTGTTGAATAAACGCTTGAGAAATATTCCTCATGCTTTCCTTACACAATGAAACAATCGAAATTGTGTCGTAATTCCCAAAGCAATTCATATTCTGTGTAACAGTAGGCGTTCAGACGGCTTTTAACAAGCTAAGTGGCTAGTTTTGAGGTCCTTTACAAGAAGAAGCTTCCACAATGTTCAACCCCTTTCTAGAGCGCTAAATTTGCACGGAAAGACCCCAAAAAGACGTTTTTTTCCCTCATCAAAAGGACATCTAACATCCCGAAATATCCTTCTTGGCTGGTTTTCTCTGCCATCGAGTTTCCTGAGGATCAAAGCCACGTTCTGCAGATCCAAACGTTGCCCATGGAGGGGTTAGTGCCATATAATCCTATAAAATAACCCAAACTGTACAAAAAATCACTCAGAAATGCAATACTCATTACTGTTGATTCAAAAGTCTTTTCCCCATTGGAACTATAGTAACGCTGCACTAATTCGTGGAATTTGGGATAGTCAATCCACGTATGCCATTGGTTATCCAGCTTAAACTGCAGAAAAATAAAAAGATCATAAAACATTTAAAATCCACTGAAAACTCCTTAAATTCACCTTCGTGTGCGCTAATAAAACGCAATTTGAATGCTCGTGCTCGGATGCTAGACCATAATTTGGCAAAAACTCAAGTAATTGCTGACAAAAGTCAATCACTTCATGATGCCACGGCACATTTTCCATAGTTAGCGTACTGGCTTTGGATGTTCCACAGTAAGTGACTCCCTAAAACCAGGGAAACGATAGAACTATCTTTCAAAACGAACTTTCAACCAAACCAACCTTAATTTCTATAAAGTCTGGATTGCCCAAGCCCACTAAATCAGCATAACTCTTCAATTCCTCCACATTAAACGACTTGACAAGTGTCAAACGGTAAACTGTCCGTTGTTTTTTCTCCTCCAAGGCTTTCAAACTGTCTTCAAATCTTTCCCAAAAGTCTTTAAACAGCGGTCGGTCAATCTTCTTCAAACTATCCTTAGTACTCGCGTCCACGCTGACGTATAACTGAGTGCAAGGTTCCATTTGCCTGTAAAGAACACCCAAAACTTCCCAAATCAATCTTTTTCATCCAATTTTTTACGTTTTTCTCACCGTATGGCATCGGGAAACTGAGCATTGGTCACCAAAAACGAAGAAATGCTTTGATTATGCAAAAGACGAACAAAACGGTTGATTTCAGGGTACATAATTGGCTCTCCCACTAACGATAGTGCACAATGCTGCGGTTGTAGCCCTTCTTCAAGCTTATTTCGCTGCACTCCAGGAACACCTATCCAAAAAATAAATAAATTAAATCAGACGAATGAGTAAGTAAAAAAATAAATACGATAAATAAATAAAACTAAATAAGACAAATAAATGAAAATGAATACACAACTAGACAATTCAATAGAACAAACCATACCCATAAAATATGTTTATACATCAAATA
The DNA here is from genome assembly GCA_023053545.1 of Lepidurus packardi. Taxonomy (NCBI): domain Eukaryota; kingdom Metazoa; phylum Arthropoda; class Branchiopoda; order Notostraca; family Triopsidae; genus Lepidurus; species Lepidurus packardi. The sequence continues at coordinate 1,504,237 of JAKZAN010000002.1, forward strand.
AATTAATTAAAAAAAAATTACCTTGGAATTCTTTGATCATTTTCAGGTGATTTTCCAGGGCGCCCTCTAAAATGCGATCTGCTGGGTCCATCTTCCATCTCCAATGCGTTCCAACTGGATTGGAGTGATGTCTCCAGCAAAAGACGCATTTGTTAGCGCACGCCAAAGAAGGCGTGGTCTCCATACAGCGGTGACTTTCGATTCCATAAAAGGAGTGTTTATAGCATCCTCCTCTTCCTCTGAGCATCGCTTTAGTCCAGCGACATAATTTGACCCCAGAATGAGAGCCAATGAGCTTATAACCTTGTTTGGTTAGGGCCTGACGTAAAAGGGGCGTGATCATCTCTCTTTCGCCTGTTTTAATATCAATTTCCGCTTCATCGTCTTCTCCTTCTTCCTCTTCTTCGTCACTTAGGTTGGTTTTGGCCTTAACCACGCCTCCTAGATCTTCCAGATCCATTACAGCTGTCTCTTCGCTGTCTTCTTCTTCTTCCGAATGACTATCGTGAGCTAAATCGCCGGCTTGCTTCTTGTTCTTCTTGTTACTGCAGCAGCCTTTCCCACAGCCCCCTTCTTTCTTCTTTACTTCCCCAGAAGAAGCTGGATCTTGCAGAATCCTTAACAAAGCTTGTTCCCACTGCTCGAAATCAGCTTCCAAGCTTCCATGTTCGGACTTGATCACGTTTTCGTCACCTAAACCAACAGGGACTACGGGCTGTGCGTCTAGTTGCTCAAACCATTGGAACACATCCTTCCCAACCTTGAAAAAGAGAGAAATTCTTGTTAGATTGTTACCAAAAAATATTAGATTCGTGTTAAACTGAGGTCGCGTACTGTGTTATAGTGTTCTTCGTATAATGAGTTGCCTAAACCAAAGACTGCGAAGCGCAAATCCTTGAAAAATCCTTTGCCGATGCGAAAATCGGTCGCAGCCTCTTTCAGCCATTTAAAGAACCATTCTGCACTCTCTGCAGGCGTCCCTTCGGCGTATGTTGACATTATAAACACATGTACTAATCCTTGGCTTGCCTAAAACGAGAGAATATGCAATGACCTTGAGCTAAACAGTTTAGAACGTTATACTTCGTCTTGGAGAGTGTCTTCGGGGTCGAAAGTGGCCAAGTCTTGGACTTCTACACTAAATTTAAGGTGCTCTAGATGTCCTGCAAGCTGCTCAGCTAATTTCTGGGTTAATAACGGTTTTTAAGGATTAATTGAAGGGAAAACGAGTTTTTTTTTTTTTACTTTGGAGTTACCCGTTAGGGTTCCATACAGGATTTTCACGTGTTGGATAGGCCTGCTATCCAAAACGTAGGCCTTAAGTTTCGTACTACAGCATTCGTGCTTCTTTTTTTTCTTCTTCGGCGTTTTGGACTTGACTTTCTTGGCTTTGGCTTTAATAATTGGGATATCTCCGTTGGTTAAAGAATCTTCGATGGCTTCAACTTTGAGAGATGAACAGGAACGGTTTCGCTGGCGATTTAGCCACAAAGTCAGTCCGACAATTAGGCAGCCAATTCCTAGTGAAGGTAGAAATAATCCACCTACTAAAGGCAAGCTGCCTAGCTTCATTTTTGCGTGTTTTATAATGCTGTAACGTGATCTAAAAAAAGGAAAAACAAGCTGGAGTTAGTTTACGCATTTAAGCTGCGTTTATCGGCGTTCTATAAGAAGTTGGGCGCAATAATTACGTGAGTTATTTAGTAGATGAATATCGAAAAAAAAGATAACCGCCACGTTTTCCTCCAGAACAAAAACAAAAATGGCTACTACAAAGAAATCTTGGAGGCGGTCCTCGTCTTTGAGCCCAAGGAACGTGAGCTACGAACTAGTAATCATGAGCAGGATTGGGAACTTGAACAAAATCTGAAATTAGTCATTGTATTTTTTAATAAATAAAGAATTATAATACATATTTAGTTTAATAAAGCTTGAGGTATCCGTTGTATAGTTATTAATTGCTGTTACTGATGGCTATATTCCTCTCGTACTGTTACAAATTCCGTAACTGTTTCCCTTCGCAGTTCGCTGTTTAGCATATTTCTCTGCTACGGTACGGAATTTCAGACCAAACAAAACGAGTGATTTTGTGTCGTCAAAGATTGCTGAAGCTCTAGTTATACTCTCTATACATTGTAACGTATTTCTTTGTACCAAATTAACGAATACTTCCCACCATGGTTTCCATAACATCAGTTCCTAGCCCGCCTTTAAATCAGCTTGAGAACAATGACGAAAATATCGTTGACGAATTACTACAATCCATGGAAAACCTTTCAACAGACATATCCCCAGAGCCTGAGAAATCCAGCGAAGAAATAATCACCAAAGAAGCCTCTTCTAATGCCGTAAAAGTCCTAAAGAAAATATCCTAAATTAAATTAATTTCCTGTTTTCAATTTTCCCCTTTAGGCAACCGGCAAATCTAAAAGCCGTAAAAAAGAAACGCGAACAGTGGAACAGCTTTTAAAATCCATGTGCGGCCAAAGCGCAGAAGAGAAATTAACAACTTTAGGCCAAAAATGGGCCGAAACTTTAGAAGAAAATAAGAATTTTCAGGTATAAATAAAAAGAAAATGCTTTTTTTTATCACAGTGTGTATTTTTAGGCCACTTTAAAAGCCGTAGAGAAAAAATGCCAAACGCTACAACGCGAGAAAGACCATCTGCAAGCCGAGCACAGTAAAAGTCTGTTGACTCGCAGCAGGTTAGAAGGTCTTTGTCGCGAATTACAACGCCAAAATAAAACCATCAAAGACGAAAGTCTCTCTCGAGCTAAAGACGAAGAAGAACGTCGCAAAGAAGTCTCGTCCCAGTTCCAAGCGACTTTGTCTGAAGTCTCTACCTTATTGCAGCAAAACAATGAAAAAAACGCTAAATTACGCGAAGAGAACGCGGAAATGTCCAATAAACTCAAAATGCTTTACGAGCAGTACAGCTTACGCGATCAAGTAACGTCCCAATTTCGAAACCTGCTTCATAACCTAACAAACACCTAATTTCGGGGGTTTTATTTCTAGCATTTGGATAAATTAGCCAAACAGCATGAAATTGAAGGTCAATTAAACGAAGCACGACTGGCCAAAGCTAAAATGGAAGCTGCGCAGGAGAAAGAGAAATTCCTGCGTGAAAAACAACAACTTTTACTAGTAAGTTTGTTTATTATGAACTCTATTTCTTATAAACGACCTTTCAACAGATTCCTTAATATTTTCCTGTTGTTTATTTGTAATATGAAACTAAAGTTTAAAACTTCTTATAAAATTAGTGAGAAGTTTTATATAGTTTAAATTTCATATATTTTAATGTCTACATTTAATTAATTTAATATATAGTTTGTATATTTTACATATTTTAATTTAATTTTTACATTAACTTAAATTAATTTTCTTCTTTTAATAAAATAAAGCTTAGTAACACACGTTATTTTGTAGGATATGACTGAGCAACAGAGGAAATATCAGGCGTTGCAACAAGAGGAAATTACACTTCGAGGTCAGCTAACAATGTACACTGACAAATACGAAGATTTCCAGAAAGCTTTATCGGCCAGCAACCAAACCTTTGTGGGATTTAAAGACCAGATGGATAAGATGACGAAAAAACTGAAATCGTTAGAAAAAGAGACTGCGAGTTGGAAACAGCGTTGGGAAGGCAGTAATAAAGCGCTGTTGGAAATGGCAGCGGATAAACAGAAGCGCGATCTGGAGTTGATCAACAGTACGAAGCAAATTGCACAGTTAGACAAACTCTGTCGTGCCTTGCAAGCTGAACGGGTCGTTTTACAAGACCAGTTAAAGACTTGTAGCAAAACTTCAGCTATTGTAAGCGAAAGTGGCAATGGTGGCGAAGCTCCTCCTTCTGCAGTATCTGAGCCTGAATCTGAGTCTAGTCAAGCGAAAGAGTGAATAAATCGCAGGATTTGTCAGGTGAACCTCAAAACTCATCCAGAATCACCTTTAAGGCCTTTTGTATAACTCCATTAATAAAACTTTTGTGTTCTACTACTAACACGCATGCGGCGTGACATTGCTGTGAATAGCATTAACTTAACTTCGTTCGACCTCCTTGTTTGCCAAAGTCATGAAAAAGAAAGTTAATAAACCAAATTCTTTCAACAAAAATCTTGAATAGCCGTGTATTATTTTATATAATAGTAACGTGAGATACCAACGAATCTTTTTCTAAAAAACTTTGCACTAACAAATCAAGTAAAATTCCCTGTCCCTTTGAAAGAAGACAAAACAGAGAGAAAGAGAATTTGGTGTAAATCAACATAAAATAGACGAAATCCAAACGTAAATTCATTTGTTGTCATATTATGAACTGATCATGGCGGCAGCGTTAGGAATGTCTTCGGAACTTGCTGTTGTCCCGCATGGTTTCTGGTCCTCTTCTGTGAAAAACGGGTACCTAGAGCCACATCAAGGCGTTATTGATACGAAGCTTGGGTTGGAAAATTCAAATTGTCATAGATTTTTCTCTTACTCGAACACGTGTTCGCCTGTAAGATCGTCTTCTTCGTCACTTTCACCAGGAGAAATATACTGTACGTTCAAGGTAATATTGCCTGTTAATTGGGTTAAGATTTGTACGGCGTCTTGATGAAAAACCTTCGTAAATAAATGAATAACTGAATTAAAAATTCAGAAAACCGTTGGTTTGGGCTTACTTCTCGCAAATCCGTATCGTTTACTGACAAAACAGCATCTCCCACATTCAATTGCTGGCAGCGGGAGGAAGGACTACCATTATGAAGCTCGGAAATTAAAATCGGTACTCCATGTTCACGTCCACCCTAAAATGACGTCAAATTGCGAACAATTCGATGCTATTTTCATGTTTTCTGGCTTCTTCATTATATAAACACATAGAAGAAAGCAGGTAGACAAAACAGGGTTTACCGTTATAGACATTCCTAGGCCTTCATGATTTTCCCTGAAGATCGTAACAATTCGAACGGGACCAGAACCTCGGTTTGAACTAGACGAATCACTCGGGCTTGATTTGCAGGCCGCAGATCCGACGTCGTTTGAAAGTAAAGAGGGTGTTTCTTCATTCTGTGACTTCTTCTTACTTTGCTGGTGTACCTGGCAGGCTTTTATGACTACCTAAAAATGAACAAAACCGCACATTAGGGAACCACTTAATACCTTTAAACTTTTTACTTTGTGACGATGGAGATGGATTTCAGCTTCTAACTGCTCCCACAATTTATCTCGCACATCTGGTCGCATTTCCCGACCTAACAACTGCATCTGCTGGATCCTATTATGCCAAAGGTCAACAGCACAATGACAATTAAGAAATGCGTCAGTTTAAGCTGCGTAAACAGTTATTTTACCTGCCAGCAAGCTCTTTATCCAAATATTTGGCCGCCAAACGAGCACCAAACAAATCCCCATGTAAGGCAGTAGCGTAAGCTCTCAAATCGTCGTTTTCCTTCTTCAATTGAACAGCTGTCTCTTTGATTTTCTCTTCATGGACCATAATTTGCTTTACTCGGAACATCTCCAGCTCCTAATTTTAAAAAATCCTATCAAACACCCTGAATAAGACTCGAAAAACCTGTATTACCAATTTGAACAATATCGCTTCTGCATCTGCAGGCCCATTTCGCAAGGAATGCAGTTGTAATTGAGATGCATGTAATTGCTTTAATAAAACCGCATGTTGCTGTTCCGCTGCCACACTTTTGGCTTCTGCGTCAATCAACTCTTCTCGCATGTTTATCAATTCCGCCTATCAAAAAGACCCAACAATGATTTGTATTTTGGAAACTAGAGATTTATGGTCCCACGTCAACCTAATTATCTCCTAGTTCTTCTACGTTGTTACTGAATTTGCAAATAATGAGGTTATTCGGGTATTCTGTAAAAATGCAGAAAGTATTCCAGAAGAAATATAAATTATTCCAGAACGCACAGCAAAGAGTTTCCAGAGCACGAAATACAAAAGCATGCAAGCTTTTAACGTGCAGTGAACCACTTTAGGCTTTATGGTGACTCAGGCGTCGAGGACAACCTCAAACCGCGGTGGTCTTTAAAGTGCTCACATTACTACATGTTAATGGAGGGATGAAAAAGGCCTTCATCCTGATTGGAGTAATCCCTTTCCTCTCTCGGAAGTTAAAGCTCAAGTTGACGTTACCCAGAAGCCTTCTCTCCTCGCAGTTTATGTTTCAGCGGGAGGAACAGAACCACATGATGATGAGCCACTTGTACAAGTTGTTTCTGCATTCTGGCTCTGCGTTTTCCAAATTTAATCGCCTTTTCTTTTTATCTCTCACCCTTCGCAGGGGAGGTCCTCTCTTTTGCCTGCTTGCACAAGAAACTAGAAACGCAAATTGAAAGCCCAAGTAAACAGAGAGCCCAAGATTCCCCTCTCTTTGCAAAAGTTATATTCTCCTCACCGTAACATATCTAATACCCTCTTCTTAAGTCTTTCAGTTGTCTGTTTTGTGAGCAACAGATCACAATGCTTTCTGTTGCCTCTTGTTGGATCATGCTTGTTATTGTGAGCCCTTATTCGGCGGCCGAACATGTCATCAACCAAAACTTGGGACTTTGGATCCAAAATCGGTTGGAAAAACTTGATACGGGACAAGCTTTGCTCAGAGTCAAAATACCGGCCTGGGACGAACATTTCAGAGGCATAAACCTCAAGTTGGACGCTTTGGATCAACGGTTAACTCACATCGAACTGGGTGCCAGTCAAAACCGCCAGGTAAAAAACCCTTATGATGTTTCCAATCGCTTCCAACAATGAAACACGAGCTTCAGTTCCGACTTAATCTCAAATTTCATTATTGACGAGTTTCTATCTAGTTCCTATTTCAGCTTCAGGCGATTTTTATTGTTAACTTAACAATGAAAACTCCCTTTTAACTGATGTTTTTGAGAGTTTCTAGCGAAGAGAATGTAAGGCGTAGTGGTAAAGAAAACGTTTTCGAGTTAGTTGGTTGCATACCTTATCATTCTTTCAGAAACATGCGAGTTGGAAGGAAACAGATGCTGAAAAACCGCCAAGTGAAGAACTAGCTACAAAGATTGTGGCACAATTGATGTACCAGAAATGGCAACCTGAGCTTAACATCTTGGGTTTAGGTTTAGAAACCTTAACCGAGAGTGTTCAAGTAATATTTAAGGTTTTTAAATATTATTTTCTGCCTCCTATTACAGGGTTATTATATTACATAGGGTTTACAACTTTCCTTGGATGACTTGCTTGAAAAATTCCTGCGATTGGCCGATCAAAGTGGTCAAGGGGTTCGGCAGATTTTACAAGGCATGAACCGCGTTCACGAAGCTGTTACAGCTGGTTTGGAGTTATCTGCAGCTCTCAAAACGGAATCCGTGGCGGAATCCCGTCGCTTAGCTCGAATTTTCGACGCTAAAGCCACTCAATTGCAATTCCGATTGGAAAAAGCGCTGCCACCTTCACTAGTAATTAAAACGACCTTTAAATATCCCGAAAAACTTAACTAATTCAGCAACGGAAATTGTGTCCCTTCACAGATGGGAGGTAATGTGGGCAGCCAAAGTCAAAATATCGACAAACTACTGTCTCAGATGGAGCAAATAGCGACCAAATGCGTTCCGGGCATAGAGAAAGTCGAAAAAGTGGAGAATCCAAGTTTGGAATTCGTCAATCCAAAGAATAAACGCAGTCACGCGGTCAGGACCACTTGGTTACCTAATAGGAGTTCTAACAATATCGAAACTACCACGGCGATGCCAAGCAGTGGCACAACACGCAAAACGAGTTCTTCTTTTCAATCCTTTACACATACACAAGGCGCCTATCGCGCCAATTCTGTAGTGGTCCACGTGGGCGGGAAGAGTACTTCCGGAGGGGCTACCAAGCGCTTTTCCCATGATAACCAAGCTACTGCCCCTTTTGGGAAACCTAAAACTAGCTACGATCTCAAACCCGACTTTGAAGAAGACGAAGATGAAACATACTCTAACGTTTTGGAGAATATGACTGCCGCCATGGAAAAAACCGAAGAACGGATCTTACAGCACATGAGCCAACAAGTGTCCCTCTTGACCAACAAGGTTTGTTTCTTTTACTGATTAAAACTTTTCATTACCTTCTTACAATATTTTTTTTAAAAACGGGTAGACTAAGTTTAAAATTTAAGTTTGGCGTCAAATTCCCTATTTCTAACGGTAATTATACCCAAGAACACAGTATATAGGTTTCCTTTACATTATATATACCTATTTACTGTGACCAAGCTAGTCATTGTATACCAAGATAGTTCATTGTTGACCAAGATTGTCTTGTTTCTAAAAGCTCTGCCCCTCAAGTTTAACATGCCACGGTGTCCTTCACGTCAGCTTAGGCCAAAAGGGGCGGAGTAAAGTATTTAAATACAATAATAAGGTATATTCGGTTATTACCGAAATATAGGTTGTTACCTTAATAAATAGTTTTTATTTAAGTAAAATACTGTTACCAGTGCTTCAAAACCATTATTTTCGCTTCTAGTTATCAAACATGTATGAAGAACTATGGAAATCAGAGCGATCTACGGCAACTGAGATGCAAATATTAGCTGCAGTGGTTAATTCCACAAAATGGGATATGGATGACGGATTCAGGACCTTGGTCAACGCCAACGGTCTTTATTCCACCCCGTCAAGTAAGAAAAACACATCCGCTCGCTTTTTAAGAAAATTCCTAAAATATTCTAGATCCAGGAAGAAGCTTAAGTGACAGTAGTGGGACCATTTCGAGACGTTTGAGTGCTATGGAAACTCGTTTAGGGGGACAACTGGATGTTTTGCAAATGGTGCAGACGTCGCTTTTGGAATCTTGTGATCGAATGCAAGAAAACGAGCCCCAATTTAAAACTATGATCTACGAAGTGCTCGATAAGATGCTTCAAATCATGGCTAACACGTGAATGATGGTTTTTTGAATCACTTTTAATTGTGAAACCTCACTCCCGTTAAATAACACAATTTTTGTGGTTAGGACTTACGACGGACGAGTTTGGGAGATTAGCTCGGGTCAATTACTTCCAAATAACACTGGGAGGCAACTTGATGAGATTGGGGATTTGGAAACAGTGAAATCTGTTAACAATTCAATCGACTTGGAGGAAACCTTGCGCAAGATTATGCAGTTGGAGGGTATGGTACCCGAAACGACCGAAGAAGAGGGGTTTAACGTGGGAAACAGTACAGATTACGCTTATAACGAAGCTGAAGGTGGTTCTTTGCTTATCGGGAAAGAGACCGAGCTCGAGGAAGATTTAGACGACAAAGAAAAGAAGTTGGAAGACACGTGAATTACGTTTTTTTAAACCCAAACTACAGTGTTAAAGCTGAGGCGTGAGTGGCATGCTAAAATCAATACTGTGTACTACTATTCGCTTATGTTAGAGCGTTAATTAAAAGTCAATTACCTCTAATTTGGCGTTCGTTTGAAACACAGTCTGCGCTTTATGCGTCAATTGCGAAAAACAAGAGACCAAAGACGCCAAACGAGCTCTTCCAAGGCTAGCAAGCTCCATTTCTTCGAAAACCATATCACCTAGGGAACAATATACGGGTTGGTGAATTAATTATGAAAATTGATTAATCTTTTGCTATCCACTAACCAAACAAAAAGTCCAAATCGACCACTGCTTTGTCAAACTCCTTTTCGAGGATGTCCAGCCAACGGAAACCTGCGGCTGCAACAGCCATTTCTTTCTTTATGTCAGATTGTTTTCAGTGAGATTTAGCAATATAAAGGAGATTAAAATCCGTTCCAGGGCTCCACTTGTTTATTCACAACAAACCGTCAAGCGGTACACAGCAGCACTAACCATTACCAGATGGCAGTCGCGTCAAAAACCGCGAATTACAACAGGTTCCAGTTTCAGAACCCGGATATAAAACTGACACTCGTGTATTATTGTTGCAAAACGTTTTCCGGGAAAAGAATGACAAAAATGGGTGTCCCTCGAATTGAAAATTAGTACAGTGAAAACCGTTTAACGCGAAACCGCTTAGCACAAAAAACCTGTTTAACACAAAATGGTATCCCGGTCCGGACGAAACGCGATGTACTGTTAAAAAGGATACCTAAAACAGATATATAACGACAGACTAAAATTAGTAGTTACTACTCAAGATGGGTACCTCTCCCCAAAGATGGGTTTCTCCCTCTCATCAACGGTGAACCAGCACTCAAAACAGGTAGCTGCAACCCAAAGTGACTGGACGCATGCTATGAGTAACGCATACTTAGTAAGGGTAACCTTCCCCCAAAATGGGTAGCCTGTTTCCCTAAATCGGTATTTTCATAAATCCCAAAATCGGTATTTTCCGAACCCCCCAAATTGTTGTTGGCAAGAATGAATTTCGGTCTACCTAGTTCGCAACAGGAAAATTTCACTGTTGCCCAATTATGAATGTTCCCGTCTGCTAAGCTAGCCTGCAGACCCAAGACCTGTGTTCGTTTCCATCCTCGCTAACTTGGGGTCGGTCCGTTAAGCTCGCAAAATTGCATTGCAGTAAAATCCCAGAACAAACATAGTCTTCATTGAGAGCCTAAAGTGACTCGTTTTTTGTGGATTCGTCTTTTCGCATTGCTTTGCTTTTTCATTATTCGCCATTAAAGGCAAAATAATGTTGCGACGAAATATTTTCGGGCGACTAAATACTTGGTCTTCTTAACAACCGTCTACTTCTGCCAATGGAAAGAATTGTAGAGCCTTAGCAACATCCCTGAATTAAGTTTACATTTTTGTCTTTCTCGCCCCCAACACTCTGTGGGCAGTCAAAACATTTCATTTTTATTTAGTCAGTTAAAATGCTTTAAAAGGTATTACTTGTGGTTTAAATGCATAGACTGTCGATGTACGAGTATAAACTTGAATATTATCTCTGTTATCAGCTTATCACGACAGTTTTTTTATTTAACTAGGTTTAGCTGAGAATGAGAGCACTAAAACTTTGAACGGACGTATACTAATTAGCAAGAGAAAGCCGCGAGCGGAAGAAAACAAGCGTTTTTATACATGTTTGGTTTGGAATCTGCTGAATGGGCTAAACCAGCGGTTCTCAAACTATGCGCCGCGGTAAGTTTGCAGGAGCGCCGCGAAAGATTCCTGTAATTGCATAGATGCAGCAATTATATAGCGCTATGTTCTTAGGGGCGCCGTGCGAGCTGCGAATATGTTCCGAGGGGCGCCGCGGCGAACTGGGGGATACTGTTAGTGCGCCGCGAACGAAAAAGTTTGAGAACCCCTTGGCTCAACAATAGACTAAAGGAATGATCGGTCAAAATGCAGATTGATCGGATGAGAAAGAAGGAAAAGAGCCGGTGATCTGCCGCTCGGCATCCTGGATATGAGCTAAAATTTATAAGTTTCAGGTTAGGTTAACGATTCTCATCAACGAAAGTTGATGAGAATCTTTAAAACTTGCACTTTCTTTCACTCCACTAGTTGAAAAAGGAAAAATTAATTGTTAGAAAATGACAAACTAGTGTAACTTTTTACCCTGAGATACATTACATACGTTTGTAACTAAATCCGGAGAACGTGTTGGCGAACTCGCGAACTTCAATTTTTTCTTTCCAATGCATCCACCTAGGCTCCTATAATTTTTTAGAGATGAGAGATATTAAGTAGTATAAAATACTTAGGGCGATAAAAATAATTTACTAAGATTTTTTTAAGTAATTTAGAAAGTCTTCTCAAGGTGCCTAGTAATCCGGGCAAACCAAATAAGAGCTTTATTTTGCTCCAGGCTGGGCATTTTAAGTTAGATTATAGTTTAGGTAAGAATAGGTTGGTTATTTTTAGTTAGGTTATTAATATTATATTATTTTATAAGTTAGGTTATTTTTATGGTTCTAAGAACCCTGCGGGAAAAACCACTGTAAAGTCTTTTGAGAAAAAGTAGACCACGTGCACCGCCGCGTGTTCTAACATTTAATATCTACCCTAACCTAACTCAACTGAGATGTGAAAACGTTGGTCTATTCGTTTATGGAGCAATTGAGACCCAACTGCACAGCCCCTTATCGGTACAGCTTGTAGCAAAACTTGCTCCAGAACTCGCAGGGAAGAGAATTCGTGGAAATTGTAACCGATTGGACTTAGACAATTGCATTGCAAGCCTCCGTCTACACAATAGGTATTTGTAAGATAATTATTATCATATTTTCCTCAACAACATGAATTACCAATTATTAAAAATCACTTGCTTTCCGAGAGAAAGAAAATTCGACTTTTCGAAAATTCGAAGAAAATTCGCATTCAACAGGCTGTATTTCAACTATGCCCAATTTTTCAGATGAATGTATTACTCCTGATAAGATTCACAAGGCAACTTTCTTGAAGAAATGATGTTGAAGACGATATTTGTCTACTATCACGGAAATATTAGGCAAGTCAAGCTGCAAGACCAAGCTATGACACCAGAGGAATAAGTAGAGTCGAATCACGAAAGTTCCAGAATCGACGGCAGAACTCGAATCAGTTGCGCCACGAAGAAGAAGAATCGTAGTCCGAAACAACCCGAAAATGGTTCTAATCTCGAAACTATGGCAGGGACAGTCTGGGAAAAAGTTGCCTCCTCGAAAAGAAACCTCGTTTCTTCGTAAAATCAATTTCATCGCCCTTTATCGTAATTTCCATGGTGCATCGACCGGAATTTCTAAAAAGATTTCCACAAACTTCGTTTAAGGCCCCGGTTCAGCAACTTTGGATATTGTTTCCGCTAATAGATGGCACTAGTATTTTTCCTTTATTAAGCTCCTCTATGTTATATTCTTAGCAACAGATGACACTATCTGCAACTAGCTCGAAACTTGAAAGTTCGTGGACAGTGAGTTGTAGGTAACGCCCACTAAATATTGAGTCAAGATTTACCTACAACATTATTGGATACACGTCTGTCATTGGCTTATTCACGTAACAAGGACAAGTTTAGTATAAGCGTTTCTTGTAAATTTTAGTCTGTTAAAAACATTGGATTAATCTGGTGCATTTTAAAACTTCTGCAAATATTTTTTAAGAGAGATTAAAATTATACTTTTACTGAAGTGATACTCTATTTTCTAGATTTTTGTAAAAAGTTTTTAAATTTACTTTTCAAAGCGAAGGCTTTCATTGATTACAATTATTTAACACAAATCCTTTTAAGAGTAAAACATTGCTAAACCAAATCGCACCACTTACGAAGTACAACATGGTTTTCTATAAATAAAACTGTCTTATGTACATTGAATGAACAATAAATGAATTGCGAGCAGTGGAATAATGATGTACAAAAATATTTTTAGGACTGAAAATAATAAAACAGCAAAAAATTTTAAAGTGACATTAAAATCACTACAAGCGACTACAGGGCTAAAAATATTAGAACCAATTACGTCTGGAATGGCAAAGTAATTGAAATATACGCATTTACTCAATAGACTTTTAGCTGTAATGAATGTGATAACGCTATAAGTATTTTACTATGAACTAAATAAACAGCAAACATAACAACCTAGGTACTTAATTGAGTTGCTTCTTTCATTGCATTTCAGTTTCTTTCATTTCAGCACCTATACCCTCCTGTGATATGTTATTTTACTACATACAGATATTAATGACTTTGTAGAATAGATGAAAATACAGTATCCGACAACGGGTACAAGCCTACGTCGGCCTAATAATAAAAACAAAGCGCTTCCCACGAATATGTCGCCGATTCCACCACTGGAATCTGACAGCACAGATAATAATACACCATTCGACAACGATCCAAAAATCTTACATCAACAGCGAAATGTCAATAAAAAGAGACTTCTCGAACTCGCTATGGAAATCCAACAGAGCATCCAATCCGAAGAATCCTGCGAAATAATCACTGTCCTGAAAGACAACTTTAATCGCTACTAAACGATTACGAAGACAAACGAAAAGCACATTACGGACACACAAATCGAAGATCAGCACAAACAAACAGTTAGGAATTACCAGATCAAGCCCGAAAACAATATCGGACCGTACATCGGGGAGATAGACGAATACTTAAACGAAGCGGCCACTCCTGCTAACAGACAAGCTTCACCTAACCCGAGTTCCAGCGGTTCCGGCATCTCGCAAACGTCGGCTCCACCAAGAAACGAAGAACAAGCCCACAATCGCTAAATGGACGAAATTAGGAAGGAAATCGCCGAATTTCAATTGTAACTGTTACGTTTGCAAGGATCTACGATTTCGCAAAGAAATTCAGAAGTATTATCTCTTAAATTGCAGCCAAACCTCCAACGCCTTATTTAAGCACATCACCGACCTTTCGTGCAGGTTCTATCAACGCTTAGATTTTTGACATAACAAGTACGGCAGCAACCTAACTCGGGATGCCTTGGGCACCGGCGCAATTTTCTTGCATTTAATTCTCTGTCACCAGAGAATTAAAAGCCTTATCCGCGACAATTACTGTCCCCAGACGTCTGCAAAAGCATTGCACAAAGTCTGCACCATCGAGCACTATACTATCGAGCATTGCAAGAACTCCTACGTCGCTACGAGTATCCCCACATGATTTCGAGCGCATACATCTCCAATCGATTTACCTATAATAACCGTTAAGCCCAAAGAGCCACACACGTTACGGAAGTTCTTCAATGATCTCACTTTATCACTTTCTTTTCCATGAACTCTTATTATCATTATTTCTATGAACTCATGTTATCATTATTTCTATGAACTCATATTATCATTCTTTCTACGAACTTATTATCATTCTTGCTATCAACACATATTATCGAATTCCTGCTTTCTGTAATGTCGATACTATCAGCCCTATCAGCTGTGCGGGCGCTCCACAGACAGGCCCTTCTACTAATAACCGGCGCCCTTAAAACCACCCTTACAGCTTCCTTGGAAGTAGAAGTGGACATATCCCCCTCCCCTTGATTTAATGGCCTTAGAACGAATTTTAAAATTTAGTATAAACTACCCCTCAGAAATTAAAGCTACGGAACCGGAGCACAAGCGATACAGGTCATGCTCCTATAGAATCCGAGCATTAAAGATCAGCAATTTCACCGATGGAAGCCTTTGCACACTAGAGTTAATAAAGAAACTAATAATGGAAAAATGGCAAGAGAGATGGTCCATGTTGTGAATTTGACTGCTTTCTTGTATCATTTGCTTTTCCCGCCCCATTTTGTACCCTCTTGCATCTTTCTGGACCAAGGGTGCAAGGGGTTGGTAGCCCTGCCGTTTTTCCTGTTCTCGCACTCTCGCCGATTCCCATGTGACTAGCTATAGTTTGTAGCAACGTTTCCTTTTAATAAATTCTGACGATTTTACAAGACCTCTGTTTCTAGTGATTGTATCAAGTTGGACAAGGCCCTTACCCCAAGCCTCAACACACAACGCAGGCCTCATTTTATTCCCATACTTTATAAGAAATTCACGTCAGTCCACCTCCCTTTCCCCTCTCCGAGAATCCAATCAAAAATGCCAATCTGCAAATTGAAAATAGACAAAAGATTGTTTGGACGTTAATTAGACTACGACTAACTACATTAATTAGACTACGAGTTGCACATTTTCAGACTAAAACGTATATTTTCCGTATAAAGAAGACAAGCGACACGACATGTACCTGTAACAATTACTCAAACCGAGATTTACTACACATTTTATTCAAATGCAGACATTTGGAACTTAAATTTGTTTATGTATTGCTAAAAAAGAGTCAAATAAATAAGACTTGAATACAGTTCAAATTTGAAAAGCAAATTGCTACAGTTTTTTTTAAAGATTCTTATAAAAAACAAGTAACAAAAAATTTCGATACTGCAGCATTCTCGATTTCATGTTTGCAGTAAAAGTTTCTTGAGTTAAAAAAGTATAATAAAAAGTAAGTCCTGCATGTGAAGTGAATCTAATGGTAATATCGGTATATAACGCTTATTAGCTTCTTGGAATTTTTACACTATCTCTATTTCCCGTGAAGATTCAGCGTACATATATGCAACAATAAACAAAAAAGAAGCTAAGGGAAATTCTAGATAACTGCAGCCAGCACATTCCGAAAATCCCCTCGTTCTGCGTCGGAGTATAGTTATTGTTGTAACCTTCAGTCAACCGTTTTTCTGGTTGCCCACGTCATTTGCATGCCCTTCATTGTCGTTCATTAACTCAAGTCAGAAAACCAAACAAGACCATAATAACATCACCCCAGGCCCTAAGCAGAATCAACACATGCGGGACTTACATCCGAAGTTTTAATCAATTGAAATACAATCTTATAAAATCCCTCCCAAAAGGGCTAACCTTCATTTTGCTTTATTGCTTCACCGCGTCATTACCTAATCGCCATCAGCTTTCCGTTTGGAAGGAAGCGCGAATAGAACTTGTATGTCCTTGGAAGAGCTTCGGCTTCAAGGAGCAGCAATGAAATATTCGATTGCATCCAAGTAAGTATATAAAAAGAAGAATGGAAATCTAAGAAACAGTACCAGAATAAAACAAGTATCCTAGGAAAAATCAAGATTCGTTTTTTTTTTTCTACTCTAACCAGTTGCTGTTATACGCGGGGGGAATTTTCCCAAATCAACCCAATCAACCAGCCCGTATAAATATTCGCGCATGCCCCTATGCCGCTAACCACACTATTAAAGGTTTATACTGTGCTCCTGACCTTTATACTGTAAACCTATATACTGCGATGTATACCTGTATACTGTATACTGTTCCCATCAAAAACAGACAAACCGGAGACGTCAACAATGAATTCCAAGGAGTAGACGGCTTTTTGAACCAAGGAGACCATTACTCAAAGATCGCTTATCTCTGCTCTTTCCCTTGGTGCTCTGCAGGGTTGCTGTCGAGATCAACCCTTTCGAGATCAACACGAGACAGTCCAAGAGATGCCGGGACCGAGACAGGTTCTGATATGGAGAAAGAGCGTGATACCTATACCTATAATATTAGCTTTACCAAGAGGATTAATAGTGCGATACAATGTTGCGAAGGAAGCCGCTAAGGAAGACAGACAAAAAACAGACTTAGCGCATGTTCTTAGACGCTTGAAATCTCTGACTGACCAATGACAACGATGAACGACAAAGACTTCAGCGTAATATTTTAATCACGTAATTTTTAATGCAGAACACAAAGAGTTCTTGCTTGACGTTTGATCCACGTTCATGTACACTCCTCCAAGGTACCAAAGCTCGAAGTTCAGCAATTTAAGCCAAGTTGGATTCCTTTCGGTAGTTCATAAGGTTTTCATAAGGTTAATCTAGGGAACTTGGGTTTAAATCTGGTCCTCCAACTGAACAGTTTATAATAAATTAAAAAAGTTGTCTTACAGCACATACCCCCTCAAATTCTGCTCTTCAACTTCTTCTTTGGTTACTCCTGGTAATCTAGCTATGTTTATTAGCTTGCCAATCTTGCTTCTTGCCATTCTCTTATTTTTCCAACCTTCAACATTTTCCCATGCCAACACGTCTTTTGGGAAGGTTGAATATCCTCCTCTGGTTATCTTGGGTTTTCAGATTTTTAACTTTACAAGTTTATAGTGCCTTTCCCAACGTAATCGGACTGACTTCGGCAAAAGCTAACCTTCCGCTTCCTTCAATCTATAGATCACCGGCCTTTCTTTACTTTCCCCTGCCTGGCTACTTTCCGGATACGATCCGGTTGACACAATTGACCAACATGGGGTTTTTTCTTTGCCACGAACGCAGCACCGTACTAGCTTTTGTTTCCTTTCCTACAGGTTTCGTTCTCTTTCCAGTTTTCTTCAAAGCTAGCTTATCCTTTTTTGATAGACCCGTTTGGAAACCTTCTTTATCGATATACGTTTCATTGAGGAGTTCCCTTTTGCCAATTTTTTCGGACCTGATTCTTTTTGTGAAACACCTTCCAGCAAATCATCCTCCGACCAATCCGAATCTATGACCTGAACAGACAATGGAATGGTTCCGTTGTTTTCCCTCCCCGATCGAACGAGGGATCTTCAAAAATATCACCGAATCACACCACCACCGTATACTTGAATTACCTGGAGCAAGTGCAGTGGAACAATGAATTGGGATTCCTGCTGTCCAAAAAGCTTGAATTTACGAGAGACAATCTTCCACACTATGTAGGATCAACGTCCCCGCACGGGCACTCCATGGTAATAGACAACATTCCCTTCGGAACGACTGGAATGTTTATTCACAACAATCTGTCAAGCGGAACACAGCTGCATATATGGCAGTCACATCAAGGAACCGCGGATTACATAGCGAACTCGCTAGATTTCGATATTTTCTTTACAGTAATATTCCTATAACAATTTTTATAAATGCGAGAGACGTCAAGCATACATAAAATATTTAGGGCGATAAAAATAGTTTAGTGAGCCTCTTTTAAGTAATTTAAAAAGTCCTTCGTACTACAGTTCTCTTATGATTGGCTTGCTTCACTTCACAGCACTTGGTAACTGGGGTGAGTAAAAGGCGAACTTTTCTCGGCATGCGACGCTTGTGGAGTTTACAGCCCACAGGCTATTTACTAATCCGCGAATGGACAGTATGCGTTGCATTCATAGTGCAGAGCTTTTCGTGTGTAACTCTGTATTTTGCAGAGCGTGTGATTGAATTATCGCGAGATGAAAAAGAAATGGTTTTTTTCGCTTTTTGTCAGCAGCCCACGAGTGGTTCGCATGCTATAAACCGCGATTGAGGTACGAAACGTGCACGAAATCCGCTATAATGTGCAGGTTCCTGGGTTACTATTTAGCATATGGGGGGGAGGGGGGGGGGGGGTAAACTTCACAAGCGCCCGGCATGCGCGTTCTCCCCATGGTTGTCCCGGGCGCATATCTTCAAAACCCAATCCGAACCAACCACAGCGTTGCCGGTTGCTACAAAATGAAGCTGGAGGTATAGGGAAAAAGGAGGCGGGGAAATTGAAAAATGCTTTTAAAGCTTAGGTTAGGTTACTTTAGGTTAGGTGGAAGCAGGTAATTACAGTCGTTAGTAACAGTAAGATCAATGCTAATAAGTTTTATTCACTCAGTGAAGAGGAGTTAAGCTGATTGCCAATATCAACAGGCAGAAACACTGGGGCATAGGATTTTCCTTATTCCTGGCTGGTTCGGATTGGGGTTTGAAACTGTGCGTCCCGGGGGTCTTTTTCCAGTTAGCATTTACCTTCCACCACTTGTCTGCACACTTGCGCCAGGCCAAACGTCATACAGCTCGGAAATGCGTTCCCAGCCGTTCCCAGCGTACGTAGGCAGCTGGTAAGCAAAGGAAAGACCTTTTCCCCTCTTTGACGTCTGACTTCTAATATATTGACTATCTGTTGTAGCTTGAACTGGACGATGTTGTAACGTAACATAAGGCAGCGGTTTTCGGTGTTTTTCGTCCCTTCAATTCCAATTTTGCAAGACCTTCCAAAGTAATACCGGTAAGCTAACTGTAGCGTAAATCGCGATTACACTGGCTTAATTTACATTAAAGAAAGGGGAACTGGTTTTAATAAAAAGGCGGATACATTTTTAACTTAATCTGGTTAGGGTGATATATTAGCATGGCGATCTAATTCGGGATTTACTAAAACAGTCAAGGACTCTGCGCTGCCATTCAAAACTCCCGCGCTCTCACAATAACTCCTTCCATCTTCGCTAGTCCCACTCGACTCTCCTCGCCTCGCACGCCACCTGCCGCTACATTACTAACGCCATTTTCTTTATCTGAGTTCAACAACAAATTGTTATCTTATCTTATTATATTTCTATGCCTTATCTTGAAGCGTTGAATTCAGTGCAAAAACACCTTTAACAAAGGTGAGCCACACGTAGGACGTACAATAAAAATGTCATATCCACCAAATGTAGTTCAGCAGCAACCAGGTATGAATTCCAAATCAATTGAAATCTCGCTTCCGTTATAATGTTTACTTTGGGTTCTGAACAGGGATGGGGTACCCTTATCCACCAAGCCAACCAGCCTATAATCCTAACGCTCCCCCAGGTTACCCTGATCCAAATCAAGCAAATAATTATCCTCAGCTTGTGTACAATCCGAACGTTCCTCCAGGGGGTTACCCTAATCCTAATCAAGGAAGTGGATATCCTCCTCCGGGATATCCCCCACCACAAGGACAAGCTCCCCTTGCGTACGGTCAACATCCAGTGGCTATAGGAATGCAACCTATGGGCAATAATGGTCCTGGTAAATTAAGTAACTCCTTAAGTTAGCTGCAAGTTCTGATTATGTTTTTAACTAGATGGCGGATGGATGCCGGCTCCTCATTCTAATGCTGATTGCCCTCCAGGCTTGGAGTATTTGACCCTAATTGACCAATTGTTAGTCCACCAAAAGGTTGAATTGCTAGAAGGTACTAACGTTTATTTCAGCGTTTAATGGAAGTAGATATGGTATTTTCTGTAGCATTTATTGGTTTTGAGACGGCGAACAAGTATGAAATCAAGAACTCGATGGGGCAGAAGGTGTTTTATGCAGGAGAAGTATCGGATTGTTGCACTCGCATGTGTTGCGGTCCTTTACGTTCATTTGAGATGAAAATTATGGACAATGTGGGCCGCGAGGTTATTCATCTAAATCGCCCGCTTGCTTGTACGAGCTGCTGTTTCCCTTGTTGTCTACAAGTAACGTCAAATTGCATTCCATTGTTTGTTTTAGTAATAGAATTGTCGGGTTTTCTAGACATTGGATGTATGCTCTCCACCTGGAAATGTGATTGGAAGCATTAAGCAAGATTGGAGCATCTTTAAGCCCCATTTTTCGCTAAAAAATGCAGCTGGGGAGACGGTTCTAAAGATTCAGGGCCCTTTTTGCACAATTAGCTGTTGCGGAGACGTTGAGTTCAATGTAAAACCTTTAAAAGCTAGTGTAATGTATAAAGTAGAGAGTAATTATATAGGTTTTGAGCTTGGATGGCTCGAAAGTGGGCAAAATCTCCAAACAATGGTCTGGATTTGTCAGAGAAGCGTTTACGGATGCGGATAACTTTGGGATTTCGTTCCCTATGGACTTGGATGTGAAAATGAAGGCTGTTTTGCTTGGAGCTTGCTTCCTAATCGTAAGACTTTTGAATGGAATGGAATAAGGTTTAACGTAAATTCTCGGGTTTTTTATTCCAGGATTACATGTTCTTCGAGAAAAAAGGAAATAAGGAAGGAGATGGACTTGGAATGTGGTCCTAGAAGCGAGAAACTGACACATTAATCTTTACTTTAACTGCCGAAACCTGGATTTCAGTGTTTTTTATGAATACCAGTCTAAATTCGTGCCATTTATCTCCAAGTTGTTTTTATTGTTTTACAGGGAAATTTTTGCCAACAACATTACTAAGTTGCCGCCAAACCTTGGTATAAACTGCACCTGCCACATTTTAGGAATTTAGATTTGTTCATGTATTGCTGAAATAAAGTCAAGGAAATGAGACTTAAGTACAGTTAAAAATCTTGTACAAATTTCCTGGATAGCATACTTATCAGTTTGAATGTTATCGGTATTCTTCCTGCAAAATCTAAGAACTTTTAACTTTTTCAATAAAATTTTGGGGATCGTCGATTCGAGGAGTGCACTCAGAATGGAATAAAGCGATGCAAATCTAAACCGAAAATCTAATTTTATTTTTAATAGTTATGCAATTATAAACTAATTTAAATCTAGATTAACATAATTCCGTTGGAGATCTGTAGCCTACACCAGCTTTACTCCTTCATAGGCTATATATGAGACTGGCTAGAAGAGAGTAACATCGTCACCCTTCAGAACATCCGGTACCGCGTGCACAACCCCTTGCGAAAAAGTCTAAAAAATTAAGGTTTCAAAACCAAAAAAAAACTTGTCATAGGACAGACCAAATTAAGTATTCTGGCTGAAGAACTCATGTATAATTTATGCATATTAACTGAGTAATTAGTTATTTAGCGGAATAGGCCCGCTCCTTTCCTCTAAATTTCAAATTCCCTTTCCTTTATACCAGTGGTTTTCAAACATTTTGGTCCACGGCTCCCCTGACACCAACCGCGGTTCCCTCCTATATATAATGCTATATAATCCCAAACAGGCCGACCGCTTTTGCCAAAGACCTGCGGCTCCCCGAGGAGCCGCGTCTCAGAGTTTGACAACTACTGCTTTATATCATTGGGGGACTGCTGGCCGGAGCGATAGCGCCTTTATCCATGACCGCATTGAAAATCGATCATGTGAATCATAACGATGGCACCATTATCTGTCTTTGAATGCTCAAACAAGTCTTTAGTTAAAAACTGTTAATAAAGTAGTGACGTTTTCTTCGCGCCACCGTGCGAGCGCCGAGGCTTCTCATCTGCCGGGCCGCGAACCGTATTAGCCACAACCGAGAACCCACCCCCAAGGCAATCCGCACGAAGCGGTTCGGAGTACGCGGTTGACGCTTACTGCATGGAGTACAGCGGGCCCACAAGTTACGGCGCGAAAAAGAAGTAATTTTTTGTGATCGAGTACTATACAAACTTGTTTCAGGATACGCGGTACCGGAGAGCCCTCGCTCAAGAAGTTAGACCCACAGTATAAAGGTTTACACAGTATGGTAACAGGGGTATCTTCCAATGTTAAGGTTTTTCTGACGACCTTCTCGGTCCCCAGAGTAATATTCAGATAAAAGGCCTCAGTTGAAAGTGTTGAACAACACGTTCTCCGGATTTAGTTACATACGTACGTAAAGTGTCCCTGGGTCAAACATGACACTAGTGTGTCATTGGCCAACAATGAATTCTTCTTTTTTCAGCTAGTGGAGTGAAAGATAATTCAAATTTTAGCGACTCTCATCAACGAAAATTGATGAGAATCGTGAAGCTAACCTAACTTAATAACCTAACCTAAGCTAACCTAGCTTAATAACCTAACCTAAGCTAACGTAACCTAATCAAACCTAAACTAACCTAATCAAACCTAAACTAACCTAAACCTATGCGTATAGACATTCACGAGGGTTCTGGCCTCGGCACGAGAGATGTCTTTACGTTGTCCTTTACATTTATGGTTAACAGTGTTTATCGTATGTTAAGAGTTAATCTATTAACTCTTCCTAGTATATCGTTATCGAGATTTAAATTTATACTATTACTAATTCTACTCCTTACAGTACAATGAAACTGAAAAAACAAGAAAGGCTACTAAAAAAAGAAAAAACTATACAACTTACTGTGATCTTTTGGTTAGTTTAATTAAGCGTTTTACTTTGCTTTCACTTGGTTTTCGTTGCCGAAAATTTAAATGTAAGCATAATTCCCATGAACAATCTACGGCACAGTCGCGCTCCAAAAAATGTAATGAAAAAAGTGAAAATGTAAATTATTGTGACGGCACAGCGCACAATTGAATCGTCGCTGGAAAAGGCCTGTGGTTTGCAAAGAATCACAAGTTAATTATAGAGTTACACGATGTCACGTCACTTTCTTACCAACCCTTCCACCCTCTCGTCATCTTTTGCTGAACGCATTTACCCTCTCACCTGGTTGCGCCACTTGTAGACGGCCCCTAAATACGAGTTGCGAACCTCTTGTCTAACACGATCCAGTCTGTGGTCCCAATGGTATCACCTATAGTAACAATTACTACCAGCTATATCTTGCCAAAGGTGGCCTTTTTCAGAAACTTTATTTCTGTTGCTATCCATAGCCGTACTATCCTATCGTACAGTTACTCCTTTTCTATATCCCCCAATCGAGACCTTTCACCTGGAGAAACTATGTCATCCACGAATGATAGAATAAGCTTAACGTTCTCTCCAATTAACAAACCTTCTTAAAAATCAGCATTTCTTCCTCGACAAATGGACTCCATTGCTACAATATGCTCAGTAGAAAGTTTTCCCTGATATATTAAAGATCCCTGAGTAAACTATTCCTACTCTTAAATTTCTTGTATAATTATTTAAAAGTTCAAGTATGTAATGTTTGAAAAGAAGCTACTTATTGTAATAAAATCTATGAAGCAATAATTGACCGAAATTATTGCGACTTATCGTAGCCAAGCGTGTGCAAAATTGGAGATGATGGCAGCACAATCGATTTCCCTTCTTCAAGTTCTCCGCTGGAAACGTTCCTTCTTTTTTAGTCTCCCAGTAGACTATTGCTATTGTTTGCTCATGGTTCTTGTTTTTGGCCGTAACATTCTGCGAAATCCCACGTCAAAACCTGGTTACAGCAAAGTATTTTAACTTTAAGAGGAAATTAACCATTAATTCGTGAAGATGATGGGTGGTTTGGGAGGGGGCCCAAAGAAGGAGGGCAAAATGAGAATCAGGGCTTTTCCCGTAAGTAATTTTCTTTTTTTTTATATATTTTTTTTTATCTCCAAGATAGATAATGAAGGTCAATCCATTATATTAATGTGTTCCCTTATTAAATTCAGATGACCATGGATGAGAAATACGTTGAGAATATTTGGACACTGCTTAAGAATGCCATTCAAGAAATCCAGAAAAAAAACAACTCTGGGCTCAGTTTCGAAGAATTGTACCGCAATGCTTATACAATGGTCCTTCACAAACATGGAGAACGACTCTATACTGGATTACGTGAAGTCGTAACTCAACATCTCGAGAATAAGGTAAGAGTAATCTATTCTATTAATTTATTTAGACAAAATCTCATTCAGTCTTCATTGCGTTCCATTATTCAACACAGGTTCGCCAAGATGTACTGAACGCTCTCCATAACAACTTTCTGCAAACCTTAAATCAAGCCTGGAATGACCACCAAACGTCCATGGTTATGATTCGAGACATTCTGATGTACATGGACCGCGTTTATGTGTTGCAAAACAACGTGGATAACGTCTACAACTTGGGACTCATCATCTTTCGCGATCAGGTCTGATTTTCCCTTCCAAATTCCTTGAAAATAGTACCGTAAATGTAATTGATGGACTCAACAAACTTGTTTTGATGCAGGTGGTTCGTTATGGGTGCATTCGGGACCATTTGCGGATGACTTTATTGGATATGGTGATGCGCGAACGTCGAGGTGAAGTCGTTGATCGTTTGGCTATTAAATCTGCTTGTCAAATGCTCATGGTTCTGGGTATTGACAGTCGGAATGTGTACGAGGAGGATTTCGAGCGACCCTTCTTAGCTCAGTCGGCTGAATTTTACAAAGTAAATCCATTTTTCTCTTCCTAATCATGACAATTGATCCATTCTTTTTTTAAATTTTCCTTTTTTTTTGTTTCAGTTGGAAAGCCAAAAATTCTTGGCTGAAAACTCAGCCTCAGTTTATATAAAGAAGGTGGAAGCTCGGATCAACGAAGAGGGCGAGCGTGCCAAGCATTACTTGGACGAAACGACCGAACCACGTATCGTGGAGGTTGTTGAAGAAGAACTGATCAAAAAACATATGAAAACGATCGTAGAAATGGAGAATTCCGGCGTAGTTCACATGCTCCAATCTCGGAAGACAGACGATTTGGCGTGCATGTATAAACTACTAGGGCGTGTCCGGGATCGAGGACTACGGACCATGGCTGACTGTGTGAGCCATTACCTAAGAGAGGAAGGTAAAGCTCTGGTAACCGAGGAAGAAACGGGCACAAATGCCTTGACCTACGTTCAAGTACGTCTTTATTTGTAGCATTTTTTAGGGTTCTTGGTAACGTGTTTTGTATCTTTGTTCTCGGTTTTAGAGCCTATTGGATCTGAAAGATCGCTTCGACCACTTCTTGTTTCACTCCTTCAATGGCGATAAGATCTTCAAGCACATGATTTCATCGGATTTCGAATATTTTCTCAACTTAAACGCCAAATCGCCCGAGTATCTCTCTCTTTTCATCGACGATAAGCTCAAGAAGGGCGTGAAGGGCATGACAGAGCAAGAAATCGAAGCTGTGCTGGACAAGAGTATGGTTTTATTCCGGTTTTTGCAGGAAAAGGACGTTTTCGAGCGATACTACAAGCAACATCTGGCAAAACGTCTCTTACTCAACAAATCCGTTTCGGACGATTCGGAAAAGAACATGATTTCCAAACTAAAAGTATGCAATTGAACATAAATATCTCAGTTTCTTATCGAACTTTCTGCATTTTTGGTCTTTTATTGATCTTATTCACTAAATTTTGTTATTTATAGACGGAGTGTGGTTGCCAATTTACTTCAAAGCTAGAAGGAATGTTTAAGGACATGTCGGTGTCAAATACGATCATGGAAGACTTTAAACAACACATTCAAACCGCTGGGGTAAGATTGTATGCTTAAAAACTTCCTTAATTAATGCGTGAAAAAATTTATTTTATTAGACAAATCTGTTTGGAGTGGATCTCAGCGTGCGTGTATTGACGACTGGGTTCTGGCCTACACAAAGCGCTACCAAATGCGTTATTCCACTTTCTTCTCGGAACGCCTTCGATGCTTTCAGAAGGTGAGTTTGAGAAAGTTACAAAAAATGTTCATTTTTAACTCAGCAACGCGTTTTGGGAAGGTTTTACTTGGCCAAACATAGCGGACGTCAGTTGACTTTGCAGCCCCAGTTGGGATCAGCGGATTTGAGTGCGATTTTCTATGGACCGAGACGAGAAGAACCTGAACTAGCTGCCGGTACTGCAGCCAGTGCAAGCCCCGCCCCTTCGCGTCCGTCCACTTCATCAACTAGCTCTGCTCAACCTCGCAAACACATTATCCAAGTTTCCACCTATCAAATGTGCATTTTAATGCTATTTAATAACAAGGATCGATGGACCTACGAAGTAATTTCTGGAACGCGTTTGTTATTCAAGCTTATTCTATCATTCGTGGATGGTTTTAATAGGAAATTAAGAGCGAAACAGACATCGCGGAAAGGGATTTGGTCAGGGCGTTGCAGTCATTGGCGTTAGGCAAAGCTACTCAGCGAGTTTTAGTGAAGAACCCACGCAGTAAAGAAATCGAGCCTGGTCATATTTTCAGCGTCAACGACGGTTTCACGTCTAAGTTACACCGGGTAAAAATTCAAACCGTAGCCGCTAAAGGCGAGTCCGAACCTGAACGAAAAGAAACACGTTCCAAAGTCGACGAAGACAGGAAACATGAAATTGAAGCCGCCATTGTTAGAATTATGAAAGCCAGGAAATCTATGCAGGTAAACTTCCCTTTTATTTATAATTTTATATTTATTTTAACCTCGATGACAGTTAAAATCGAACAAGTACCAATTACGAGTTTATGTATCGATATCGATTCATAGTAGCGGCAGTATGAAATTCTATGTTGCGTTGATCACCATTGAAAAGTGTTTTTTTGTGTGGAAAATTGCTTGTTTCAACAAGTGAAACACATGTTCATAACTCTTGTTTTTCTTCCTACAGCACAATGTGTTGGTGGCTGAAGTAACCGAGCAGCTTAAAAGCCGATTTTTGCCCTCGCCGGTTATAATTAAGAAGCGGATTGAAGGCTTGATTGAACGCGAATATTTGGCCCGGACGCCTGATGATCGCAAAGTCTACACTTATGTGGCATAAAACAAAATAAAGGTAAATAAATAACTGCCTGTCTTGGGCATTACTAACACATTTGGCCTAGCGAAAAACAGAAATATTCAAAAATGTATTTTTTTTTTCCTATCCCGACTTTGTATAGATTGTTGAAAGTTAATTTCTTGTGTTTTCTTTAAAACGTCCCCACAATTGCATGGCGTTCATATAAAGAAGTAACCATTATCCCATTTCTTTTCCCTCGAGCGAAGGTTTTCTTTGCGGAATCTCGCCGATTGTTAGCTTAGGAGATAAAAAAAAGAGCGGGAATTGCCCATTTTTTTAATGTAAATTGTTCTCTATAGTATTCAAATGAAAAGTTGGGTCTGGTGTTGTTTTTCCCTTTTATTTTGGCTCTGGATTGAGTGCTTGATTTATGCGTGTATGACTGGAAAACAAGAAAAACTGTAATGATACAAAATTAAAAGAAACCCAGGCATATTTTTTTTGAAGTGGCGTAAAGAGCTGTATTGAATGATTTCTTGGGGATAACATAACAACACCAGCTTTTTAATCCTCCGACTTGAATTCCACCTTGCCACCACGAATACGACCCGTTCTCCGGGCAGCGATAAGACCAACCTTTCTACCCGCACTGGTGCTTCGCTTGACGGTAGATGCTTTACCAATGTGTTGATGGTTACCACCACCGTGGGGATGCTCCACGGGGTTCATAGCCACACCTCGAACAATAGGCCAGCAGTTACGCTTAGCCTTGTACTTGTGATAGGCACGACCAGCCTTCAAAATAGGCTTGTCGATACGGCCACCACCAGCAACAATACCAACCATGGCACGGTTGCTGGAAGAAATCACCTTCTTGGCGCCGGAGGGCAACTTGATACGCGATTTCTTGGTTTCAGGGTTGTGGCCGATGACGGTGGCGTAGTTTCCGGAAGTACGAGCCAGAGTTCCACGATCTCCGTGCTGTTCTTCCACGTTGCACACAATCGTACCTTCAGGCATCACTCCAACAGGCAAAACATTGCCGATCTGGAGCGCAGCTGTAAACAAAATGGATATTCTTAAGTCAAATGAACGTTTGAGGAAAAACGGTTAAATGAGAATTGTAAAGTACTCAGAAACAGCCTCTAGACGGGAATCCACAGAATACAATTCAGGACAGTCCGTTTCACATCATTGTCAAAAAAGCCTAACAGATTTGGGAGAAAGTTTAAGGTTACCTTTTTTGCCGCAGTAGATGAATTGGCCAGTGTACATGCCTTCAGCAGCGAGGAAATGTTCCTTGCGGGTTTTGAACTTGTATGGGTCACGGAAATGGACCACAGCCAAGGGAGCACCACGACCGGGA
The DNA here is from genome assembly GCA_023053545.1 of Lepidurus packardi. Classification (NCBI taxonomy): domain Eukaryota; kingdom Metazoa; phylum Arthropoda; class Branchiopoda; order Notostraca; family Triopsidae; genus Lepidurus; species Lepidurus packardi. The sequence goes on from JAKZAN010000002.1 coordinate 1,533,026, forward strand.
TCGTGGATGATATCCTAAAGAGTAATGAATAAGTTGAGGTTAGCTTTGAAGGGAGAAATGTCTGAATTGACCTTACTTTAACTACTCCTTTAATGTATCCATGGCGTTCAGCAAAATCTTCTGGCCTGAACTTGGGAGCCGGTTTGCGATGCTTCGTGTGGGCCTTAAAGACGGCCGAAGAACCTTTACGCTGCGCCCTGATTACTCGTCCCATGTTTTAGGCCCCTGGGAAAATAATGAAAACTTTATCTTACAACATGTTACTTGTACACAAGATACATGGGACAACCGCTTTTCAGGACATAAGCTTGTTAATGTTTCACTATTTCCTTTAAAACCACTTCCAGATAACGTAAGTAAAGTTAAGAAATGGTTTGGTAAAGAAAGATTCCCGAAATCTAGATGGATGACACGGATAAACCGAAATTAGAGAAAAATACCTTGGTCCTGCAATGCACACAACAGGGGAAAGACGAAACAACTCTTTGGCTGCATTTTCGGGGCCTTGGCATTTTCGGGCCGGAGCACTCTAGGGAAGGTTGGTAGCTCTGAATCATTCGTCCCTTTCCGGTGCGAGGTTCTGTACCTTTGTTTGTGTGGGGTGGACGCTTTTCTTTTTCTTGCCAATTCCGCAAGCCCGATTTTGTTAATTTGTAAGTGTACTATGAGCAGTGTACCGATGCAAAATGGAGTGGGTCTAGAACAGCAAGTGAGTTAAATTTGTCCCATACTAAGCTAACTTTCTTAGTTGCCATTCCTGAGTTGGAACTTCTCAAGCAAACGCCACTGGTCTAGCAAAAGAATTCCATTGGACGATGTCCCAATCTTAGAGATCCGCTTATAGGCGTTTTGCTTTCTGAAACACTTGACTAATTCGGTTTTATTTTCTCTATTTAGATAGCTGATCTGGACTTGGGTAAAGACGGTCAATATCCCTCTGGAAATTCTGCGGGTGGCCGTTATGTGCCCCCACATTTACGTCGTACTGGCGGAGCAGCTCCTTCTGTAGGAGCCTATGCTGAAAACAGGTCGGCTGGAAATCGAGGTAACTCACACGCAATTTGATTTCACAAAATTCGAGTCTTCTTTTTTTTCTTATTTTTGACTCCTAGAACGAGAAACTGTTTCAGGTTACTTTCCCCAAGCTAAAGAAAGCCTTAAATAGGTGTTGCTTTTCAGCCTCGTATCATGTTTCTTTGCTTTAACTTCCATTGCGATGCCCTTAATTTGCGATTATTTTTTCAAAAATTTATCATTGTACCCAAAGAAATGACCTTTACGCCCTGAGTTGATTCGGTTTGGTTCTTTTTTGGTAGATTATTCTACTGGAGACCGCGATTCTAATCGGGGCGACTCCAGGTATCAAAACGTTGGTGGCTACTATGGAAGCCAGGGTAAGTGTGTTGTCTCTCAATAGGCAACTCACTCACTTTCACTTTATAAACCAATAAAAATACCTTTATTTGTCCATTTCGCACATTTTTAAACTCATTTTCGCCTTCATTTCACCACGATTCATTCCATTCATTCAAGATTGGCTTTAATTTCGGACTATTCTGTTACTCTTATTACAATATTCTCAAATGGCTTTGGATTAATTTGGTTTTGTTCAGATTTTTCTCAATTAACTTGAATGTATCCAAATCCTTCTACTAATTTCAGTTTATTCAAATTAAGTGCAATATATTCGCATTTTTCCTCACTTAAACCTTTAATTTACCGAGTTTTCAGCTCATTTGGGTCATTTTTATCAGGAGATAGTAATTCTTTCATTTTTTCGTTGCAAAAAAGGTGGAAATCGTGGAGGTAGCTACAACAATTACCCTCGGCGCGGTGGTCCGCCAGGTGTAAACCAAGGCTACGTTCCTCGCGGGGGCGGTTATGCGTCGTATCAGCAAGATTACCCTGAACCAGGTCAAGAGATCGCTCCAGGTCAAGACGGAGTGACGTACAATCGGAGTGACGTCCAAGGCACTGGTAATTGGGGCTCTAGTCAAGGCCAAGGTGGACAACCCTGGACAGAAGGCCCGCCTCCAGCTTCCGGTCAAGTGGGAGGAGGAGGAGATCGTTGGCGAGAAGCCCCGCCTCCTCAGCAAGGAGGACAGTGGACCGGCAGCGAACGCTGGAAAGAACCGTCGCGTGGCGGTAGCAATCGGTCAGGCCCCGCCCCTAATGGCGATCGTTATGGAAACTATGGCAATGGTGGCGGGAACGGAGGCCAGCAAGGCAACAGCCGCTGGCGCGATGGTGGCGCCGAAGGCGATTGGACGATTCCTTTGCCCCGTGACGAGCGAATTGAATTGGAAATGTTCGGCACGGGCAATTCCGGCATCAATTTTGATAAATATGAAGATATCCCGGTGGAGGCGACGGGGAATGACGTCCCCGTGCATATTAGCACGGTACACTTTTATTTGAGCTTGCATTTAGAGGATTGCTCTGACAATTCAAACTCGATTTTTAACTTCTTTTGTTAATACCTAAGGTAATTTAAGAATTAAAGTATGGACTCGCCGTTATTACTTTTTGTTTTCGTCGTCTTAAATTGAGTGTCAATTGTTAAATTTCAAAGAGATGAAAATCAGATTCGTCCTGCCGAGCTTGAAAACTTGAAATTGTGTACTCGCTCAAGCTTGTGATTTAATTAATCCTCTGATTCTTGTGAAAAGCACAAAATGGCTAAATTAAGTTAGATTATTTGTGCAAATTTGAATTTCTGTGTCTTTCTTTGTTTTCTTAGTTTGAGGATATCAAGCTGACACCTATCATCACTACCAATATCGCATTGGCACGTTATAATTGCCCTACTCCTGTGCAAAAATACGCCATTCCCATCATTTGTGCTCATCGAGATGTTATGGCATGTGCTCAGACCGGTTCTGGCAAGACGGCAGCTTTCCTGGTGCCGATTTTAAACCAAATTTTTGAGCGTGGACCTGCTGCAGCTGGTGGTGGAGGTCAACGAGGCTATGGCCGACGTAAACAGTTTCCTTTGGCTCTTATCCTGGCCCCCACACGTGAATTGGCAACACAGATCTATGACGAATCCAAGAAATTCGCCTACCGATCCAAAGTGCGTCCTTGTGTCGTGTAAGTTTCTTCATTTGCCCATGTTTTCCGGTTTTAATTCATTGTAATCTCACCTGTGATGCTTTTGACATTTGAAACCTGAATTTTCGTGTGGAAATAACTTTACTGATTTTTGCGAAGTTAATTTCTCTCAATTTTTTTGGATTTTTAAGAGAGTGAATGATTAATTTCTGCTTTGTTGACTTGTTTATAGATATGGAGGAGCTGATGTGCGTCAACAAATGTCCGAATTGGACCGGGGATGCCATTTGCTAGTAGCCACACCTGGTAGGTTGGTGGATATGCTTGAAAGAGGCAAAATAGGCTTGGATTATTGCACGTAAGTATACGTTTCCAATTATCAGTAATTTTGTGGGGATTTTCGAACGGTCGTGATCATTTTTCGATGTTTTCATTACGTTTTTTGACCATTTTAATGAGTTTTTCGTTTTAGGTATCTCGTACTCGACGAAGCAGATCGCATGTTGGATATGGGTTTCGAGCCCCAGATTCGTCGCATTGTGGAGCAAGACACGATGCCCAAGACGGGCCAACGTCAGACGCTCATGTTCTCTGCGACTTTCCCCAAAGAAATCCAAGTGTTGGCGCGTGACTTTTTGGACAATTACATTTTCTTGGCGGTGGGCCGTGTCGGCTCCACTTCCGAGAACATTACGCAAAAGGTGGTGTGGGTGGAAGAACACGACAAACGGTCCTTCCTCCTCGATCTCCTCAACGCAGCTGGACTAAACAAACCAGACTTTGCAGGAGAAGAGTGCCTGACGTTGGTCTTTGTTGAGACCAAACGAGGCGCCGATTCATTGGAAGAGTTTTTGTACCGCGATGGTTACCCTGTGACGTCCATTCATGGTGATCGCAGCCAAAGAGAGCGAGAAGATGCTCTTAAACGCTTCCGGTCGGGCAAAACGCCTGTTCTGGTCGCTACTGCGGTAAGTTGAGCTCTTCTTTTCCTACAATTTCGCATTACTTTACCATTCTAAGCTTTATTTCCAAGTATTTAACCATTTATAAGAGAAATAAAGTTGATTAGAGAAGAAAAGGAAATGAACTGGTGAATTTAGAGAAGAAAGACAGTTGCAATTGATTAATTTTCTTGTTTGGTTTCCAGGTCGCAGCTCGTGGCTTGGATATTCCTCATGTGAAGCACGTCATCAACTATGATCTGCCTTCTGATGTGGAGGAATACGTGCATCGTATTGGTCGTACGGGCCGTATGGGTAATTTGGGTTTGGCGACTTCGTTTTTCAACGACAAAAATCGGAATCTGACACGCGATTTGGTCGAACTCATCGTAGAGACCAAGCAAGAGCTCCCTTCGTGGCTCGAAGGCATGGCCATGGAGCAACGTCACTCGACTGGTGGCAGTCGTCGCGGTGGAGGTAGCAAGAGGTACTTGAACCTTGATTTTGGATCCATTTGGGGGGAAATTTTCGAAAATTATTCAAATTTTTAACACAAATTCTTGAATTTTAGTCGATTTTCGGGCGGATTTGGATCTCGGGATTACCGTACCCAACAGTCGAGCCGTGGTTCGAATCCAAGTTCTGGTTCCATGGGCGGAATGGTCCGTAATGGTGGAGGATACCCTAATTATAGCGCCCCTCCCCCTGCGCATGGTAAGTGAATTTTTTTAATCTTTTTCTTTCTTTTTGCATTCTCTTGTCTGCTCCATTGCCCATTGCTGTTTTTTTTTCCCCTTGATACTGTGTCTCTCGTTTTTTTTTATACTTCTATTGTTGGACACCCGCCTGGCCCTTTTCTAAGCTTTTTTAAGTCGTTTTTTGTTCAGCTCATTGGCTTACCTTTTTAAGTTTAACCTTAACCTGCAGCTTGGCCTCTACCTCATATTGAGTGACCAATGTTCAGTGTTTTTTTACTATCATCATTATTATATTTCGTATTACGAGTATAGCAGCCTGATCTACGTAACTTAACAGTCTAAGCATTACGCAGATTTTAAGGAGTGCTAATTTCTTGAAAAAATCTTCAGTTTATGTACACAAATTCAATTAGATTCAACTCCATTGTTGCGGAAATCAAGGTCAAATGACAACGTGATCATTTACGTCACTTGGTGAACATAAAGTCTTGTTTCGAGTCAAATTGACTTCAGTCGCCTCTTTAGCATCGTATCGAACTTAGTTTCATCTAGCTTTTGATTGACTTTTATTCGCCTCTTTTGCGTCTTAATTGACTAGTTCATCTCAAATATTTCATAATTTCTTGTCATTTATTGATATAGTAAATCTCCTTTAAGTTAATTACTATCTGATTCATCAACTTTTCGTGAACTATGGACGTGCTGCATCCATTTTCCGACCATAGATAAAGATAAAAGATAGATAAAGATGCTTATTATGGTTTTTATTAAAAAAAAAAAAAAAGATGCGCAAAACAAGCTAATTACCTACAAATTAAGAGAAATTACAGTAATTTACGCAACAATGGAGGGACGTTTTGTTTTTAATTTGGGTACTTGGTTAGTTTTCTTTTTGAGTGGGGAGGAGAGGGTTACGGGTCGGGCGTGTGAGCCAGTCTTGAGTATTTTTCCCCTTTTTCTCTGCCTTTTTGTACATAGCAGTTGTACGGATGCCTGCCTTGCCCATTTTCACAGGCTACAATAATTATGGCGGATACTACGGAGGAGCTCCAGCCAACCACGGGGGCGCCACTGACTGGTGGGGCCAGTAAGAAAAATCGGAGAATTTCTCTGGAGTCCGGTTTTGTTTGGCCTTTGGAAAACCAACAAGAGTTTCGCGTCAAGTGCACAGGTTTTTTCTCCTTTTTTTCGTCTCGTTAGCTCCCATTTCTTTCGGGTAGGGTTCAATTTTTTGTGCGTTATGCCCTTATTGGGCGTGGCTTGACTTTTATAAAACTGCCACGTCCGAATTTATGAGGGTGAAAAACAAATAATTCGTGGTCACTGTTTAGGTCTGAAATTTTGGCGAGTTTTCCTTGGCGATTAGGAAATTTCTTTGAAATATTTTGTCCTACGCCGTAGACCTAGTTGAAACCGTTTCGTCTTGTTTTATTATTAATTTCTATGGGTTCCATTGTTGCCGTCCCTTATTATTGCGATGCAGACTCAAAAAGCGAAGGCTCTTTCTCGAAATTTTCTATTTTTTCCTTCAGTTTTTCGCCTGAACTGAGCCCACACGCTTTCAATTGAAAGAAAAAAGTTTCCCCATATTGAGTATCAAGAAAGTGTAAAAAATTCTTGTTTTTTCTTTGACTTGAAAAAACAACCAAACGCTCGCGAAACAGTATTTCCGCCAGTTTTCCAAACAGAAACCATAGACCAATTTATTAACTGCGCGTCTTCTTTGTGCTCTCAAGCTCCACGAAAAGATTCCATCATCCCCCAAATTCCTTCTGGCGTCAAATGCGAAAAATATCATTGAGTGTTTGTTTGTGAGTTACGAAATTAATGATAAAAGGAGCCAATTCTGGGGGATTAAAAAACCAGCCCCGAAACGAAGTTACAGAGAGCTAAAGAGTGGTGAATACTCGGAAAAGAAGTACTTTTTTCTTCTATTTTTATTGTTGTTGCTTCTTAAGAGGTGAGGGAATTGCTTACGTCACTCTATACCTTCAAGGGAAACTCGAAATGCCGTACGTACCACGGGTATTGTTTTTCTTACATTTACACCTTACATCTCCTTGTTTCACGAATTCCTTTTTTAAGCTGTAGGCCCAATGAAAAGAATCCGCGTTTGATTCCGTTTGTTGTCGGCTTTCTTTTAAATTCTAGAAGTCCTAGAAACTCGCGAAACTGGAAAATCGCTGGTCAGGGCTTTCGGGAAAAAGCTGCAAGGGGGAACCTAAACGAAACGTTGCGCCATCTCGTGACGTATTCCTACACGAGATAGGGCATATATTTTTGTACCAGTTTTCTTTTCCCACAGTTTTCATTGTGAAAAGAAATACAAACAAAAGGGCATGGGTCCTTTGGTGATCACATGCACATTTCTAGACAGCTATAAGCTCAACACGTGAAGATTGAAGGGAAAGTAAGGAGTAAGGTGAATTGAGATGAATTGCCGAATTTTTGCCCCCCATTTGGTGTCTTTGAAGTGAAATCACTCGAGGGTGGAAGAAAAAAGAGCTGAGAACAAGGTGGGTTGTTCCCCCCCACACTAAACCAGGCCGTGACAATCTGTGATATTCGTAGTTGAACAAGTTTTTGACTTTTGAAAAAAGGGTTAAAATTGAATAACAATGCATTTTTTGGACAACCAAAAGGGTTCAAAAAGGGCACCAAATGGACAACTCCTCTTTGAAAGTTCGGAAGACATGAGAGAAAATTGCCATTTGTTGCATATGTTGTCATTTTTCGTGTTTATTCTTAAAACCAAACCGAGACCAAGTTGAATTACTGAAAAAAGGATTTATTTTATTTTGTACACCAGGGGTTGCAACAAAACTTCTGATTTTTTTTTTTTTTTTTTTTTTTTTTTTTTTTTTTGGTGGGGGGCAAGTCCTTTTCATTTGTTGGTAAGAAAAAAGGGACAGTTGACTCTTCTTGCAGTGCCAGTTTCGTGAACGTAATGAAGTTTTAGTTTGTGGTGTTTCTCACATTCCACTCTAAAAACTTTTTGGGCCAAGCCAGGATTTTTTCTTTCAGAACATCAAGCGTTCGTTGATTCATTGAGTGAAATTGAAAGAAAGTTCAGACAGTTCTCAGTTTCCCATCCTAGCTTGTTTGTCTAGTCTATCTGGGTTATGCTGGCTGGTCCAGAAATTCTTTTACAATTCTTTCACATTTTTCTTGTGAGAATAGTTTCAAGAAATGTTCTTTTTTTTCTCGTACACTTTTGAAAGGAGTTTGGGGAGTTGGAGGGGTTTTTTTATACAGGTATTATTATCGCTGAGCACTGCCAGAGCAATTTGCGATTCCCCGCCAATTTATGTAGGGAATCCGTTTTTTGGAATTTTTCGAGAGTTTTTTGTTTTGTTTTTGGAGGATCCATGCGGGGCATTGCAATTGTTTGAAGGAGACAAAGATGCTGATTGTTGTTGCAACCTTAACCTGGCGAGCTACAAAAGAAAAGAAAACTACGACACTACACAGGGACAAGAGAGTGGGGGAAAACTCACCTTTTATATAAACAAAAAACTTAAAAATGTTTTTTGAAAGGGGAGGGGAACAACTAGGGGTTTTGTGCTGCTGCTTTTTTCAAGGTCGAAAAGTGGAAGAAGGCAGAGCCGGAAAGACATGTGATCTCGTAGTACAAAACCCTTTGAAATAACGATTGTTAAGCGATTCTCAACCCTTGATGGAAATCTCCCGGCGCAAGCGCGGCTTAAACGTAGACAAAAACCACTTAACTCGAAATGAAACCGAGTGACAAAAGTTTTCATGATTGGGATTCGAACCGAAAGACAAAAATATTTTCTCGCCGTTTTCGAAGAAAAACAGATTCTAACAGTTGCCATGGTTACAGTTCATTTGTTCTAGTTTTTTCCGGGTTCAAATGGAGAGAGAAATTTTCAAGAGAAAAGGAGCTTCTCCAGAATGCATTTTGGGGGGAATTTTTTTTAAAGGGGTTATTTTTATACGCAAACTTTATGGGGGCAAAATACCTGTGGTACGCGGGCAGTTTTTTGCATGCACAATTCCGTTCGGTCAAATGTGTAACCGACAACTTGGAAGGGAAAAAACGTAAGATTGTTTTCCTTCCTGGATTCAGAAAATGGAAAGGAATTTACAAATATTGAACGGTTTGGGGAGCTGGCGAGCGCAGAAAGACGACAGTTTCTATATTAAACCCTCTCTTATTGTTTCTTTTTTTTATTTTATTTTTATTTGAGTTTATGTTCCTGCAATTTTTTTAAAGTGAAACTTGGCGTCTGAACGTTTAAATGAAAATCGCTGAAATTTTTTTTTTTTTTTAAGTTTAAACCAGATTTCATGCGCCTCCAGCGGAAGGGGATAGGGCAGTGAGGTAATTTGTGAGGGACGGAAACAAGTTTCTACAGTTAGGTGGTATTTATTATGGTGTACGACTTTTTTTTTCGTGTCAGCGTTTAAACTATTTTTCTTCGGCCTCTTCGATTTATTATTTCCCCCTGTTTACCAGTGCTTGGTGGCGAATATGTTGGCAGAGCCTCCAAGCGGAAGTTATACAAAAGCGTGGCATTGTCAAGGCAAGACGGATGAATACACGGAACAAACAAACAAACATACAAGATTTCTTAGGTTGAGAATGAATTACAGGCGAGAAACTCTGAAAGGAATCGTTCTAAAAAACCGTTAGATTTGAATTTCCCGCGCGAGGGGAACCCCACGTGGTTTGGTAAGGTATGGAGCCGTCTCTAGGAAACAAAAAAGTCAAAACAATTGATGAATGATTTATAAGTACGTTACTTTATGCTGTCCCGTCTATGATTAATGTTGAGTAAGTATTAACTCGATTATTGTAAGTATTAACTCGAATATAACGCGAGCTGTAAGTAAGTGTAATCATATGCATTTATTTCAAGAGACAAAGAGGACGAGTTTGAATTTCGTGCGTGTATATTGCCGTGTGGTGGAGGTGAGCTACTGGGCCATTTGGGAAAGTTGCGTCAAGGAAGCTACGACTGAAGTGAAACCAGCGTTGTAATCAATCGCCCCTTCATTCTGTTGATAAGTATCGTTATCGTCGGGACCGCCCGCCAACGCTCCATAGAGAATTTGAGGATTCGGACTGACGCTATTAAAGCTGCTTCAGTTAGCAGTGGGACGATCAGGGCAAGAACTTTTTACCCATAAATCGTTATAGGATAGTAGAATTCTACTCCGTTTGGTAGGGAAACTTACGCAGCACGGTGGTGACAGTTAGCAGGGGGATTGTTGCCGTATCCTACAACGAAACTGCGACCAGAATCGCTGGGTGGCTTGGAATGAGCAGAGGTCCCGCGAAGTCTACTCCTGCTGCGTCAAATGGATCTCCTCTATACATAAAATATGGCTGAAATTGAATATATAATTAAAATAACTTTTTCCGTAAAGACGGTCGTATTGATTGGAAGTCAATTATACAATATACTAAAAAAGTAATTTTTAATAATTATCCTCCTCATCAGTAAATCGAAATATAAAGAAATAATCATACAAAATCTACAAAATGTCAATATCAAGCAGCAGCTTCAAATCCAAAATGGTGTTCGTTAGAAAAGTGGTGGGCTAAGTGTCGTAGTAGACAAACTAATAAAAATCTAGCCCAATTAAAACATGTAATCCATGAAACTCAGTAGCTACAAAACATGAAGAGCCGTAAACTCCATCAGCAATAGTGAATGGTGCTTCGATGTATTCAAAGGTTTGAAGTAAAAAAATAAAGTAAACCCCTAGGAAAACAGTTAGGGTTAAACCTTGCTTGCATTGGGAGTAGTTATTTTCTATTAATCCATGGTGTGCCCATGTAATTACAACCCCCGAGGCTAGTAAAATAGCTGTATTCAGTAGAGGAATTTGAAATGGGTTAAATGGTTGAATACTTGCGGAGGGCCAGCAAGCCCCAGTTCGGTAGTTGGAGCGAGTCTGCTGTGAAAAAATGCTCAAAAGAATGATGCGAAGAATAATACTTCTGATACAATAAAGAGGATTATTCCTCATCGGAGGCCCAAGGTAACTAAATATGTGTGATGTCCTTGAAAAGTTCCTTCGCGGGTAATATCTCGTCATCATTGAAGTATAATTAAAAAGATAATAGTTAGTCCTAACAAAAATAGATTAATATTGAATGTCTGGAAACATTGGGCAATTCCTGTAGTTAAAATTATAGCCCCTAGTGCACCCAGAATGGGTCATGGGCTTTGATCTACTAAATGAAAGGGTTGATTTGTTTCTATTATCATTATGGTGTCTCACTAGAATATAGTGTACTTCGGATGGCAAATACATAAGCTTGAATTACAGCTACTGCTGATTCTAAGGTTAGTAGTAATCACAGTATAAAGGTTTCACAGTATGGTAACTGGGGGTATCTTCCAATGTAAAGGGATTAACACGATTTTCTCGGTCTCAAGAGGATGTGGGGGTAACAAGGAACATAGGAGGGATGGATTCACAGACTTGCCCATCCTACCCCAGAAGTAGGCATTCCGAATCTACTACAAGAAGGGTTCGAAAAGAGAACAAAACATTCACAAAACGGGGGACTGGTGACCTTTCTCTCGAGGGAGTTTGGGGCTGACGTAAGATTCGACTAGCATTGCGCGATTTTGAAAGTTTTTCTCCCGGAAATGATTATGCTGGATCTTGGTATTAAAGTCTTACGGTAAAAGTCTTTCATAGTTGTAAAGTAGTAAAGAATAGTTGTAAAGTACCAATGTAATGGATAACTCGTATATAGACATAAATAGTCATAACAACACATATAGACATTAATATACATGGGTATTTTATAGTATATGGGGTTAAACCTGCATACTATAAAACACCTATGTATGGGTTGCAAAATAGACTGCCTCCTCGTGGTGCAACCTGGGTAACGCGAAATAGTCTAGAATGTGTATACGTGTTGTGCTTTGACCTAGTTAGTTCATCTTTTATTTTAAGCTCACATAGTTTAAAGCAATAGATTTAAATTACGCGCTTTGTAAACCGTCGTGACCTTTTTTGAACTGCACTGGGAGGTTTGCGAATGTACCCTTTCATTTTCTGGCCTTTTACCTGAATATTACTCTGGGGAACGAGAAGGTCGTCAGAAAACCTTAACATTGGAAGATAGCCCTGTTAGCATACTGTGAAACCTCTATACTGTGGTAGTAATATTTGAGTTGAAATTAATAGGGTTACGATTAAACTTGAACTATTAGGACCCTGGTTTCCTAAAAGCGTTAATAACAAATGCCCCGCAATTATGTTTGCAGCCAGACGTACTGCTAATGTCCCGGGACGGATTAAATTTCTAATCGTTTCAATGCATACTATAAAAGGTATGAGGATAGAAGGAGTACCTTGTGGTACCAGATGAGCAAATATATGTTGTGTGTGCATCCGTAGCATATAAATCTAATTCACAAGGGAAGTGGTAGAGCTAGTGTTATAGAAATGTGGCTTGTACTTGTAAAAATATATGGGAATAACCCTATGAAATTATTAAACACAATAAAAATAAATAAACTAATAAATATTAGAGTTCTTCCCATGGAATGAAAATTTAATAAGGTTTTAAATTCAATGTTGAGGGAGTACATTATTTGTGATCACACAAAGTGGGTTCGTCTGGGGATAAATCACAAGATATATGGCAAGAAGATAAACATTAAAAATGAACTTAATCAGTTTAGGGGTAAGCCTAAAGAAGTGGAGGGGTCAAACACGGAAAATAAGTTAGTTATCATTTTCAGTTAAATGAGTTTATTGATTTTTGATTAATTATTTGTGAGTTATGAAAGCAATTAAAATGGAAATATATAAAGCTAATTATAACTAAGTAAATTAGAATGAATAATATAAACAAACTTAGTCAATTTAGAGGGGCTATTTGTGGAATTAGATATCGTCTTTAATAGACAACAAGCTTGTCAAGCTTACGTTTTTATTTAAACTAGATTTCTTCATAAGAAACAACCGTGATTTGTTATATTTGAGTTTAAGCGACTCGTGCTTCCTTTCAGCCATCTTATGTTAATTAGAAGAGATTCAGTGTAGAAAATTTTTTGTGTTAATACTCTCAATTACAATAGGTATAAAGCTGTGGTTGGCTCCACAAAATTCTGAACACTGCCCAAAATACAATCCTGGCCGATTAATAAATAGACTGAGTTAATTTAGTCGTCCCGGGATGGCATCTACTTTAACTCCCAAGGAGGGAATGGTTCAAGAGTGTAAAACATCAGCTGCACTTACTAACTGACGAATTTGAGTATTAAAGAGTACTACTAATTGATTGTCGACGTCTAACAAGCGGAAGTCATTCAATAGTAAGTCTTGGGCGGGGGTTATGTAAGAGTCGAACTGAATACCAGTAAAATCTGAGTACTCATATCTTCAATATCATTGATGACCTATGACCTTAGTAGTTAAAGAGGGTTCATTTACTTCGTCGGGTAAATACAAAAGTCGTAAAGAAGGGAGGGCAATAGAAATTAAAATTAAAGCTGGGAATACAGTTCAGATGATTTCAGTTAATTGGCCGTCTAGTAAATATCGATTAGTGAAAGAGTTAAATATTAGTCTTCTTATAAAATAACCCACTAGAACCAGTTGATGATACCAGTATAGAACCAGTTGACGATACGACATTTCATGCGGTATAGGCATCAGGATAATCAGAATATCGACGAGGTATTCCAGCCAGTCCTAAGAAGTGTGTAAGGGGAAAAGGTTAAATTTACTCCTACAGATATTGTAAAAAAATGAATTTTCAATCAGTTGGGGTTTATTGTTACACCTACAAACAAGGGAAATCAGTGGGTAAACTCAGCTAAAATCGCGAATACTGTCCCTATGGAGAGTACATAATGAAAATGAGCTACTACGTAGTAAGTGTCATGTAGGATAATATCAATTCTTGAGTTAGCTAAAACTACTCCAGTTAGGCCCCCAACGGTAAACAAGAAAACCAATCCTAACGCTCACAATATGGAGGGCGAAAATGTAAGTTGTGTGCCATGTAAAGTTCCTAATCATCTAAAAAATTTAATCCCAGTCGGTACTGCAATAATTATAGTTGCTGCTGTAAAATAGGCTCGTGTATCTACATCTATTCCTACTGTAAATATATGGTGAGCTCATACAACGAATCCTAGAACCCCAATAGCTAATATGGCATAAATTATTCCTAAGGTTCCAAAAGCTTCTGTTTTACCGCTCTCTTGGATAATAATATGTGAGATTATACCAAATCCTGGCAAAATAAGAATATATACTTCTGGGTGCCCAAAAAATCAAAATAGGTGTTGGTATAAAATCGGATCTCCCCCCTCCCCCCCCCCCCCCCCCTGCAGGATAAAAAAAAGATGCATTCAAATTCCGATCTGTTATAAGTATGGTGATAGCTCCTGCAAGGACTGGTAATGAAAGCAATAGAAGGAGGGCAGTAATCGCTACTGATCATACAAATAAGGGAATACGGTCTAATGATATACCTGCAGTTCGCATATTAATGATTGTTGTAATAAAGTTAATAGCACCTAAAATGGAAGAAATACCAGCCAAATGTAAAGAAAAAATTCTTAAATCTACAGATGCTCCAGCATGTGCAATACCCCCCGATAGTGGGGGGTACACTGTTCACCCAGTCCCAGCTCCACTCTCTACTCCCCCCCCCCCGCTAGAAGTAAAGTTAAAGCGGGGGGTAGTAGTCAAAATCTTATATTATTAAGCCGCGGGAAAGCTATATCAGGGGCTCCTGGTGTAAGGTTTACCAATCAGTTTCCAAAACCCTCAATTAAAATAGGCATGACTATAAAAAAATTCGAATAAAAGCATGAGCGGTTACTACTACATTATAAATCTGGTCATCTCCGATAAGGCTTCCTGGTTGACTCAGCTCTGCTCGAATTAATAGGCTTAAAGCGGTTCCTGCTATCCCTGCTCTAGCCCCAAAAATTAAATAAAGTGCTCCAAAATCCTTATGGTTTGTTGAATAAAATCAACGTCGCAATATAGTGGCTGATAAAAGTGTTAGACTGTAAATCTAATTAATAGTTTGATACACTCCTATATTAATGATTTTATAGTTTTAAACAAATTTGAGAGTGCAAATCTTCAGATGCAGTGTGGCTAAAATCTAAGAAATTTTCTTAATTCAAGCTTTGAAGGCTTATAGTTTATTTAACTTAAGATTTTTTTAAATTATATTAAATAAGATCTATTGCATAAAAGTAGACCTAAAATAGAAAAGAATGATAAAAAAACAGTGAGGTTTGTTAAGTTGTAGTTTAGTTTCTTATTTCATATAATTTTTCGATATAAAAGATTTCTACTAAATCAAATTCGTAACTAGTAATAAAGAGTAAATAGAGTGGAGATAATTAAAATTATTAATCTAAAAATTATTATTGCAGTACTGGTATTTTTGATAATAAGTCATTTGGGTATAAATCCTAAAAAAGGGGTAACCCTCCAAGGGAGAGTGTATTTAAACAGAGTAGTAATTTAATCAGGGGTTTAAAGAGTGATTAGAATTAATCTGAATTATAGAAATTAGTTGGTATAAATTAAATACTTGAACAGAGAATAAGATAATTACATGAACAGAAAAATAGATGCATATAACTGAATTATTAATTAAGGAGGCAAGTGGTAATCAACCAATATGGTTAATTGATGATAATGCTATTATAGAACATAAAAGATTTAAATTAAATCCACCTAGGCCTCCAACAACACCTCTTAATATAGCTGCTAATAAAATAAGTTTATTATGGGTAAGGGATCTTGTTAGCAATAAGAGTGTGTTAATCTTTCGGAGTATAGCCAAAATTAAAAATTAATTTCAAGAAAGTCCTCTAGCTCCTACTGGAAATCAAGTAGGAAAAGGGGAGGCTCCTATTTTTAATAGTAAGCTTATTATTAAAAGGATAAAAATAAAAGACGATGGGTATGTCTAGTAAAAGAGGCTAAATAAAGCTCTAAATATAAAAATAACAGAGGCTAGTGCTTGATTTAAAAAATAGTTTAATCCTGCCCCTGTTAACTGTTGGTTATTTTTAGTTATTACAATTGGGATAAACTTAAAAGATTGAGTTCAAGTCCGATTCAAGCTGAGAATCATGAGTTTGAAGATATTACAATTATCAATCTTAATAATAATAAAGAAAAACATAGGAATCGAGGATTAATCAAAAGGAATAAAGAGAGTAGCTCTATCAGTGGGGTATGAGCCCATTAGCTTAATTTTAGCTTACTTTATTTGTTAATGTAGAGAGCATAAGAGGTTTTGATTCTCCAGGCTTTAGTGCAATTCTATCACAAATAATTGAGGTAATAAATTACATTATCTACCCAACAAGGTAATCCTTTTGATCAGGCACTCAATGTAAGTTAAAGATAGATTATTTAGATAAATAAATTTAATAAGATTATTGTATACAAAAATACATAAACATTACGAAGTTTTTATTTTTTTATGTTTTCATAGTATTACTAATACTATTTAAGTATTATAAATAATTTTTTCTTATAATTAAATAATTTTTTTTTATTTAAAAAATTACGGGTTTAATAAAATGTACTTAATTTTTTTTCAAGGTAGTATTGGACATGTATAAAATACTTAACATAATATACTGTACTCGTACAGGCATACATATTGGACATATATAAAATACTTAACATATAATATACTCATACAGGCATATTTGCAACGTCTAGCACATAGAGTCCCGATCTTAATTAGTATATAAAAGAAAATAGGAGAAATGAAACTTGATGATGTAATGATTGAGGTTGTATCTCACCAATATAAATGTTTAATTTGATTTGAATGCGTCACATATTAAATGTATTCTAGGAGTAAGGGGTGGGGAGAGATTACTCCTTTTTTCTTTAATATTAAGCTATATTAAAGTTAGGATTAAATTACTAATACTTATCTTCATAAGTTTGATTCTGGCTTACACTTTGTTTAAATTTATAAACCAAATATTAATATATGATTACTTAATGTAACTATAATGTAGTGTATAATTTGGTTATCAAGTTTTTGGAATCAGTTACAGTTTTTAAGCCCGGCTTAACTGGTGCCAGCCGCCGCGGTTATACGATGGGGTTAAATAAAATTGTTTGGTGGAATTAAGTAGAATTTATTTTCAAATAATTATTTGATTAGATATTTCAGGGTGAAATCTTTAAATATATATTGTAATGATTATGAAAAAATTTTACATCGTGTGAAATAAAGCTTAAGACTAGGATTACGTACCCTATTATTCTTTATTATTGATGGCCTGGGCAGTAGTGATATTTTTAAAACGTAAAGAATTTGGCGGTACTTGATTCTTACTAGACGAACCTGCTCTTGTATCGATATTCCACGATTAAATTGACATATTTTTGTTTTCAGTTTGTATACCACCGTCGTCAGATTATTTTAAAAAAATAGTATCTAATTAGCTTACTTGCTGTGACATCAGGTCAAGGTGCAGCCCATATATATATATATATATATATATATATATATATATATATATATATATATATATATATATATATATATATATATATATATATATATATATATATATATATATATGGGAATAGTGGGTTACAATAAAGTTAAATTACTACGGATTAATGGTTATATAATTGTTATTAAGGTGGATTTAGTAGTAAGTTAAAAATAAAATGTTTCTATGAAATAAGCTCCGAAGTATGTACACATCGCCCGTCGCTCTCTTTTCTAAGGATAAGTCGTAACCTTGTAGATGTACTGGAAAGTGCCTCTAGATAGTCAGATTGTAGCTAAATAGTTGAGCAATTCATTTACACTGAATTAATTTCTGTGCAATTCAGAATAGTCTGAAAATAAAATTATTGAATATTATAATAGGAAAAATAATTTTAATAGTTTTTGATTAAGTAATTAGTAATGAAAAGTTGAGTTGGCGATAGTAAAATAGTACTGAAAAGGAAATAGGAAATAATATGAAAATTTAATTTTAAAAAAGCAGATATTAATAATCGTACCTTGTGCATCAGGGGCTATTAATAAATTTTATTTATTTTAAATTCCCAAAAAAGAAAGATCTAATAGTTTATAAATATTTATGTATCATTATAGTTTTTAATAAGCTGTTAGTAGTGAAATATTAGTCGGTTTCTTTGATATTTGGTTTCCTAAGAAATACATTTAATTTACTTTTTTGTTTATTTTTATCTAAGTTGGTAGTGAAGGTAATATAGAGGTTAGGGTTTGAGGGATTAGCTTCGGCCCCTATTAATAATTTTGTGTAATTTATAGGAAATAAGTTATGTTATTTTTTATTAAAATTAATATTGGCGTATAGGCATAAGCCTGTTGCCAAAGTTTATTATTAAAAATGTACATTTAAAATCGGGTAGGGGAAAGGGATATAACAGAACGCTGTCACATTGGGCGGCCTTTGTAAACTGGCAAGCCCTTCACCGTAGAGAGTTAAAGGGCAATAGCCTCGGGTATAGCGTATTGATATTTGGATGGATTCTTATTGTACACATTATTCTAAAAACGGGAAAATTTGTTTAAAATTTTTCTGACTAGCCGTTCCTGAGTTATAGGCTTGCGAAGTTTTTTGCATTTTCCCGCCACGGGCGCGTGACGTAGATAGTGGAGGCGCGGCCCAGGAGCGCTTTGTTATTCACTGGCACTGTATAGACTTCTTCTGTGCTTCCTAAGTTTACGTTAAGCTAGTGCAACCCCATCTTTCCAGTTTTTCCAGACCGCGGCAATCCGCGGCAAGCCGCTGCAAGCCGCTGCAACTCGCATAAAAGCGGGTTTAGGCATGTTGTAGGAGTTGGCTTAAAAGCAGCAAAACACATAAACCAACAGTGTTGCACGTGATCTGTATTTTTCTCCCCATGCTTTGCCGCGGCTGACGCCCGAGGGTGCTTAGAACCAAAAGAATAAATATTATGTGTTCAGTATGATTTTTGACAACTGAGAAATAAAACGGAATGGATATTGATATGACTAAAAACGTACAGTGAAAGTTGAATGTTACCCCAACAGCCTCATCCTTTGTTGTTTAGTAACAAGTTTTAACTAAGAAGACCATTGCCCGAATTATGCTTTTAATTAATACCTTAAGTAAAAAATAAAAACCTTAAATACAAAAAATAAAGGACGAGAAGTTCGAAACTTTTCTTTGGGAACGTATGATGCTGCTGCTGACTTTTTTCTTCGTTCCATTCTTCTTGTAAGACACCAAGTATGACTGGTAAACTTATTACTTATGGTGTAACGAATATTACTTTGACCCATAGAATTTCCGGAGCTCTAAAATAGGAAAGCATTTTTTTCGTGACGGCCATATCGAGAGTTTCAAAGCGTATGATCGTATCCTTGATAAATGTATGCCCCGGAAAGAAAGGGAATGTTGTACTTGTGTAAGGATGTGTATTCGTATTAATTAACCTTGGTGTTGGGGGATTCTGTTTGGTATTTGACGTAAGTCTGTGATCTGACCTTATTCTACTTGTACTTGTACTGTTGATTGACCGCACTCGGACGACTTATTGTTGTATTGTACTTTCTATATTTGCGTCCTGAACTACCCGTATATAAGCTCCTACGGTTTCGAATACAGTCAGTTTATATTTGCTTAAACAATGGTTTTGGGAAAAAAGGTTCCTGTGTTGTGCTTTACTGAATAGACCAGGTTCGTTTGGACTGCTGCATTATAGCTAATTATCAAAGTCAGGCAGCAACCTTGATTAGCTTATAAATGAGCTACATGACACTTGCCTTAGATCACAAGAATTACAATGACAAATGTAGGGCGTTTAGATTTGTTAAAGGAACTTGTTTTACTAGACTACTTTTTACAAGACCTCGAGTAGATTGTGTGATTGCTCGAAGAAATCTGTGCTTGTACCTATCCTGAATCCAAAAAGTTTTTATCCGCCTGAGGTAATCTCTAGAGAATTGGAGGCTGTATACAGCAAGTCAAGGAAGTGATCAGCTTACGCCAAGGGTAGCATAATTAAGGAATACTACTGTAGGAAACTGTTTTGGGCAAAATAAGATTGTTTTGATTGTTTGGGCCGAGTGGATTCGGTCTTGGCACAACGGTAAGATCCTGCAAGTTTATTCAAACTATTCTTCGGTTAAATTGGTCAGTAATCTACATCAGCGTCTAATCAAGACTGGGTGCTTGGCGGATTCGATTATATTAACAAGAGAACGCGCGTGAGACCTCAAGGGCCATTGGACCCGAAGAAGAAGAGGAACGTTTATAAAACGTTTGATCGGAATGTGCAGAATGGCTAAACAATATACAAAAGGAAATGTACAGTCAGAAGTAAACGGTGTGAATGAAAGAGAAAAGAGAAGTCGGAAGTCTGATCTGATACTTGATTTTTGGCATCTTGGAAGTGAGCTGTTCGTGGTCAGCTATAATTGTGTAGGGATTGTTCTTTACACTACTACGTATGGAGGAACACCGTCGGCTATCTAGTGTCTTCCGCCTTCTATGCAACGCTATGTTTTAAGCCACATAACATTACATTCTTCGTATAAAAGCTAATAATCTTATTATAGCCAAATTTGATAAACTCCTATAGGGTATTGGAGGCTGTTTTTCAAAAAGTCTAGGAAGTGCTGGTTAAGTTAAGTCAATGCTGGCTTCTAAGGGATAAATGAAGGAACAAAATCAGGAAGTCAATAGAGAGGACAACTCAGAATGGGTCAAAAGAGGGCAACTTAGAATTTCCGATTAGGAAACTCTGGAAGGGAATACACGGTGAGCTAACTTACCGACTTCGAAGAATAAGCAGCTTCTATAAGCATGGGTTAATGTTGTATTAATATAGGCTAAGTGTCTTTATTCTGTATGGCAAGCAAATTCACTCGTTACACAGGGTTAAAGTAATCACGGATCAAAAGTAAAAACTCGACTTTACTGTTCGCACTCTGGTACACGACTTGCCTTCTCTAGCTCTCGTACGTGACTCATCCTACTACCACAGTATTTATTTTTTCAAACGTAGTCTACCTGGGTACAACTTTTTCCGAGGTTTGCGAAATGTGCTTATTTGTCAACTTGCGCTTCAGTTAATGAGAATTAGGGTGTCTACACGGGGTTTAATGGAAATTAACCAATGTTCTTAGAACTTGAAACAATCTCAAGAATTGGAAAGCTTAATCGATGGCTAAAATTTAATTCAGGTTCGCAACGAGATGTTTATTGAACTCATGGAGAAGGATTGGGCGTCTTTTTCACCTTTATTTGGACTTCATTTGGAAAAAAACTAGAATAAATGAGCCCAGTTTGGATTTGATATGGCCCACCAAAAAGAAGTACAGATGAAAACCCAACAGAAGTGAGTAAAATTCTCAAAATATTTACCACTCTGAAATAAAAACTCGAAATGTGGTCCGTTTTCGCCGTTTATTGACACGACAGAGAGAATAGACGTAGATTGTTTGCAAAAGACACATAGCCCATCAGCTATGTAGTGTCTTCTTCTATCAACACTATTAAACCGCATGGCAAATTCTTCATATAAGCCAAATTTGGAAGACAAAGTTTGAGGTAGAAAAGCCTAAAAACAAGTAGTGGGTGCGGGGCAATAGCAAAAGTAAGGAAGATTCTGGAAAAAGCAGAAAAGATTGTGTAGCCTACGTACCGTGGGAAGAGAAGACAGGAAGGGAGTACACGGTGAGCATATTGACATGAATACGGCAATAAAATGCGAAGTCAATCAAAAAATTGCTATTGCTAATTAGTATTGCTTTGCGAAATGCAAAGCAATACTACATTATCCCTTTCATTAACACAGACAAGGCATATGTACTGAATATCATGTAAGTCGTCCATTGGTATACTATTTAGGCATAAATCTGGCTGCTGCTTGTGAGCGCAAGTTATATGAAACCAAGACTTACACACGCTGCAACAAACCCAAGTAATATCATCATCAAGGTCGTCATCAGGATCGTTTCGTTTGCTGCAACCAGCGCAGAGTTGCGGTACGATGTCATCTAAAACGTCGGATGGCTGATCGCTAAATCCATGTCTTAGAAAGACATTCGATGGTTTGTTATTGTACGGCTTGCGCGTCCGATGAAATTCTCTTTGAGGTATAAATTTGGCATTAGAACGGACGTCAGTTAATTTTTCGAACGTCTCTTTTACTATCTTTTCCTCTGGTGGTCTACTGTTAACAAGTCTTGCTGTAGCCACAAGAATCTCCAAATCACGGATGGCTCCAGGATCAGTTGTTAACGTATTAAGAATCTCGCGCAAGTCTCTACGAATGTTTGCCAAGGAAACGGCTGGCGGTTTAGTTGTTCTAGCTAACTTTTCTAGCTGGGCATTTTCAGCGATCTGTTGCTCTACTAATGCCGCTCCTATGACACGTGAATGACGCAGATTGTCACTTAAAACTGGGGTAACTCTATGGATATGCTTGCAGACACCTTCATCTGCAACATTTTGCTTTTTATACAGAAATACCGGATTATATTCCTCTGTTGCCATTTGTTGGATCCACAAGTCAACGCTCTCAGAATCGATCTTATGTTTCCGGAAAACGCTCGGGTTTTTCTGAGCTATGTTATGTAAATCTTTCATGGTAACGGCCTGATCCCTAGAAAGTACATCACTGGTGATGGGTTCTGCCATACAACACTCAACAATTTTGCGTTTAGGGATTCCGATCATAAGCTTATGTTGTAATTCTTCTTCTGTTCCCTTATGAAGGCGACAACGACCTGGTAAACGATCATGGCCAACATGAGTTAGGCAACATGTAACCTTAATTCTTTTTGTAAGGTGCGATACTAGCGCAATTATAAAGCTGGTACAACGGACACCCGTACAACAAGACTTTAGTCGCTTCAAGGCACGTTTGCCTGTACCCCGATTTTTATACGAGAAAGAGCGATTGCACACGTAGGTTGTTATACTGTAACTAGTGCACTTCCGAGCTCCCCTTCGATTACGGAAACTAACACAAGCATTTCTTTCGATCTCTGTTTTCCACGACATGAAACTGTTCTCGTTAGAAAAACTGAATTTCTCTAGTTGGCAGGACAAACCATGTTTATTGTTAACATGCTTAACATAAGACGTCAGATGTGACAGCTTCTCTTCACAGCCAGGGTGATAGCAAATTATTCTTGGTTTCTGTTCGAGCTTTCTCTTTTTTCTAGCAACGTTACAGAATTCGTCGTCAGAATCGATGACTAAAGTACTGCAATTAATGGTATCAGCAGACACGCTACCACTAACACTGCTCTGAAACGCAGAATTTATTACTGGGTCGTAAGTCGGCTCTGACTGATCTAACTCGACTAAGATGTGCAATTGCTGCTTGTCAACTGAAATCACGTTTAAGGAATGCTCCTTGTCTACCGGGCCAATTAAGGGGATCTCCTCAGAAGTACGTGTTTCTTCTAATTCAAGAGAATGAACTAATTCTACATGACGGGTGAGCATGTCTGTTCTAGAAAACTGCAAACTACACTGTGGGCACTCAAAACTAGACTTGCTACATCTTTTCTTTTCTATATGCAACTTCAAATTGCTCTTCCTTGTGAAAACGGTTTTACAGTCTTCGCACGTAAAGCCCTTAGATCCTTGCTCGGCAAGCAAAATTTGACTAGAGCCTAATTCAAGAGAATGAACTAATTCTACATGACGGGTGAGCATGTCTGCTCTAGAAAACTGCAAACTACACTGCGGGCACTCAAAACTAGACTTGCTACATCTTTTCTTTTCTATATGCAACTTCAAATTGCTCTTCTTTGTGAAAACGGTTTTACAGTCTTCGCACGTAAAGCCCTTAGATCCTTGCTCGGCAAGCAAAATTTGACTAGAGCCTAATTCAAGAGAATGAACTAATTCTACATGACGGGTGAGCATGTCTGCTCTAGAAAATTGCAAACTACACTGCGGGCACTCAAAAGTAGACTTGCTACATCTTTTCTTTTCTATGTGCACCTTTAAAGTGCTCTTCCTTGTGAAAACGGTTTTACACTCTTCGCAAATAAAGCCCTTAGATCCTTGCTCGGCAAGCAGAATTTGACTAGAGCCCAATTCAAGAGTATGAACTAAGTCTACATGACGGGTGAGCATGTCTGCTCTAGAAAATTGCAAACTACACTGCGGGCACTCAAAAGTAGACTTGCTACATCTTTTCTTTTCTATGTGCACCTTTAAAGTGCTCTTCCTTGTGAAAACGGTTTTACAGTCTTCGCAAATAAAGCCCTTAGATCCTTGCTCGGCAAGCAGAATTTGACTAGAGCTTTGTTTTCCTAGCTGAAACTTGCAGCGCTTGTTTATGTGATTCTCCAAATTTTGATTTGTTTTGAACGTAGTTTCACATCCCTTGCACGAAAATTTTGAAGGCCCTTGCTTGGTATGAGATACTACTCTGCCTGACTTCACACCAGGTGTTTTACCATTCGATGAAATGGCTTTAGTGACATTTTCTTCGTGCTCTCCATTATTTGCGGCAAAAGCTTTTGGGACAGACAATTCAAAATCTGAGCTTGAATTTTCATGCGAGAACGACTCGCGAAGCCCTGAACTAACAGCGCTACTACTATTTTGCATAGAGCTGCAAAAAGAAACTGCAACAGGTGTTATCACATTTGCAGTTTCAATTGGATGACTGGGAATAACTGACGCAGTTTCTACCACATCAAGAACCGGAAGAGTGCAGTTCTCTGACAAAAAGAGGGGTGACTGACTAGCACGCTCAATCACAGGCACAAAATGATTGGGATTCCAGGATGTTGGAGGGACTAAACGTCCATTTTCCTTCTTCGTGAAGTTTGCCAAAAGCCCAGTCCACAAAATTCGAATAGTTTCAGAGGAAACGGCTTGGTGAAAACCGCTTGGTGAAAACGTCTCGTTTAAAAAATTCGCTTGATGAGATGCTCTGATTCCATCCGCTTTCGGATAAACTGACTCCACGGCTATCTTACAAACATTAGCCAAAGCTGGGAATGCAAGTATGCTCGAATATTCCCGATCCCTGGCGTGTTCCATGGAATAGTACTTAAAACAGTCTTCCGCCGGTGGAATACCTGTAGGGCACACTGAGTCAACGCCCGTGAATTTAACACGGTCGAAAGTGAATCCTGAGTACTCGACTAGGGTTCCAATTTGTTTCATCGAGAGGTATCCTGCCGACTCCCTGGAGTACAACTCATAATTGGTTGCTAATTCGACCACAACTCGGCAGCGCAACTCAACGGCATGCCTTTGGTTGCCGAACAAAGACAAAGAAGCGGAATTGTAGAAACAATTCCCATCTCCATTGCTGCACAAAGCTAAACATTCGCTCAAACGCTCGGGCAAAGTACTGGAAGCAGTTGTGTCAATTTGGTCAATATTAAAACTCTGAGATTGCCATATTGCCATACGCTTCGGGAGAGGGTAAGCATCGAACTCTGTTTTCTTTGAAAAACACGCCTGCCTAAACTTCTCAAAATGTTCGTTACTAATCAGTATGGGCGCTCTTGAAGAACTATCGTAGGCCGACGCAGGCAAATTTGCTCTACGTTCAAGATCGCGTAGACAATTTTTAAAAAACTGCGCCCTTGATTTACTCATATTAGTAAAGAGAGAAAGGGTTAATCTGTTAGAAGAAAAAAGTCAAATAATCTAATCCAGGGTTAAGAGGAAAAAAAATAATCCGGGTTAAAGACGAACAGAACTAAATAATCAATCCAAGAAAAAAGTCAAATGGAAACACAGAATGCAATAAAAAATAACCTTACTGAAAAATCTAATCCAAGGTTAAGAGGAACTACATTAAATAATTACTCCGGGTTAGAAGAACTACACTATAAGGCACTACGCTACAATTGCTAGCTAACATGCGAAACACAGTGAAGGACTGAAGGAAGAATGGTTCAATGCAACGGCCTTATATAGTGTGCTGCGGCATGGAACCCTCGCAGCGGATCGCTAGCCCCTCCCCTAACATGGCTGAACCCGCTTTTATGCGAGTTGCAGCGGCTTGCAGCGGCTTGCAGCGGTTGCCGCGGGCTAGAAGAAGGGTTGTGATAGCCAATCCACCTAAGTTTTAGTGAAAAAATGGCAAGTAAGCTGCCATCAGAGTCGATTACTAAAAGTTCTGTTAACCAGTGTGCTGCTTACGGTTGTAAAAACTATGTTACTGCTGGTGTAGCGATGTATAAATTCCCAAAAGATGCACAAAGAAGACGGCAATGGGTTTTGCAAGTACAAAGGACTAGGGCTGATTTTGTGGAAGCCCAAATGAGCAAGTGGGTGTCTCTCTGTGGTGATCATTTCACCGAAGATCAATTCGACAGTAGTGTTGATCGACAGTTAGCAATGGGACTTAGGGCAAAACGTCGTGGTAGGAGTTTGTTGCCAACCGCTATCCCTACTAAGTTTGATAGGCCGGCTACTGTGTCTGGGGTGCGAAGTCCACCCAAACCTCGGAAAACCTCAGCTATTGAGAAAAGACAACGCCATAACGTAAATATACTCCAACGTTTGAAGACCAAATAGGGTAATGACATATGCACGTTTTAGATTATCCAAGAATTGCTGCTTCAAAGCGAAAGTACAAGTTCTGTCCCAACAGTTGCCACAAGCACTTGTACGTCAGACACGCTGCCTGACTTAGTTTTTTCGGAGTCCACACCCGCAATTGATCTGGAAAACAATGAAGAAGAAGTGACTTTGGCCGAAGCTAACATGAAAGATTTCTCTTGTCAATTTTCCGGAGTTAGGGAGGCCGGTCGAATCTTTCAAAATCGTCTGACAGGCTTTAAAATGGTCTCAAAAAATCCGTGATTTTTTTGTAAGATTTATAGTGGAAAAACTAAGAAAATCGGACAGATAGTTTTTGAGATAAAGCACTTTATATGGTCATTTTTGAGGGGGAAAACGTCCGCATTTCCTGTGTTAAAAGAAAAATCAGAAGTCGTCGAGGTCAGAGTTGGCTGTGCTAGCAAGCTATTCCCTGAGCAACCCCACTCCACCCAGTTTTACCACCCCCTGCTACTCTTTTCCGTCCCTGTTCGCTCTAATCCCCTTAATTTGTCCAAATTGGTTAAAGAACAAGCGGTGTGTTCTAATGTACTTTATATTAACCTGTGAACTAATAAGCCACTTCACTAGTACGTATAAATATTACTATTATGCTTTATTTACTTACAGCTTCAACTGTCTTAAACATGGTGTGTTTAGAACCCGCATTCTCGAACCGCGAACTCGGTTTCAGTTTGGTGCAGTTGCCGCGAACAGATGTTTGTTACCGGTGTTCTAGATCTTTTTAAACAAATTATATCACTCACATAAATAGGCCATCATTGATATGATCGGCGTTGACCCTAAATTGGCAGTGATTTGATTGATTTTTTTCGGAAAATTTACAGATCTGATCCAGAACACTGCATGTTACAGCATCTAGCAAAAATTATAGAACCAAAATAAAAAAAAAATCATCGTCAAAGATCTTTTTCATATCATATTTTTTATTATTATTACTTTTTTTATATTAAAGTAATTTACATAAGCGCACGTCACAGGAATTTACAAAAGAAACGGCAAAATTGACAAAATTAAAACATTACAAATTTAGGAAATGGAAGAAAATACGAAGTAGGGCGCGGGATCGTAATATAATAGATGGGGCGATGGAGTTGGGTTTTCGTCACAAATTCTATCACAAAATATATACTACTTATACTTACCAAATAAAAAAAACCTTACATATTTCCCTCTAAAATTCTTTCATGTCCGGCATATAACCAGAAACTATAGGTTAATTGCGAAAAACTGTGTTCGGATTAGTGCTGGGCGTCCATTCCTTGATGTTGATCTTGATGTTTCCCGTGGTGATCTTTCTTTTATTATGTGCTCCATTCACGGCGTCGATGTGGAGATGCTGCTGTTTGTGATGTAGCATTAACGCGTTTATAACACAGCGTCTAAAGGTCATCCTTGACCTTAAAGTATTCTGTTTATTGTTATTTACTTTTCACATGGGATAACCTGAAAATGTATAACACAAATACATTATTTTCTTAACAGAACCTGAGGTTTAAGCTTTTAATTATAACCTGGTTTTTTCAAACTTATCGCTCCACATTGCTTTGTGAATATCGTGATTTGTGTCTCCGCGTGCCATTAAGTACATTACTGCGCACTCACAAGATCGATTCATCCTGCGATTATTACTTATAGAGCCAAAGATATATGTATATCTTGGAATTATAGTTACTTATACATCACTGCCAGTTCCTTTATTATTGGGTCGATTTTTACGCCGTTGTCGCCAACTGTTAGTTTCGATGTAGCATTGCTATATATATCATGTGGATTATATGCTGCTGAACTTGCAGATGACCTTGCCATGATATAGAGGATACGATACTCAATAAAGTAACCGCTTTTTGAAGCTGTTCCATAGCTTTCTGCGCCGAGTTCCGAAATTCCTCCATGAAACGGGGCAAGATGGGAATCTTTCAAATGGGTGAGATCTATACCAAATTCAACTCAGGTTCATCATCGTTAATAAAACGAAACATATATTACTTTAAACGTTAAAGATATCGATTCCACTCACTTCTCCCATTCCTTTGATACATAATGCTTCTGTTTTTCTGCAGGAAAGTCCCACACGGCGTGGACCATGATAATTGCAAAAGAACCATCAGCTGCTCCCTCATAGTTCAGTTGCATAGGGATACCCGACCATTTTTTGAACAGCATACTTGCCATACAGTCCAGTCATTGAAGATGTCCATGCCGTTCATGCAAGAATCGACGACATTCTCCAAAAAAGGTTCCAATTAACTCATCCTTTTTGAAGCGTATAAAATATAAATAAACTAGAAAATCCCATTTTGATATTACTATAGCGTTTTTTGATCCAATATATGCCCTTTAATCATGTTGTTAATCAACTTTGCGTCACAACGGTATCTGTGCAACATGCTAATTTGCAGAAATTTGCCAGCTTGGAAGGAAAGCTCTGTTGGTTTGCTATACAACAAAGTGAAAATGCGACGATAATCGAGTTCAGTAACAAAGCCGTCGAAATGCCTATAAGCATAACATATACTAGATAATTAGTATTAGTAAAAAATCATAAATTATTGGTACTTCTCTTGATTTCGTCCAGAAGCAGTAACGCTTTGACAGCAACACGCTCGATCTCGGGGTACATTCCGATTCCCGTAACGTTGCAGACGATAAACTGCTGGACTAAAGTTGGGTTTATAATGCCAAGCAAATTAGGTCACTTTTGATTAAATGAAGGGATTTTTACCGAATACATTTTCCTTCAATATTAACACGTCATAAGAATAAGTGTCTCATGCGTTCGAAACATTCCAATTTGAGTTCACCAAGATCCAACAAATGTTCTTTAAGCCGGTCAAGCATTTAAGAGTCAGCAGTACGGGATTGACCAACGGCAATATCATTGGAGATCGATAATTCTTTTACTGTCCTTTAAATCCACGTGTTTTTTTGGGTTTTTTTTTTTTTTTTACCAAAAACGAGTTGAGTCGGATACCTGGAAATAAACTCGAATAAAGGAATTAAAGGCAAGATTTAATGTGTTTTCATACCATGATATGCCATAAATGGCTATAAGATGTGAAAAAATGCATGGTTCCTATAAAGTTATAATCAACATATGCTATAAAAACAATTATCGGTAATACCGTTTTCGAGACACTCCTTCATCAAGTTGTCCATAAATGCATGGCAACTAATTCTTCGCGCTCATTATACTTGCCAAATTTGAGCGCGCCCGTTTTAGCTCGGCTTATGAAGTTTGAAAAAAAAATATTTCAGATGCCGTGCTGCAGCCCCAACACGGATGACAAGCAAAAACATTCATCAGTCACAATACTACAGCGCAAAAATATGCGTAAAAATCTTAGTTTCCTTCTGGGCAAGCGGTCCTTTTTCCTTTTCCCTACCCTCCCTAATCCTTCTTTTATCTATTTCTCTCTTTCTAACAAGAATTTGTGATGGTGCTAGGTGCTACACCTAATATACATTGGAACGGTTCAAGCTTGGTAAAACATATTTCTTCGCTTCGGCAAAAGTCTACTTTCCGAAAATGAACAACATGGATGTGTCGCAGTTTGGTTATCGTTCAATATTAAAAACGCAAACCGGAACTGAACACATGTTTCGAAAGGGAACGGATTCGTGATTCTTTGAAAGTAATTATGTAATCTAACCAAATAATCACGAAGCAAAACACAAAACTAACAGCAGATAAAAGTAAACAAAACGGCTACTAAAATCCATGTTTTGACGTTCGAGAATTCCAAAAAGGATTACGATTCGAAATCAAAAGAAGGGTTCGAACGTAATTCGACAAGAGCTCGATATGATAAATAATGCCATTTACGAAATGAAAGCGAGAGGTCAAGATTAATAAATGGAGCATAAGCTTTTGACAGAGATTTAAGATATGCCTTTAGGTGCTTTGGTTAATTTACAAGTCTCACCCTTACCCGTGGGATTAATTAAGGACTGCCCATAATTCGAACCGGTTTGTAGGCCTTTTGTCTAAAAACGAACCGAACCGAAAGAAAGAAATAGCGGTGAGTGTCATGCTTGTGTGAGGGGAGCCGCGGGTCCAAAAAGGTTGAAAACCACTGAACCAACCAACTAGGGCAGCTTCGGCCAAAACTGCACCACTTGTTGATATTGCACGACTTTTGAAACATTGCACCACTTGTTGACTTGGCGATGGCAAACAGGTCTGCTCAAGAGGCATGATTTGAGGCTGGAGGTACTATACTGGTACCGGCATCAATGGTGCATATGTGGCGTAATTGAGGAAGTATTGGCCAATAACGGGCGGGGTACTGGAAGCCGAAGGTGTGCTTGACATTTTTTAAACGATGGAGACGCTAAAAAATGAAAGAGTTGAGAAAATAAAATTAGGGTAAATACGATTCAAATAAAAATGGTATTTTCTCATTATAAAATGTCGCGATCTGGTTTGAAAAAACGTAAACAACAACAACAAAGAATCCATTTACCTCGAAACACATACACAAAGCAGCCTCACCGTCACTCAACTCCCAACCTACATACAACTTTTGTCTACAAGAATCGCCGGTTGCATTTTAAAGGAGAGCACAGTGGTCGACTCCGACCAGTTTTAAGTCTTCCTATACACGCCAAACGTGAAAAGGCGGTGGGAGCGTATGAAACATCTAACTGTGAGACGACCCAAGCTTATCAACCCCTTTCTTCAAACATTTGCAAAGGGACATACAGAGCTTTTTCGACAAAACTAGCTTCTATTTTGTCCGACATTTTACAAAAGGCGAAGGGCGAAAGCCAAAGGGTAGAAAAGAAGGTGGTAGCGTACGACTATCACGTGGCTCAGAAAACAAGCCGGCGCGGAAACACCGGAAAGGGTTGGCGTCGGGAGGATTAGGTTGGATTAGGTTGGTGTAGATATTATAGAGGAGTTATTACTGTTTTTCTGTATCGTGAGAATCTCCCCGGGAATGATCTCGGTCTTCATCCTTTTAGGGCCGATATACACGTCGCTGTACGTTATGCTGGTCGCTTCTTCCTTAAAATCGCAGCCCTCCCTTGTGGCGAAGTGAGAATATGTCTCATTGTAGTATACTTTGGACAAAGTGAATGTTTTCCCTGCGGTAAGTTTATCAATATCGTTCTCCCACAAGGCGAGGCAGGACATCCCACTGTCATCTGCTACCTCTAGGAATCGTCTTCGTTTGTGTTGCTTGCCGATGCGTTCGACGCCCTCCATGGACGCGACGTGAACCCGTACAGAGTACGTACCCCTAGGATCCGATACCACTTCCTTCAGATTCTTGAAGGCAAGAAAAGATGTCGTATATTGAAAAGGAAGATCCTTCACGGTTGTAATTTGTTGGGCCCGCCTGATGAGGATAGTACGCGAATTCTCTTCCATGGTTCCGTCTAGCTTGATGGGTGTCTTTTCCACTTTGCATTTTTCAATGAGACTTAAGGATCCCGGAGTAAAACAAACGACGTGTGCGAAACCTAGGGAATCGGTCTGTAGCGTAAAGGAAAAGTATTGTTGCGTGTTGGGTTTGTTCCATTTGAGAGTTGTAACATCGTGAACGTAGCCAGTTAAACCATTTGACGACACTGTAATGAAAATAAAGAGTAAAAAGAAGAATTATGAACTAGGGAAGTCTAAAGAGAAGTACATATATAAGAACTTGAAGGTATACTTACTTGTAAGAAATCGTAAAGCTGGCACGGAAGAGTTGGAATAGGTTGTAGGTCAGTAGTGTAGACGAGTGATGTTTGCACTTTGGTAGAAATGGAACTTCGAGAACGATGTATATAGTGAAGTGAAAGGTTACTCAAAGATACCACAACGTTACGATAGCGAAGGCCAAGTTGTATTCAAAGAATTCCATTTATCTAAGCCGAATGCTGAATTCCATAGTTTAAAAATGTGGTGACCTGAACTGTACTACAATAACGTAAACCCGTTACAGGTTGACCTTCGCTAATGCTGAATATTATGGAAGTATTTGTGAAGGGCAACTCGTAAGAAGATTACGTACAATGTTTTCTAAGTATGACATTCACGATTTGGCTTACATAGATGTAATGCCTTGTATATTGAACATCAAGGAAGAAAATATTGTGATCTTAAGTGTGGAATTACACAATCTTCTTACAATTTACAGTTAAGATCACAATATTTTCTTCTTTGATGTTGAATATACATGGAATGACATGTATGTAAGCAGACTGGTAAATAGGATACTTAAAAAACATTGTTTACATAATCTTCTTACGAGTTGCCCTTCGTAAATACTTCGATAATATTCAGCATTAGCGAAGGGCAACCTGTAACGAGATTACGTAATTCAGCAATGGTTACCAATGGTTATGGTTAAGGTCACCATATTTTTAAGTATGAAATGCACCATTCGGCTTAGGGAAATGTAATTACTTGAATACGACTTGGCCTTCCCTATCCTAACGTTGTGGTATGTTTGCGTAAGCTTTCACTTCAATATATATATATCGTTCTGGAAGTCCAAAATCTACGAATGTGCAGACATCAGTCGTCAACACTACGAACCTACAGCCTATTCCAACTCTACCCTGCCAGCTTTACGATTTCGTACAAGTAATTATACCTTCAGGTTCTTATATATGTACTTCTCTTTATACTTGTATAGTTAATAATTCTTCTGTGTATGCTCTTCTGTGTATGCTTTATGTTCATTACAGTGTCGTCAAATATTTGAACTGGCTACGTTGACTACTTTTCCTTTACGCTACAGACCGACTCCCTAACTTTCGCACACGTCGTTTCTTTTACTCCGAGATCCTTAAGTCTCATTAAAAAATGCAAGTTGGAAAAGACAGTCTGAAGTTACACGGAACCAGACCCGTCACAGCTATAAGGCATAGGCAATAATCCGAGAGCGTCGAGCTAGAACTTGTTCGATGTAGGAAAAGATGTTGCATGGATGTAAGATGTTAATATTGGATGGATTGTAATCTTGTATGAATTGTAATATTGGATGAATGTGAATGTTGCATTTATGTTAATGTTGCATGGTTGTTGAATATTAATCTTGGATGTTCGATATACTTGGATGTAGTGATTAGACGGCCTGCTGAAGGCAAAGCAAGAAACCCCAATGGGATATTGGATTTAGGAATTAACCCCTCTTTGCCCAGGTACAGCGTACGAAGTTTGTTCCCTACTTGAAAAGCACATGAACTGTCTAGAACGACCAAAGCTTGTTTGCATAGGACACTATTTGAACAGGGACACAGGAATGTGAAGTCCCATTTGAAATGCACGGGGATTTTTATTTGCACAGGGACATCAGGAATGTCATTTGAAATGCATAGAAGCTGTCTTAAACGACCAAGGCACGCTCGCTTAAGGTTGGCTTGCCCTAAGGGCAAAACGCCAACCCAAAAAGGTAATTTAAATGGTGGCGGGAAGGGCTAGCAAAAACTTCGGAAGTCCCAAGGAAAGTGGAGTGAACGGGAAACAGTAAGTGGGGCGGGGACTTAGACGCAGCATCGTATATAGTTATGATCGTAGGCAAGGTTCATAGTTCATACAAGTTCTTTGGGGACCAGCAGGAAGTCAGTCCGTTTAAATCAATCAGTCATTTTAAATAAGCCCGTTAAGGAAGTTAAATAGGAAGTCCGAAAAGCCAAGCGCAAAGGTAACATTCTGCATGTTTTCGCTCAACAATACTTTAGCAGTTAAATTAAGGACGTACTAAACTGATTGTAACCATTGAATTAATATTCCAGTACTATGATGTCAGAAGCAAACGCACGCGGCCCTAGTATGGAAAGCTTTGAAATAGGCATTACTGAAGAAGACGCCGCTACAAACGCTGAAAATGCTCAGCAAATCAGGAGAATAAGTCAGTCATCTTAAATGTTAAAACAACTATTATTCAAGTCAAGTAGCACATTATTACATTATATATTTTTTATAGTGAACGCCGAAGCACAGGATCACTTTTTTTATTCCGTACTGGGGATGATGATTTTATTTCTTCTTGCTATAATTGTCTTTTCTTTATTAAGTTTATATATATATTTTCATTTATATAATATTTGTAAATTGTACATGTACTGTAAACTTTTAAAAAATATATACAAGCAATTTTCTTCAAAAGTGTACATGCTCTTTTATTATAATTTCCACTCTGTTGCATTTCATAACTTGTATCACTTTCCTTGGACTTCTGCAGTTTTGCCTTATAGCCCGATTTCCCCAGTAATGTAAATTAAATATTTTACAAATTAGGAAGCGTGCCTCTGTTTTGTCTTCCTTGGATCTACCTTCTGTGGCTAATGTATAAAAAAAATATATTTGTATAGTAAAAGCAACAAGTCTTAATAGCAATTAGCCACAGCGGCTTTACTTTTGCCTTCGTTTTGTCACTCCATTGCTGTCACTTCCCCTGGGACAGCTCACATCATCAATTTCGTTGAACGATTGACAGGAGGGCAAACAAATTTCGTCGAAGACCCTTTACGCATATAGGCCATAGCTCTGAGCTATGAACACAGGTGTTCGTAGCTATCTTTGGATTTCTCCAGCACAATTTCTTCGAAAGTAAAAAGAGAGAGGAAGGTTTCAAATTTGAAAATAAGGTAAATTAAATACAAGATCAAGATAAATATATGAAATATAAGATAAAGCGCCTATACCTATTATATTAGCGCATCCCAAATAAAGTCTACGATAGTGATGTATCCTATATGTGGATTTTTTACTGTACTATGCTGACATAAAAGTTCGTGATATTCTTGACTTTTCACGTGTCATTTATTTTGTCATGTTTAATTTCTATTGGTAGACTACAAATCATTTTCCCATTCGGAATTATTAGAAATTAAAATTATCATATTAATTATCATAATCATCATTATCATAAATGCATATTAACCTTACCTGGAATCCCCCGAAATGTTATGTAACCCTATATCTGACCCCGGTTGTGCTCTGTATAGTCTCAGACTTGGCCTTTTTGGTTCCCCTTTTCCTGCTGGAAATAATCACACTTCACTTTAAAAGTTTGATGCTTGTCTTGTGTCGCGATTCCGGAATCCGGAATAAGCTTGCAAATATTTTGCTTGTGCTCTGTTACTGTTACTGCTTATGTTACTGAACACAGTCGAGGGCAAACAAATTCGTAGAAAACCCTTTGCGCATAGGCTAAAAACCATTTCTTTGGTTATTTTGAACATTGCCGATTCGAAAATGCGACGTGAAAGAAGCAACGTTATAAGTAGAAAAAAACGCGTTGAAAGCATTTTTTTTTTTATTATACTCTTTTACATTTTGTTTACATTAATACATTTCTTGGTTAAATATGGCATTACATTTCTTGTCCAAAGTCAAGCAAGTTCATCTTATAGCTCCACTAGTCTAAGTTATCCTGAAAAATTAATTTAACATAGCCCGCTTCCTCCAACGGAATCGCGCAGAAAGGACAAGCGGACACAAATCCATTAGTTCCATGCGGTAACGCAAGGGACTCCCAATACCTAACAATAACCGATTAGTTACTACGCTAAAATTAAATCCATTCCCAGGACTAACTTCACTGTTTTCTCTGACGCAATATGACCACACGGATTAAACGCGTGTGAAGGACGCCCACAATCTACCCAAAAGGCTGGCTCCATGCCCATACACAACTGGGCAACAGGTCCGCTTTTCATACACATCGGACAAGTTCGTTCTTTAGAGCGCTGGTCGACACCCCACTCGTGAAGCCCTTGTACATGGCCGCATGCTAAGTACACACATGGAGTTTGGGCTGGAGAGAGTAAAGTCGATTTCCGCGGCAAAACTAATGTGTTCAACCCCACAGGACATTGAGGTCGATTTCCGTTGAGCTCATCCACAAGCTTTTCCAACTGCTTTACTGTCTATAAAACACGCGGATACACAATGTGAACAAAAAGCAATCAGCGAATAATTCGTAAAAATATACAATCCTTCAAGCTGAACCATAGATAGCTGCAGTACGAGAAAAGAAGAAATTAACAAGCTATAGAACGTACGGGTGCATTTGCCATGCCTTCAGCAGATCTCCAAAGTAACGATGCACCACACAAGTCTATTACGCACCCATCTTGCAATTCGTTTGTTTCGTCCTCTACTTTATGGCCTTTCTCAACTGCTGCTCTTGATTCGCGTAGTGTGTACAAAGCTCCGCCTACAGAGACTTCCCTCCATACTAGATTGCTGGCGGGAGACTCACCAAAAGAACCTTTCGGGTGAAGTACAAGTACCCCATTAGTGATCAACCCATCAATTATGGTATCCGTTCGCCACTTGTTAGCTTTTTCCTAAAAATAAATGTATTAAAACAATCAATGAACAAGTGAATTTTTAACGACGATTCATAGCAACACATTTTCATACATTTAAAAAACGGAAAAATTTTCATTACTCACCCCCAAAAAAATGTTTTTCGAGGGGTCAAACCCTGCAGCATAGACCTTCGCTACTGCAGGATGAATATGACGGTCCACTAGTATTCTGCAGGCGAATCTGCTTACGGTGCTTTCCGTCACTTTTGTAGAAGATTGTGATACACTTTCCTTGGGAAATGATTGCGACGAATCGTACGACGCACGGCCAGGAACTCTGTCTGCAATTACGAAGTCGATTGATTGCTCTGAGGAACGTCCGATCTTAAAACATTAAATCACAATCCTTCTCCGCGCCAAAAACAGTTTTTCCAGTTCGCTCTCCCTTACTTGGAACATGTCGTAATCATCAGACTGATCATATTCTACGATCACGGCCTGGTTTCTCGAAAGAGTATACGATATGCTGTGCTGGTTTGTATCCAGAATAGCTCGTGATGTCTGCGGAGCCGTGACGAGATAGTTTCTTGATGGATGAACCCCATTTGCTTGAATTCGCTTTTGCGCCGTAAAGTGGGACCGCCTGCGTCCTTTTTCACCGCCTGGTTGTGACCCATTATAACTTGAAAGTATACCAAATATAAAATTATTTCCAACAATAACAATCTTCAATTAAACAATGAAAACTCCAAAAATTTCCGCTTTAAACTTATTTTAATACTAGATAGGCGTAGAGCTAGAGGTGGTGTGCGTTTCACGCTTGGAAGTTCTGCAAAGGGAGGATATACCTGAGAAAGTCCAAGTAAACACGAACACGGGGGTCTATAAAACCGAATACAATGTGGCTTCATGCAATATGTTTTAAACAACAACTCAAACTTGTCTCTATTTTTATATATACCCTAAGACGACTAGTTCGCCGTAGACGTTTGTGTGTTGCTGCTCGCGTCTTTGTGACATCACACGACGACTTCAGGGAACGAACTGAACTCGGCACCGGCCTCCCTAGAGCAATCTTGGAAATGCGGCACGTCAAAGTCCTGACCGTACAGTACAGGGTCAAAAACGACCACAACAAACCAGACTGCCATAATGGCCCGCACCTGCGCATCTGGCAAAAGGGCTGCGAAGTGCGAATAGCTCTCCGTTTTTTCCGTAGTGCTGTTCCCAGACGCACAGTTGTGGGCCATTACGGCAATAAGATTAGTAAACAGCACTTTTCATACGACCGGTCTCTGTGTGTGTATATGCATTTTTGCGGTCCTCGTCTTGCACTTTGGCAGATGATAAAGGATTTCGTACTGTAGGTACGTACTACAATACTAGTACTTTGCTTTGGTTACAAACGTGACCTTCACTTTTGGTGCCATGTTTTACTATGTCCTAATAGTAATTATATCGTGCACGTGTACGTACGTTGCAGCAGAAGTTACTTCCTTTGACGGCTGCGATTGGTTTGGCAGGTTTGTTTATTGAACATATAATGTGTACAAATTTTTGTTAAACTTTTTAGCTTTCTCCCAATCTTGTTGGCTTTCATATACGTTACTTCCCTAACCGAATCCACGTAGAGCACTTTTTAGTTTTAAGGGTTATTCTAGACTCGGCGCTTCAGTTGAGAGCAATCTTGAAATGCGGCACGTCCGATTCCTGACAATACACGTGACAGAGAGAGTCTATAATATGCTTAAGATTAACATGTACAATAAAGGCCCCGTTTTCTCTTGGGCCACTAATTGTCGCTGAACCTTTCTCGCATCGCGTAATGTCCTTCAACACTCGTTCTGGCATATACCTTGCCATAAAATGGTCCTTTTCGTTGGTTGTTTTTATTACCTTTCTTTTCATTTATAGTGGAGCCGAATTACCTGCGGAAAGTCGAGGTGTCCAACCAATTTACCTGCGGTGTTCGCAAGGGCAAATAACGTGGTTGTACCCCCAAGGAGCCCTGCGAGTAGTACTTCGCCACGGCACAGCTGACCGCGAATTCCAGGTATATAACCACATTCTTCTAAGACGCTTAGATTGGATAGCATCTAATGGCTAATATTTATTGCAGGGTTGCATCAAAGTGGCGCCCGAATTTCGCGGAGCTCTCATATACTTGGAAGCGCACCGACATTTGCGTTTGCTTTATGGTGGCCAGCAAGGCGAATCTTCCAAAAAATTGCACTGCTTTGAAAGCCGGGGCGGCCAAGCTGCGCTGTATGTGGAAGCCGAACCCAATAGTGATCCATTGAAAAAGGACGTAGCGGCTTTCCAGTATGATCTTGCCATATTGCCTCGGGATTCTTCGCAGTGGGACCCTCTTGAAGGTAAGCGATTATTATTTACTTTTTCTCCTTCTTTGGCTTGTCTGGAATCATCCCCAACGCATCAGAACTGAAACGAAAAGAGGCACCAATTTTTCAGAGCTTTAACTCAAAAACTTTCTAACTAATTCTAGACTGCCGACCATGTACGCCAGAAGAGACGTTGCAGGAGTTCTGCATTGCGGATTTCGTGGCGAGGGGCATCATTTCAGCCATTTACAATGATGAAGAATTAGAGCACACGGCTCTAACTGTTCGGGCCTCGCGTGTCATTCGGCAAACGTCTTCCATCTTTGTTTCGCCTTCACGCACGCGCTCGCGTAAAGACGTGAGCGATCATCCTGCCATCAGCAATGCGCTAACTTCGTCTTCCGTCAAAGAGTACTCGAGTGGAGTGCTGCATATTCCGCTCAAATGTCAAGCTAAACATGGATCGGGAGAATTCATCTTCATGGGACGACAACGACTCGGACAGAATATCGTTTGGTGCGCCCCGCGCTGGGAAGAGTGGGCGGAGTTCATGCGGAAAGCTAAAACTGAAGGATCTGCACAATGTATATTGGAATCCTAACGTGTTATGGTGGCGCTTGGCGTAGTAAAAAGAAAGAAGAAATGGAAACAAAGTTTTCCGGACCTTGATAGTGTCCTCGTGAATTCTGCGCGTGCCAAAAGTTTTCCTATACGCTTGCCATAATGTTTAACTGTCTCGTAATTATGTTTGCAGAAAAAAACATGGGACAAAAGATTATATCTCGTTAACCTAGATGAAATGTTTGTTAGCTTGACTTTGCAGCCGATTTGCAACTGTGATAATTGTAATAATTCGGAGGGAAACAAATTACGGATGAATAAATCTACGAATTGCAATAAATGAAAAGCGAAATTAAACGTGACTTCTTGCGCAATTTCATTCCTTGTTTTCCTAACTTTCTTAACAGCAAAATGTTGGATCTGGGATTTTGCCCAGTAAGGGAGCCATGCTTCATGCTCCAACTTCGTCTTCTGTCAAAGAGTACTTGAGTGGAGTGTTGCATATTCCACTCAGATGTCAAGCGAAACATGGATCCGGAGAATTCATCTTCATGGGACGACACCGACTTGGCCAGAATATCGAAAAACCCCCATCAACACACTGTTCAATAACAGGAAGGCTGCAGTATTAGAAAAGTACTGATAAAGGATTAAGGATACTTGTATAAGCTGCCATAAAAAGCGCTTAAGCAAGAATTTGAAAGCAAGAATTTCTGGAGACTAATTTTTTTTTTCCTTTTTGTAAATGTATTCATTTTATGAAAATGTTTTTTGTAAATGTATTCATTTTATGTATTTTTTTTAATTTTTTGACATATGGTAAAAATATAACGTTTCTAAAGAACTACTTAATTGTGCATTCGCTTTCCGCTTTCTTGACCTGTGACCTCGCTATACTAGATAGGCGTATTCTATCTTGCACATTCGTGTACCCTTTAACCTATTTCAAGCCTTAATAGCTGTAACTATCCTTCTACACTTTCACTTCTAAAATCGCATTCAAAATGATCGAGGGAGTTTGTCAAATCTATGCCATCGATCTTATCGTTTTTCAAGTTCCCGTTTCGGTCCGTCTGGCCTATCCCACAACGTCGTACAGGCACGTTCGTTGAAGGGCTCTCGGACTCAAGGGAAAAGAAAGTCGGGTATAAAATGTGTCCCTGGCTTGTGTTTCAGATCATTCCAACAGATTCAGATTATTTTTGTAAATATTGTATTCTTTTTCGCAAAATGACATGGTAACAATATACCGTTTTAAAAAAACTACATAATTGTGTATCACAGCTCATTCTCATTCACGAAATTTCATTCTCATCAAGAAATCATCAAGTTCATTCTCATTCAAGAAATCTGAATTTTGTACTATTTCCTTTTGTTTTTTTTTTCATAAAGAAATATTCAGTTAAGTGAGGGGCTGGGTATGAACTTTGATGGTCTAATCTTATTATATTGCAAAAATCTTAAATGAAGTCTTCTTTTTTTGTTTATCTGTAGTCTTTTTAGGGTTAGTATTAATTTATTAAGTTTTTATATCTTATAAAGAGCGTAGCACTGAAGATGCTAAGGAAGTTTTAGAATTTGAAAACATTAAAAAATTTAATTTTTTAACAAGAGTTAGCAGTTCTGTTTTTCCTTTTATTGTTTTCCTTTTATGTTAGAATGTGGTTAGAATGTGTCGGTTAGAATGTGTCAAGGTTAGAATGTGTCAAGATAATTTATTTTTACGATAATTTATTTTGTCATAAATATAACATATTGTGATTGTTGAATTTTAACGTGT
The DNA here is from genome assembly GCA_023053545.1 of Lepidurus packardi. Taxonomy (NCBI): domain Eukaryota; kingdom Metazoa; phylum Arthropoda; class Branchiopoda; order Notostraca; family Triopsidae; genus Lepidurus; species Lepidurus packardi. The sequence continues at coordinate 1,574,234 of JAKZAN010000002.1, forward strand.
ATTTAAGTTTTACTACTATCAATGGGGACTGGGTACAGATTTAAAAGTAAGGATACGGAAAGGTACGGTGAGGCGGCTCGGGTATCGGCTGCATATTGGCTTCGACGTCTGTATGGCTTCGGGCGGACTCGGTCCACGATGGCGGGGCGTTGTAAGCCACACATTTATTTACAACAACGAGTGTAAAGGTTCTGTTAAAGAACACCAATACAACACTTGTCATAAAAAATGTGGGGCTCCTTTACTTATCTATCATTGTTAGACTATGTAAGGATTAATTCCCAGTGCAATATTTTCCTTTTTACGGCATTATACACAGATAAAAGATACATGTATATGCACATATAAACAGTAAAGCTACCCTCCATAAAAAGCTTTCTGTTATTTGCATTCAAAAAACCGAAAGGCATTTAAAGTACGCGAAATCAATACATAGATATAAACGAAATTTCGACATTTGAAGAAAGCACAGTTAAGGCAATCTAATTTTGTCGTTTTTATCAATTATTATATTATATTATTAAGTAAAAAAAAAATAAGTTCACAAGTACAAAAGTATGTTCAAAGTAAGTTCAAAAAGAAAACACCCTCATAAATGGGCAATATCGAATCAGTTATGCGAAATGTATTAAAAATGACAGAAATTAAAATTTAAAAATTACACTGAAAACATTACAAAACATTACAAAATATTCTAATCACAACATGAACATTACACAGAAAAAACATTAACAACAATGAAACACAAATTTATACCGCGCTAATCCAATTCAGCCGTTTCGCTATTTGCAAGGACTAAAGAAAAAACGTACAAGAACAAAAATTAGACAATTAGAAAAAGTAAGTAAAATTAGAAAATGCATTTACGCTTCGCGGCAGAATCCGCTCGAAGAATCTTTTTTTGCGCATTTGCGGTACATCTTTGCAGGCATTCTTTGACGCTCTGTTTGGGGACACCTTTTTTTTGGCATACATAAGCTATTAATGCCTCTATTGCTGTTGGAGAGAGTTTGGGTTTAGGCGGCGTTTTCAAAAACGAGTTTTTGGGGGATGGTCGTCCCGTCAGGGACTTCGTCCCCAATTCATCTCCGAATAGCTTCGACGCAAGTGATTTCGTCAGATCATCCGCCGACGTTTGTTGGAGATCGGGCAAACACAATTGCAGATCTTTCTCCGAGATCTGCTTGTCTCCGAATTGTACCATCTGAAAACAAACAAAAGAAAGCGTAAAACTACACGAATAAAGAATTCATACACATTAAACGTGTAGTATTATATACGTACTGGTATATCGGGCACGGAGGGTACTGCCTCTACTTTCGCTTTTAAAGAATTTAACTCTTCTTGCATCCGTTTCATCATATTTTTCATATCCCTTGTGGACAATTCCTCCTCCTCCGAATCACTACTATCTTCCTAAATGTAGTTTGTTTGTAAGTTTAAATTGAAATTGAGAAAAATCAAACGGACAAAAACTTACCCTATCTGATCCACCTGGAGTACCTGCAGACGAATATGATGGCGATGCCGGTTGGTATCCTGCTTCTGCTTGTCCTGGTGCTGGGCCTGGTGCTGGTGGGTAAGCTGCAGGTGGGTATGTTGCTGCTGGTTGGTATGCTGCTGGGCCTGGTGCGGATGGGTAAGCTGGTGGGTATACTGCTGCCGATAGGTATACTGCTTCTGCTCTTCCTGCTGGTGGGCCTGGTGCTGGTGGGTAAGCTGGTGGGTATGCTGATGGGCCTGCAGCAGGGCTTGCTGCCTTCGACGATATTACCTAAAGTAATAACAAATGAGTAGTTAAAAATAAAACAAAATAAGTGAAATATTTATGATAAATTTCATTAGTACGAACCTGACGCTCCTGGAAAGCTGTGACTGCCAGGGGTGGCCGCAGTGTACGCTTTGGTGCCTTGTGCGCCTTGCTGGTTTTCGTCTTAGTATCGGAAGTTAGTTCGTATCCATCAAACTTTCTTTTTTTCCTCTGCCTTTTCGAATTTTCTTGTCCATGTGAATCCATTGCTGACTATGGGTGGACTGTGATTGAGCCGTATCATATACATCTCCTTTTATAGTTGTTCTGTACCTGACATCATAAAGGCCGACATACTCAGAACGTAAGCCGTATTTCAAAGCGTATTCTATAAAGGTCACAAAAAGGATGGAGAGAACCTCCAAAAATCTTCGGAAAAAATCCATCGAGGGCATAATATGTGCCGAAAACCATCTGGTTTGCCGGAAAAATCTGCTAGTGCGGCTGGGCCTTAAGGTGGCCTAAGTGAGCCGCCAGGTCAAAGTGAGCCTAAATGGCGTTTTCTTTTGGGAACCCTGGTGCAAAAGTTTTTGCACCAGGACTCCCCAAGGAAAACACCAGAAGTGAGCCGCCAGGTAAAAAGGCTTGCCGGGGTATAAGGTTACTTTTGACTATATTTACACCGCACCAAAAACTACTCTTTAGACAAAACTTTGGAAGTGTATAGAGTACAGACACGTTTTTTTTTACCAGTCAAGAAAAAGTTAGAGTTTCGTGTTTAGTGTTGTGTATACTATATTATTTTTTGCAAAAATGCCACCTGTACGAAAGGGAAGACCGAAAGAGTATATGCTTTACCGTAAGCCTGGATCAGATGTCCCAATTCCGAAGCGCACGTTAAATTACAAAAGGAATCCAAGTAAGAATTATTTGCAAGAATTATCAATATAGACATTTATGTTGTTACAATGTGAATGAAAACAAAGCAGTTTATAGGCTATCACAAAATCACCCACACCTGCAATTCTGTACCATTTAACCAATCAAGTTGACTTTCTCTATAGTCAACTTGTCAGCATGTTTTGCTAATTCCATAGATTCATCTCAGTATTGCAGTGCGTTGGTTTTTATAGCTTTCTATAACTTTGTGTGTATGCCTGTCCTTAGATACATTTATATTGCATTCTTGTCTTTATGTACAGACTCGTCGCGGAAGCGGAGAGTACCGGAAAACACTGCCATCATCAGCAGTGCATGCAGCCACCAAGTAAAGGATTGTTTTAGATTTCTTTTACCACTTTTAATTTTCGTTTACCCTCGCGTAATTGTTCAGTGTATACCTTGGGTTATTTCGGGTTGCTGTGAGTTCTGTAAATTCTTCCGATTCCTTAACTTATTTGTTCCCCAACGTACTTTCAGGTTGACAATGCAAACGTCGTCGATACGATGATGCTGTCCACGGAAGATAATAATCATGAAATTGCAGCAGTGAACGTGGACCATGTGGACCAGGAAGTGTTGGAAGCAAACGAAAGCATTCAGGAAAACGACGGCCAAAGCATCGAAGGTGGCAAGAAGTTCGGAAATGTAATCGCGGGAGCGAAAGTTTCGGAAACGGAATCCGATTTCATGTTGCTGGCCCATGTATTGCGGTTTACTACCAAGGATGCTGAATTGAAGTCAATCTTGAATATCCTGTCAGCGAACAACATCGCGTACCCTCGGCGGAGCGTTTATCAATTCAAGAAAACTTATTCATCTGTGTTCGACAATAACGTGGACAAGATCGACCTTTGTCCAAAGTGCGGTTATATTTTTAAGCCTGCATTGGACAAAAACAATGGGGAGACGTATTGCGTCAGTTGTGGCCACACCCCGACAACCATGGAAATGAATAAAGAACCGGCACAATTATTTAAAGTTCCTCTCGAACCGCAGTTGCGGCAGTTACTGGAAAAAACACACATACCGACCTTGTCGACAATTAATGGTGATTTTATTCATGGCATTTTTGATGGCACTGCCTACAAACCTTTTAAGACGGAGACGAAACCAGGTGATGAAATGGTCCAACATTTAGAACCTAACCTGACTTTACAAGTTAATACCGATGGCGCATCTTTTTTTAAATCGTCAAAAACTTCAGTTTGGCCAGTCTTCGTAAGCGTAAACGAATTGCCTCTGTCTGATCGTTATATCAATACCATGATGGTCGCTTTATGGATTGGGAAAGGAAAGCCAAACATGCACGCCTTGTTGGAACCTTTGGCATTAGAACTGAAATCCATTAATCAAGAAAAAAAACTTCCAGGCGTCAAACAAGTGTACGCAGTGAACGTGGTAGCCGATGCTCCGGCGAGAGCTTTGATCAGGAACTGCAAGCAATTTAACGGTCATTTTGGATGTGACTTCTGTTATCATCCAGGTGAGATGGATTCTGGCCGTCGAGTTTATCCCGTGCAGCCTGAGACCGTTCATGAACACCGGACCGCAGCTGAACATACAAGTGAATGCATACAAGCCCAGGATATGGATGAAGCTGTGAGAGGCGTGAAGGGTGCAAGTGTCCTTGAGCTTTTTGATAAAATGGATGTTGTTGAGGCTGTCGTGTCCGAATACATGCATGGTGTACTGCTTGGAGTAGTGAAGCAATGGCTTCTCATTTTGACAAACACGGGTAACAAGGATGAACCGTTTTACCTTCGGCCTGCTCAAATAGCAGAAATTAACGGAAAGATTTCAACCATCAAACCACCTTCCGAAATAACTCGTGCTCCTCGACCCTTGAGTGATTTAGCTCACTGGAAAGCTTCAGAACTGAGAGCCTTCCTGTTATTTTATTCGCTGCCAGTCCTAGCTGGCGTTCTTCCCGCCCAATTCTTGCAACACTGGTTGCTTCTGTTTACTGCTCTACACGTGATGCTGAGCAGCAAAATTTCGCGTACAGACTTGGCTAGGGTACGTGAACTTCTTTCATTGTACGTCGCCGACTTCCAGAGACTGTACGGGCGCAATAACATGAGCTACAACGTTCATGGTTTACTTCACCTCGCCGACTCGGTGAACAAGTGGGGACCCTTGTTTCATTACTCAGCCTTTACTTTCGAGTCCTGGAATGGAGTATTGGGCAAGTTATTCAATGGAACAAAAGGTGTTGCACAACAAATCTGCAGGAATTACCTTGGATTAAAAACCGTTCGGGATATGACTCTTTCTTCTGGTACGCTACGTCCTCACGTTACTACCTTCACGAGTGAATTATTTGGCCATCGAATAACGGGCAAGATTTCACGTTCCGGACAAATTACCAGCTTCGGAAACCCGCAACCTGCGATGCTCGACGAATGTGACCGAGCTGCTTTAAGCGCTGTTGATGTACTTCGGAATTTGCCGGCTGAAACTGTGGTGCAATACTTTTCCAGATTCACGGCGTACAGCAGCCTGTGGACTGTCAAGAAAGCCGACGGTAGGCACCGCAATGACGACAGTTGGGTGTTTCTTGAAAGCAACGAGTGTTTTCAAATCGAAAAATGCATCAAGATGCTCTCCAATGATGACGGTCAAGTTCTCGTGCCCGAAGGATCTTTCGTTTTAGGAAGGAAAGTTACTTTAACTCCATTCAAATATCAAGTTTCAGAGGTCAGTCCAACGATGCGATTCCTCTTCCGTGTGGCGAGACTTGCTAAAAAGGTACAAGTCATCAATCTTAACGAAGGTGCTCGAAAATGCTGTCTTGTGAGCGTGTCCGGTGTTAGGTACATAACACCTTTGCCTAATCCCATAGAGAGGGACTAGTTGATAAAATTCAAATGTACCGCTAGAGCAACTTTTTTTAAGATCATTTGAAATGCTTAGTAAAGCCTCTCGTGAGATGATTTCCTTCAGGAAATCATCGAGTTTACCGTAGCAAAACATCCGAGAGGTTGCTTTCAAATATCAAAATGCCACCGTGAAATGGTATCTACTAAAGATACCATTGAGCTAAGTAAGAGTTTCTTGCATCCGGTGATGGCAATAAGAGCTTATGCCTGAAAGTAAAGGCTAGTTTTTACGATGGTTCGAGCGTTTGAGTAATTACGAATCAACACATAAGGTACAGTACGTAAATTCCTTCTTTTCTTAAAAAATCCAAAAGCCACTTTGCTTTATTCCTCCCGTTCGTGATAGGGATGACCCCGGTCACTTTCACTTCCACCACCGCGCCGCGGCTGCTATGCTTCTCCTGCTGGTGGCGCCTCAGCGCTGCTGTATGCCCACGATTTTGACGATCGCCGCCACGATGGTCATACCGACAAGTGTATGCAATATGCTGGTAATTATTTCGAAATAGTGCAAGGTACTAGTTAAACAAGATGCATCATTAACGAAAAAATATCAGAATTATTGCATTTACCTTTGTGCTTCCACGTTAAGTCCCTGCGGCTTCGTTCCGAGAAGATACCCCTATGCCTCCTGTGCCTTGCCCGCACATGGCCTGACCTCCCGATTCTATTCCCGTGCTCGGGATAGGGTGCGGGATTGCTAGGTGAAGTTTCGGTTGCGATGGGGTCCGGTTCAGGATGGGGTGCGGAAGTTGCGGTATAGGGTGGTGCAGGATTAGGCGCCGTGTAGTAGGGATAACGTTCGGCTTCGAGGCCCGTAAAGTCGCCGTCTCCATCCATAACTTCTAACTGAAACAAAAGAGAAAAATTATGATCGGAAATTGTGGCATTTGGAAGGACTCACCTTGTCGTACGACGGTTGTAAGTTGTCTACTTTGGTCATCAGTGTGTCACTTATTTATACTTGTTGTATTACTTAGAAGTTTTCCTGAGTCTGCCCTTTATTGTTAATCTTGTCCTTTTGCCCTGACCTGTGTCACTTTTTTTTTATACATATGATGTTTAGGCCCAGGCCCGTAGTCCTCCGACTACGATTACACCGGCACCTGTTTCGAGCTCAAAGATCAAACTTGCTTTTCGACTCGTCAAAACGAAGATCATTGATTTGAAACTACCCGTATTCGCCGTTACCTCCTACCCGAAGAGCAGTGCAACAAGACAATCAGGAATCCTGGCCTCTGACTTGACAATGCTCCATTATTTCGCTGGCGGGAGAACACGGACAACTTATGTTGTACATTTTGTGAATTCACTTCTTTTGTAACAATGTTGTATTTTCTCGAAAATGCCTTTTTTCTTTTTTTTTAACCTATAATTCGTTATATTTGTTACGATTTGTTATATTTTATATCTTGAGTGACGTACATGTATTATGTATGTTAGAATTGTACTAACGTATCTTGGGTGAAATGATTTTGGCTGCTATGATAAAATTATACTTTGAAATTCGTTCATGATTATATTGTACATTCCATACAAAAATTTTCTCTGGACTTGTAAGTGACGTAGTTTTCCTGTACAAATGCGGTCTAAAATAGTAAAAAAAAATACAGTTTTTGGATTCATATTCACCAAGCAGCAAGCACTTTTCTTTGCTTTGACCTTGTGTTTGTCAGCAAAGAGGGAAGAGGGGCTTCGCTTAAGGTGCCTTTAATTGACTGACCTGCTCCTGCAAAACTTGTAGAAAGAGATAATTGACCTTTTTAAATACCCGGATACTCCAGGCCTTTCACTAATCCTGAAAAAGTAGGAGAACGGGTTGTCAGGAGAAGGGAGTCATCATCGAAGGGATAGAAGGTATCCGGACCTCGCGGTTTTCTCCGCGACGCTGGGGACGGCTAAACTTTCTGAACCAACTTAAGCCGGTGAAGGTTCACAGAACAAGTTACAGTATAAATAGTGACACACTGCGATGACCAAAGTAGACAACTTAGAACCGACGTACAACAAGGTATAGCCTTCCAAATTCCACAATTTCCGATCTTATTTTTTTTTCTTTGGTTTACGTTACAGGATGGATGAAGACGACGAAAGTCTATTGAACATGTCCCAAACTCCTGAACCATCCCAACCCTTACCCAATCCCGCGCCCCATCCCGCGCCCCATCCCGCGCCCCAACCCGCGCCCCATCCCGCGCCCCAACCCGCGCCCCAACCCGCGCCCCAACCCGCGCCCCAACCCGCGCCCCAACCCTTACCCCATCCAACGCCCCATCCCGCACCCCATCACGCACTCCATATCGTGCCTCATCACGCGCCTCATCACGCACCCCATCCCGCACCCGTCAGACATCGCAGGAGATTCCGCCATGCGTTGGCACACGAAGCGCATCGAGAACGACTCTCGGATAATGCAACGTAAGAGTTCAAGAATGTTGATATTTTATTTCGTTAAATTTAAAGTAATTTTGTTGAACTTACAGTGCGATGTCTTTCTTGAGTGCATTTACCACGATGGTTTGGGGGCATTATAGCCGCCATGGTTTTCGTGGCCGTGGACAGGCGTCGGTGGACCGCGGGCGTGGCCGTGGCCACGGCCAGATCTGCATCAGCCGTAGGCGGGGACGTTGAATTTGAATACATTTGAATACGTTCTCAATTTTCCCATTTTTTCATAAGGTTTCAAAATTTTTCTCCTGTCAAATATTGTCTCCTCTCCAGGTCAATCTGTGCTGATCTCAGGTCACTCTTGTCTTAGAGTTGACCGAGCTACAAACACATTTTATACCTGAATCTCATTTCCCTGAAGACTGGGAAATGGTGTAATTAAGCCATCTTTCTGGGCAAGCGGTCCTTTTCCTTACACTACAGGGTGCTGGTCTCAGGTCACTCTGTGCTGATGGTCTCAGGTCACTCTGTGCTGATATCCATCTATATATCCATCTATATTTTTTTAAATGAAAACAAAAATTGAACATCTGATCCAGGCTTACGGTAAAGCATATACTCTTTCGGTCTTCCCTTTCGTACAGGTGGCATTTTTGCAAAAAATAATATAGTATACACAACACGAAACTCCAAATTTTACATGGCGGCTCACTTCTGGTGTTTTCCTTTGGGAGTCCTGGTGCACAAACTTTTGCACCAGGGTTCCCAAAAGAAAACGCCATTTAGGCTCACTTTGACCTGGCGGCTCACTTAGGCCACCTTAAGGCCCAGCCGCAGTAGCAGATTTTTCCGGTAAACCACATGGTTTTGGGCACATATTATTCCCTCGATGGATTTTTTCCGAAGATTTTTGGAGGTTCTCGCCATCCTTTTTGTGACCTTTATAGAATACGCTTTGAAATACACATTGTATTCGGTTTATAGACACACGTGTTCGTGTTTACTTGGACTTTCTCAGGTATATCCTCCCTTTGCAGAACTTCCCAGCGTGAAACACCACCTCATAGTGTGTATGCAAATTGGCACCCCGGAAGGTGGGGCGAAAGGGCGTTTAGAAAGCAAACAAGTCCAGCTTCAGGGGCTCGTCCGAGAGCCCTTCAACGAACGTGCCTGTACGACGTTGTGGGATAGGCCAGACGGATCGAAACGGGACGCCCATTATGTTTTTTGATTTATCAATTATTTTACCCCAATCTTAAGTGAAATAAACGCATTAGATTTCAGAAAGCATATTTCTAGATTGCATGGGTATAACGCTAACAATAAGAAAGAGGTAAGTGCACTGAAATCTCCTTATAACGAACTCTGCTTTAGCGAATATCTAAAGTGAACGAAAAATTATGCAATATTGCGTTCGATAAAACGAATTCCGGATAAATTGACAAGATTTCCGTCCGGGGGAGCTGGATTTGCACCCCCTAATAGCCTAAATCAGAAATGCCGCCACTGTTCTCCGTTTCTCCGTTTTGGATGTCTACGTATAACGATGACTGCCTGAAGCATACATCTTCACCAACGGAACTGTAGGCCACTTCCCAAGCCGGCCTACCTTGGCGATAAAGGCGGTTCTACCTTGATAATGAAGGCCTAATCCCTTGATCCCGAAAGGGTGTTTGTTGTAGGAAAGGGTTTGATCCTGAAACGAGTAAATTGACAAAAATGTATTCATATTTTCATATACATGTACCACACGTTACTATATAATATAATGTTCTGGGAAGACGATTGACACACCAGCGTAGTTTTATCTTTCTGAAAAAATAAAACTAGGTAAATATATTCATTTTCACCTGCATACCCCTACGGTAGGTGAATAGAGAATAACCCATCAGGCTTATAGCAATTGATCGGTCAAAGTATATAGGTCTATAAGGTCGTTATAACGAGCTAGCAAATAAATAGGAAAGGAACGCAGGAACATGAAATTCTTTTAATAACGGGTTTCAAACAGTTTATTAAAATGCCACGGCGGTGGTATTACGTAAGGCCGTATGTGGAATACGCAGTCTTATTTTCTGTACAATTTCCAATTGTGTGTGCATTGTGAGAGGAAAGTTGTAATTTAAATAATTGATACTTTCACGAAAAGGAAAAACCATGTGAATAGTTATGTTGTCTGATTTATTTGTATTTTAAAAGCCATTGTATTTTTAATACCTCACTCTAACATGCACGGTATCAACACTGCAACAATCAAACTTCCCTCTAAAACTCTGTTTCCACCAGCATCCGCTACACGCCAGTTTACCAAAATATAGCGAATATGTTTGCAAATTGGCATGGAGCGACATCTGGAGGAAGAAGTTAGAACCGATTGTAGAATACGAAATAAACCGGCGCGTAACAAAATTAAAAGAAAACTGTATTATTTATCTTAATATAAGTTTCTTACGAACTAGTTTAGATAATTAAACAAAAACAACTGAAATGGCGAACATTATTGAAGAAAACAAAGTTTCGGCGAGCAAACCTGTGTTTGCGGAATCCCAACCGTCCAGCGAACCTTACAGATTCAATCTCCGCATTTACATTCGGAGCCTGCCGAAACTCAACTTTACAACCCAAAGGAAGTTCTAAACGGACAGAATAAGTCTGGTCACTTTATCTTCGGACGACCAATCTGCAACTCACCACAAACAGCAAACGAGTCTCAAAATGCGAAACATCAGCACGTGGCACCGTACAGAACGGGAACAGGGGAGTTTTCAAGAGCATATATAAATATGTTACCTGTGTTCCAGTTAGACGAAGCTCACAATGTTTAAGAACAATGCGATGACTTATTGGCTTACGAATCAGGCATTGACTTGCCACAAACAGCTAGCGTTCAAGAAAAGAGGCAACCCTTACAAACAGTTGAAGAGCTTCTTTCGAAACTGGAAAATATTGAAAAAGAGAAGTATGAATTGCTGTACATATAGTCTTGAAAAGGAGTAAGCAAAACAGGAAATTAGCTGAAACTGAAAGTGCGGCGCGTTGAAGATCTCGCTTGAGGAATCACAGCGAGCACTAAAATCGTCCCGCGACGAAGTACAACAAACTTGAAAACAGCAAGATGTCATTCGAAAGTATACGTATAAGAACACCACCTTGATGAAACTTTACACGGGTATGTGGAGACCAAGGATGAGTTGTATGCCTTGTATCGCTACTTGGACTCAGGAGATAATTGCGAAAATATTATACAATGGCGCGGACCTGTTAGTACCAACTTGAATGCAGTACCGAAAAGACGAGGGCGACCACAAAAATTGAAAGCTGTCGACGCAACTTTTTATATGTCGACTGCGATTGAATCTTCTGGAGCTAGATTTATTTGGAGCGAAAATTAATTCCGGATTCGAGACCGGCCCCATTGCTGTGGCTTACTGGTGTATGAATTTACCGTTGGAACCTCTGTAAAACCTTGTTTCTGATAAACGTGTAAAAGTTTT
>JAKZAN010000002.1:1585786-1657589 GCA_023053545.1 Lepidurus packardi
GTGGTAGTGTCGTACTTGTTCCCCTCAGTACCAGTTACCCCAAAGTATCCACGGTTTAGTCTAGTGTTTAACCAGTAGTTATCAACTATTAGGTGTGTACGCTTGCTGATTTTAACCATGTGCTTGCAAGCTTGTCATTAAATTTCGCCTGGCATTGCCTCTAGATAGCGCTATCGACGCGTGGTCCGCTTGTTTCGACCGGGACGTTCGAAAGCGGGCCGGGGGTAATGTCACGGCTGTATTTCGCATTGCTTGCTTTTTCTCACGCTTCGCTTTGCTAAGATCAGCGTAACATCAGAGGATCCATCCGCCTGTGTACCGGATTACGCGTCCTGTACGGATACACCAGGCAGGATGGATCCCTGAGAGTGAGGATGATGTTTCCACTTAACCAAGTCAGTTGGTTAGGGAGTTGAAGTCTAGTCAGTAGTCTGTTAGTGGGAGCGTAAGAGGGTAGACTCTCCTAGTAGTGTGTTAGGCAGTAGTCCTCTGTTTGTCATGTAGTGTTTTCGTCCTCTTAACTTTACCACTGTAATCTTCCCGAATACAGTTCTGTAAATCCACCTTTCCCGAACATTACTCTAATTCTGACGGATTTGATGCCCTGTCAGATTTAGACGTGACAATATTGTTTGCTGTATTGGTGCAATATTGTTTGCACTCAGTCTATATATTATACACTGAGTCCTGCCTGTGCAACTGCACGGATCGTGTTCCACTTACAGGATGCGCACTGGAAAGTGCAAAACAATGCTGCTTTTTCTGGACATGATTCTGGGAAGGTATCTGAAAAGCAAGCTCGAAATACAGTCTACGAAAGAAAACATCTGCTGTCATTTTACAGCCTTCTAACACTGGATCCTTGGCCGGTACATCGAGATCGGAAACTGGTCACCCATCCAAGTTTCAAACATTGTGCTGTTGTCCATGAATCAGGCGAGACATAATTTACGGATAATGCAAGAGATCTTTTGCTCGTTTTCTCGTCGATTTATTTTCCTACTGTTTGTATTGCGAGGGTGGAATAAATAATAGCCAGGTTTATCGACATGTAAGATTTTGCACTGTAAGACTTAGAAAAGTTCCATGTAAGGCTAAGTAGAGTTCCTTTCCGTGTTTCAAAGCTTCGCAGTTTGAAGTTACTACAATTTGATATACGTCAATGTGTCTGATATCGCAGGACGTAATATATTTTTTTAAAAATCTTTTTCTTGCTTTGCTTTGCGGACTTTTTGCCCAAAATAGATCCCGTTATTCATGGTTATATCAAGATGTCATTGTTGTGGTTGTTCACGAAGATACGATACATGTGAAGGAAATAAAAATAGCCACATATTGTATGCAATATTTGTGTGTTTAAAGGAATTGTCCATTCAGTAGTAATTGAATAACAGTCGAATAAACGTAAAAAATGTCCAGTACATTTACTGTTGGCTTTTTCGTCTTCTCAGACGGAAATATTTTTGGTATGTTTCTTTAACTCGATTGAGTAGTATTTATGCCAATTGGGACGCGAGCTGACTAAGCCCGACCCCGGTGCTGAGTTGGCCGTGGAAACACAGCCTAGGGTGTTGTTGAATATAGTTGACAACAGTAGTTCGTCTTTATAACCAGTCACCCCAAACTAACTAAAAGAAAGTTTATTAGCTCATCACATCATTTTTAGTCCACACTCATTTATAAAAAGAAAAAGCAAGTAAACTACTAGAATGACATTTTTGAGCGCATTGCGGCCGAAGCTTCCCGTTTGGCCCACTACAACAAACGCTCGACCATAACCAGTCGGGAAATCCAGACGGCCGTTCGTCTGCTCCTGCCCGGTGAGTTGGCTAAGCATGCCGTCAGTGAAGGCACTAAAGCCGTCACCAAGTACACTAGCTCCAAGTAAGAGCTTTCGCCTGGAAGAAAAACCCAACGGCCCTTTTCAGGGCCAACCAATTTCTTGATGAAAGTTCAAACTGCTTGCTTTACTTATGTCTTTCCGAACAGATAATTTTAAGGTTGCTGTTTTAAATATTGACTCTTTTAGAGATTTTGAATACACACACATTTGACTATTCCGTACGCTACTTTACTGCCGAGTTTCGTCATGTCTGAGAACCCGAAAAGCGTTGTTGGTGGACGGGTTAGGCCGACGAGCGCAGACCGACAGCTCAGGCATAACCGCAACACCAAGCGCGATTCTTACTTGGCTAATGATCTACATTAGATGCCAACGGCCATACCACGCAGAATGTACCCAGACTCGTCAGCTCCTGGAAGTCAAGCTGCGTCGGGCCCGGTCAGTACTTGGATGGGTGACCGCCTGGGAACACCGGGTGCTGTTGGCTTTTTCGTCTTCTCAGACGGAAATATTTTTTTTTGTCGCGGGCAGCATTGCCAGCCAATTCCAAGACTTCTGCAACCAAGTACTCTTTTATACACTGAAATTGTAGCCTTTTCTTTCTGAGCCGTTAAAGTGCGTTCCACTTGCTAAAATATTGGTGCAATGTTGCAATATTGTTTGCTGTATTGGTGCAATATTGTTTGCACTCAGTCTATATATTATACACTGAGTCCTGCCTGTGCAACTGCACGGATCGTGTTCCACTTACAGGATGCGCACTGGAAAGTGCAAAACAATGCTGCTTTTTCTGGACATGATTCTGGGAAGGTATCTGAAAAGCAAGCTCGAAATACAGTCTACGAAAGAAAACATCTGCTGTCATTTTACAGCCTTCTAACACTGGATCCTTGGCCGGTACATCGAGATCGGAAACTGGTCACCCATCCAAGTTTCAAACATTGTGCTGTTGTCCATAAATCAGGCGAGACATAATTTACGGATAATGCAAGAGATCTTTTGCTCGTTTTCTCGTCGATTTATTTTCCTACTGTTTGTATTGCGAGGGTGGAATAAATAATAGCCAGGTTTATCGACATGTAAGATTTTGCACTGTAAGACTTAGAAAAGTTCCATGTAAGGCTAAGTAGAGTTCCTTTCCGTGTTTCAAAGCTTCGCAGTTTGAAGTTACTACAATTTGATATACGTCAATGTGTCTGATATCGCAGGACGTAATATATTTTTTTAAAAATCTTTTTCTTGCTTTGCTTTGCGGACTTTTTGCCCAAAATAGATCCCGTTATTCATGGGTATATCAAGATGTCATTGTTGTGGTTGTTCACGAAGATACGATACATGTGAAGGAAATAAAAATAGCCACATATTGTATGCAATATTTGTGTGTTTAAAGGAATTGTCCATTCAGTAGTAATTGAATAACAGTCGAATAAACGTAAAAAATGTCCAGTACGTTTACTGTTGGCTTTTTCGTCTTCTCAGACGGAAATATTTTTGGTATGTTTCTTTAACTCGATTGAGTAGTATTTATGCCAATTGGGACGCGAGCTGACTAAGCCCGACCCCGGTGCTGAGTTGGCCGTGGAAACACAGCCTAGGGTGTTGTTGAATATAGTTGACAACAGTAGTTCGTCTTTATAACCAGTCACCCCAAACTAACTAAAAGAAAGTTTATTAGCTAATCACATCATTTTTAGTCCACACTCATTTATAAAAAAAAAGCAAGTAAACTACTAGAATCTGAGGATTTCAGGCTGTACTTTTCATTTTGCTTTGGAACATTCCTCGCATTACCGCGGTAGGTGCTTCCCATTATCCGGTACTTGTAGCGTTGTTCCGGTCTGTCTGGAGAGCCTGCACCGAACAGACGGCTTATGGGACAAAAGGGCAGCAACGCTAAGAGTCTCAGCTTTCGGGGTTAGGTGGCGGTTATAAATTCCACTGATTTATAACAAACGGTCAGAAATAGTATTCTCTAATGAATAGCCATATATTTTGAGTTGTAAGCTTTCGGGACGCAATTGTTGGCCCTGAAAAGGGCCGTTGGGGTGGGTCAGACGGCAAAAACAAACCCAATTCTAACCACCGAAACCGTACAAAGTGCGGCCCTGGCGTTTCAAAGCGTAGACAACGTCCATCGCGGTGACCGTCTTACGCTTGGCGTGCTCGGTGTAAGTAACTGCATCACGAATGACGTTTTCCAGGAACACTTTGAGAACACCACGCGTTTCTTCGTAGATGAGCCCCGAAATACGTTTGACACCGCCACGGCGAGCCAAACGGCGGATAGCTGGCTTGGTGATGCCCTGGATGTTATCACGCAAGACTTTACGATGACGTTTCGCACACCCTTTACCGAGTCCTTTGCCTCCCTTTGCAACTTTTTTGTTCTCCTACAATTGATTGGGAGGTTTGAACTGCAGCCTCTAGCTTTTACTTCCCTGTTGGCTTTTCTCCATTGCATTGTATAACTTCCAAGCCGATTTTTTTCTCGTTTTTTACTTTTCTCGACTTTTTTCTCTTTTTTTACCTTTGGTTGTGGACTACAACTGTCAAAGAATTTTTTCATGAATTATGCTGGTTTGAACAAAAAGTTCTTCGGAAATTCCCATGATAACCATCAACATTCGTTGCTAACAGTAGAGTAATTGGCTTTTCAGATATTTTACCTCCGGAGATTTTTAAACCCTTAAATGTCAATGACCCATCCGGAATCGTCTTCCAGTATAAACCAGTTTAATCTGCGTTGTAAATGTCGCTTGGCTTGTATTGTTTGATCAGCTCTGGTAGGATGTCCTTTATCTAACTCGCTGCAATCACGTTATTGGCGTCTTGTGGTTCCCCTCGTTGTTTCTTGAACACGATGTTGTTACGTTTCTTCCCCCAGTCAAGCCACCCATTTGTTGCAACAAAATTATTGATGCCAAGATCTTTCGCGAAATGTTCCGCCTTTTTCTTTCAGTAGTGGACCGTTAATGGGTAACTGTCTGCTACGCGCTTGACTAAACCATCTGAGCAATGATTCTTCTACATCTTCAGTTTTTCCGATTCTTTTGCGCTTCTGGTCTGGATTTAAAAAAATTTCGCCAATCGTGCAAAAGTATTCTTATCTTTTTTTATGTTTATAATAACGCTTGGATCAACACAAGACTTTTGTGCAATCGACACTTGTGTTTAATTTTTTTCCAAGAGGGACAACACTTCAACTCGCTGGTCTAAAAATAAAGTTGTGTACTTCTTTTTAGACATCTTTCTGCCATCCTTTCTTCTACATAACTGATTGGATCGCGAACTATAAAACAGAAATTCGAGAACTGTGAAAGGTGAAAGCCTCTTGACGCGTGTCTTTAGTTGGTTCTTATTGACCGGACCTACATATCATTGTAAGATATTCAATGGGGAATGAAAATTACACGTTGATATGCGAGCTGTGTCATTACCCGAGTTGGAGTAATCTAAGGTTAGTCTCCATTGTGTAAATGGGAGTGAAAAGGGACTTGAGACTAGCTTGTAATTAGGCGGGTCTTGTCGCTATCGAAGTTGTAATTAAGTGGGTTCCACTGTATCTGTTCGCACGCATTCCTTTTAACACAAAAAAATATTATGGTCCCTTCGGTCTCGTGTTAAGCGGTTTTCACTGTACTTCGTACTTTCATCCGCTTGTGAAAACCCATAGTTTGCATACTCGCTTAGCGACACGGTAGCGTGTAGTCACTCTAGATACCCAAAAGGGCGCTTAGGGGCGGGGATCCTTGCACTGGAACGTACATGCTCCTGCAGAGTTCGTTTTTCGTTGGGCGGCACTTCAGGCCCAATCACAGAGAGAGCTTTGTCGTGTGGAGAACGATAATTTTAAACTTAATCCCGATGACTAAGCAAGACCACATTTCGCTGACCACATTTTGACAATATTTCGCCGACTTATAATTCTCAGCTCATATCCAGGATGCCGAGCGTCAGATCACTAGCTAATTTCCTTCTCACGCATCCGGTCCATCCGAACATTCCCTCAGTTTATAATTTAGCCCATTCAGCAGATCCCACGCCAAACATGTATATAAACGCTTGTTCTCCCCCGCTAGAAAGGTGGTCGCGCTCAGTCGCTCTCAGCCTCTCGCTATTTGTTACGCTCCCTTTTTCTCTCTGCCCAGTTAGTATAAGTTATAGTTTTCAATCTTGTTAGTGACGTATGGACGACCTAATTATTGACGACCTAATTATTAGTGAATTGTTGACTTAGTGACACGACTTGTACCGACGAAAATATTGAATAAAGTTGTACGGTATTTTACCGTTGAGCGAAAAAAGAACTCACAGCCTTCCGCCCAACCGCTCAAAACAATTTAATCGCCCAAAACAGTTTCTTACAATTTGGTGTCAGAAGTGGGATTCGCGTTAAAATACCGGCAGTTCAAATAAGTTTCCAATTAGTGCAAGTGTCCCACCTAGTTCAAAATCGTTCAAATTATTCAAATAGCCCAACGTGCCACAGTTCCACCGAAGTTTAAAAAAGTTTAGTTTTGTACGAATCCATTGTGCCTAAGATGACGCCAACTCCTCCACCACCCGTAGGTGGAACAGGTACTGTAACACCCCCTATTAATCCTATTTTTCTCCAACCACCCACCACCTCGCTCCAGAACACCACGACCACTACGACCTCTACGACCACAACCATGAATACGACCACTCCTGCTACACGTCCACGCTCGATGACCTTCCTGGGACAACCGATAAGCGACCCAACTATTTCAACCCAACCCACGACTAGACCAACAACTCCCACCAATGAGTCCGTGCAAACCATTTTGAACCAACTTCCTATATATACCGGCGATTCTAGAATAAAGAACTGGCTAAAAAAATTGTCGATCCTCCTCGTCGCCTACGCGGGGGACGAAGAAAGAATATTGCGGGCCATACCAACCCGACTCGACGGAATAGCGCTAGAGTACTATGAACTCCTAACCCTGGAAGTACAAACTGAATATCCAAAGTTCAAAGAGGCTTTTTTGAAGCGTTTCGGAAAGTTACATGAAGAAGCTTATAGACCACCACCCACCCAACAGCCCAATGAGACTATTGCCGACTTTGCTCAGAGACTTCTTGTAGAATCCGTCGAATTGTTCCCCCACCTGTATGCCCAGTCCACTGCAAATTATGACGGTGCACAAGCCGCATTAGACGGAATGAGGGCGCAAACGTTTTTAAAAGGAATTACCGCAGATCTCCGCAGGGCAGTGCTTAGGACCGTCGGAAACGAGGCGACATTTGATGAACTCGTTCAGGCGGCTCGAGTGGAAGAAGCTGCACTCGCCAGTACTAGCGCAGACTATCATGGATTAGAAGCCAAACTAGCCCAACTTACTTTACAAATAGAACAACTAGTAAAAGCTCAACAGCAAACCCCAACCCACGCCGCTGCTGTAAATCTCCCCCACAACAGTTCGGATGTACGATATCGAGATCCAATCCCGCCGAACAACTACCCTTCCAACCCACAGCCCACCTACTCAAAACCGCCCGGAAATAATAGAGGAACACCCATACAACCCTTGATGCAGATGAACGTTCCCCGTCCCCCTTTTGCAGATCGACGTCAACCAATGCAGTTCGGGGGTGCTCGCTATAACGAGGGTGTTCGCAATAAACCCTATCCTTATAAATCTACGACCAACCGGAACTCTAACTCCTATAACCCTGATCATCAAAGCCGCCGAACGCAAGAAGACCAACCGATCTGTCATTTTTGCAGAGAAGAAGGCCATATTGTCAAATACTGCCCAAAATTAGCCCAGCAGTTAGCCCACAAATGGGGTTTCCAGCCTCCATACCCCCTCCCCACAATTGATCAACAACGCGCTATGGAAGAGATCCTATTTGGAAACAGGCCAAAAAACTAGGACGAACCACCAGAGAGGGTCGGTGGGAAAGGAAAAAGTATCCTCAAACGTTAAATGGAAACACCCCGACCAGTACTACTGACCCAAACTTCAAACCCCAATCAGTTGACCAAACCCCAATTTACAATGATATCATCGCAGAAATTTCCACTGGCTACAAAACCCCAGTAGTACCAGTAGTCGTAGGTAATTTGTTGCTTACCGCTCTCGTCGACAGCGGAGCAGGACTTTCCCTATTGAACGAGAACGTCTTTTTAGCCCTTCAACAGTCCGGTCATTCCCTTCAGACCATTTCAGCCGATGTTAGATTATTCTCGATCAGCAATGCCGAACTCAAAACTGGCGGAGTTTACGAAACTGAAATCTCCATTTTAGGCCGCCAATATGCCCACCAATTCGTTGTTAGCTCACAAATCAACTATGACCTTGTGCTTGGCATAGACTTTATCTGCAAGCATGGCCTAGTTATAGACGGCAAAGATCAAATGGTCTATTTTCCTCCTGTGGGTAGCCCAGACGCTTCCAATCCTGGTCACCAAACCGATCCTTTACCGAAAACCATAGTGGAACCAAATACCTGCTCTCCCACCCCGATTTTACCAAGCCCTCGACCAACCAACAATCCTGTTAAAGAACTTGTCCAAACCGTAGAACCAGAAGATGAATTTGCTCCTTTTCTCGCCGAAAATAAACAAATATCCCAACTCCCAAGCCACCGAATCTTCCTTCAAAAGGATGTAGTCGTGTTTCCCGGCACCAGTAGAATTGTACAAGGTCGAATTGATACTCCCAAAAATGTCGAAAACCCAACCAATTTCCTACCGCGATTTGGCCGAACTGGTGTTGTAGAACCAGCTGAACTTTACCGCTCGTACATTTATGTCGAGCCAGTAATTGTCACCACTGACGGAAGCTCTGTTATTCCCATCGTAATTTCGAACATGTCTTCCGAGACCGTCCGTCTTTCCTCCAAAGAATTCATTGGTCTTTTAGACTTCGACGTTATTCCTAATCCCAGTCCCATTTCGGTGAATTCCGTCAATATCGAATATCGTACTGAGGATCTCCTGCTAGCACAGCCCCAGCCCACCAAACTTGACGAACAAAAATTCAACATTGGCACTACCCTACCTGAACTTCGAAGAGAAAAACTTGTAGCCCTATTAGAGCAAAACGCTGACATCTTTGCAAAATCCGATATGGATATGGGTCGAACAAACGAAGTCCAGCATACGATTGACGTCCAAGGACATCCTCCTATCCACCAAAGACCATACCGAGTACCAGAATCCCTTCAGACAACCATGGAAGACAAAATCAAGGCAATGCTAGAAGCAGGCGTGATCTCTGAATCTAACTCCCCCTGGGGATCACCAGTTCTTTTAGTAGACAAGAAAGACGGATCCAAACGATTAGTAATCGACTTTCGTAAACTTAACGCCGTGACCCGAAAAGACCAATACCCCATGCCCAACATCCACGAGTCTCTAAACCATTTAGCCGAATCTAAATACTTTTCCCTTTTTGACCTTGTCAATGGATTTTGGCAGATCGAAATAGACCCGGTTGACCGCGAAAAGACCGCTTTCTCTTCCCCCTATGGCCATTACCAATTTAACCAAATGCCCTTTGGCTTATGCAATGCCCCTGCGACATTTCAACGCCTGATGAACAACGTCCTAAAAGGTCTAGTGAACAAAATATGTCTAGCATATATTGATGACATCATTGTTTTCAGCAAAACTTTTGAAGATCATTTGAACCGCATAGACCTAGTCTTCCAACGACTCCGAGAAGCCGGCCTTAAACTAAAACCGTCCAAATGTGAGGTTTTTAAAGAACGAATCAAGTATCTTGGACACATCGTTTCCGCCCAAGGTATTGAACCCGACCCCGACAAAGTATCCGCGATCTATAACTACCCTACACCGACCACCGTCAAGGAAGTCCAATCCTTTCTGGGTTTAGTTGGCTATTACCGTCGATTTATTAACAATTTCTCGAAAATTGCGCATCCATTGTCCAAATTAACGGTTAAGAACATTCCCTTTTGTTGGGAACCTGAGCAAGACGAAGCCTATGTCCTCCTTAAAGGCAAACTTATGCTTTGGCCTATTTTGGCTTACCCTAATTTCGACTCTCCATTTTTCTTACATACCGACGCTTCCGATTTCGCTCTTGGTGCCGTGTTAGCCCAAACACAAGATTCTAAAGAAGTCGCCATCGCTTACGCTAGTCGAACCCTGTCGAAAGCCGAGAAAAATTACAGTACAACAGAAAAGGAAGCTTTAGCCGTAGTCTGGGCCATTAAACATTTTAGAACCTACCTGTACGGACGACACTTTACCGTCTTTACTGATCACCATTCTCTCCGCTGGCTAATGTCCGTTAAGGATTCTTCTTCCCGATTAGTTCGTTGGTCTCTCACATTAGCCGAATATGATTATGATGTCCAGTATCGACCTGGCAGAGTTAACAAAAACGCTGACGCCCTCTCACGTATCCCCATAACCCCCGACCGAACTACTGAAACAAGTACTATTAGTACAGTCCAAACCGACCAACCAGTCAACATCCTAAACATTACAGAAGAACAACTCCGAAAACTTCAATATGAAGACTCATACTGCAGACCCCTCTATGATTACCTTACCACTGGAAAAATCCCCGAAAACGATCGTAGACCCCCCTGGCTATTTGAAATTGAAAATTATTTCGTCGACGAAAATAACGGTTTGCTCTATCACCTGTCTCTACCCCGGATAAAAGCCCCACGAGATGAGGTCATTAACCAAATTGTCGTCCCAAAGGTCCTAATACGAGATGTCTTAACCATGAATCATGATCACCTTTTAGCCGGACACTTAGGATATTTTAAAACACTTAATCGTGTTCGCAGCCGATTTTTCTGGAAGACTATGTTCAATGACGTTAAAAGACATTGCCAGACTTGTCTACTCTGTGCTCGAAGAAAACCCGCTAGTTTGCAGAAAAACGCACTCCTAGGTACCTTACCTCCCGTTCAAGGTCCATTCCATCGCCTTGCTGTCGACATTCTAGGTCCTTTTCCCCCTACAATGGATGGCAACCGATATCTCCTCGTCTTTGTCGACCACTTCACAAAATGGCCCGAAGCTTTCCCAATTCCAACCCAAGATGCAAGAACCGTAGCTCGAATTTTCGTAGAACACATAATTTGTAGACACGGTATCCCTTTTGAGCTCCTGTCTGACCGTGGGACTAACTTCCTCTCTAAACTCGTTAAAGAAATTTGCGAGTACCTCAAGATCACTAAAACGAACACCACAGCCTATAATCCAAAATGCAACGGAATGGTCGAACGACATCACCGAGTATTGATGGACGGTATGGCGAAATTTTGTGAGGGAAGCCAAGGAAATTGGGATGAGCAAATCAATTTTGTCTTGTTTTCTTACCGAACAGCCATTCACCCTAGCACCGACGAAACCCCTTTTTTCCTATTACACGGCCGAGATCCCAATATCGACGTCAATACCTTTCTTGCCCCCCGTCGCCCAAATTATGCTGTAACTGAAGACTACAAAGCTGAACTAGTTCAAAGGTTGCACCAGGCGTTCACATATGTCCGAGAACGACTGCTTTCCGCTCACGAAGACCAAAAAGAATATTACGATCGACGAATGAGACCCGTTACCTTTGAGATTGGCGACAAGGTCCTCAAATGCAATACTGCCCTGAAGGTTGGAGAATCCCCCAAACTAGCGCTCAACTCATGGATGGGACCGTACAGAATTATCAAGAAAACAGGAGATCAAACCTTGTTAATTCAAGACTCGAAAACTTTAAAAGACGAAAATGTGAATGTAAACAGACTAAAACACTACGTCGAACAAACGTTCGCTGGTGACACCCCTTTAACAGAGTCCAGTATTGAAAAATTGCCTGATCCGAAAATCCCTTCTATACCCCTTACCGTCGAGCAAACCCAAAAGCAACTGGCAGGTTTACTTAAGACCCTTACCGAACTTATTACCGGACCACCTCAACCACAACCAGCAAAACCATCCGAACTTCCTTGGAACAATGCCAGCACCTTACCTACTACCCTACTTCATCCTACCCACCAACACCTACATCCACATTCCCTTGCCACAACACTATCTCCGCCCACAACCCCAAACAGTAACCAAGAAACTACCGGAGAAACTCATTCACCTAACTCTCCGAACATTCTTAACAACTCCGAAGACTCCGAATATTTGCAGATGCCAGCTCCTAATCGTGATTCAAGCACTCCAGGACCACCCCATGAACAAACTTGGTTAGATCATCGAAGTCCCGTTGGCCCAAACAATTCAAGCTCATCCACCGATACCAGCACAACAAATACAAGTTCATCATCATATGACTCCCCCGCCTTTGGCGATGATGCAACTTTTCGACCCCGTACACATAGCACACCAGAAGACCATCGCACTCCTAACGAATCTCCACTCTCCGTCCGACCACGATCTCTATCCGTTAATGATCAACCTCCCTTACGCAGTATCCTCCAACCCCCTACTTTACAATTCCAACAACCTACCCAAACTACCCGCTCTGGTAGACAATCCAAACCGCCTGTCCGCTTCGCCGATCAAGTATTCAAGTAGAATTCATTTATAGGTCCAATCTTCGGAACAGTTGTTACCCTGATGGCTTTATGTTGCTTTCCACTTGATGCTCAATTTAATCAAGACCATTACCGCCTTTCGTTGGGAAGTTTAATCCAATATGAAGATCAGTTGACCATAACCAGCTCAAAATGGACACTCGTAGCTGACGTCGATCTAACAACTTACGACCAAATTATCGAACACCTTGACCAGTACTTGCATACATTCACGCCATTCCCCGTTGAATTCAACATTACCGATATCCACGAAATCTCCATTCTAGGGAAAACTCAAACCGTTCACATTTCGAACATAAAAAATCTGCAAGCCCAAAGTCTAACCGCCCTTCTTAATATGACAGTTACAAAAGAAAACAACCTGTTCCTTAGAGATCTACAAGAGATGAAAAACAAACTTCAAAACATCCGGCAAACTATTACGACCAACAAACGCGATAAACGTTTCGTATTAATTCCCGGTGCAAGCAAAGTACTCCATTTCCTTTTTGGTACCGCCGGTGACGACGATCTTCAGGCTATCAATGAGCAGGCAAATCAAATGACGAAAAAATTGACTAGCATCGCTCACATTCAAGATTTACAAGCATCTCTCATTCAAACCACCCATGAAGAGGCCCTCCGAAACAAAAACACCATAAAAAATATTACGGAAGCTATTAAAATCATCAGCACAACAATAGATCAATATCACAAGGAAACAGACCATTCACTCGAAAACATATTACAATTAACCACCGCTAATGCCGAAATCCAGATCAATTTAAAATTCGCTAATAATCTACTCCAGTGTCTAAATGACGATCTAACACTTATCGCAACTGGAAGACTACCCAAACAATTGATACCTCCCATAAAATTAATCCCAATACTTGAAGAAATAGAGAACAGATTACCTACAGGTTGGACCATAATGACAAACTCTAAAACCACTAATTTTTGGACACTGTATAGCTCAGCAGGGATCAAAACTATTTCCACAAGCAACGGCTTACGACTTTTCATTGAAATTCCGATCAGCCCTCATTTCTCTGAATTTGAACTTTTCCGACTAACCCCATTTCCAACCCCAATTCCGGACACAAACACTTACTCCCTCCTCAAAACCACTGTCAACTATTTAGCCGTTTCCTTCGATCGCAAAAACTTTATGGAATTTGAACAAACCGATTTAACGTCCTGTTTACGTCTTGACAAACGTTGGTGTTTAGCTCAAAATCCGATCATCCTCCAAGCATCCAGTAACTCGTGCTCAATCTCGCTTTTCTTAGCCGACAACATAGCCATTAACAAATTTTGTGAAATTAATATTATTCGTCGGAGCCGAATTTTCCTAAAACCGATAGGAGACAACAAGTGGTTGTACTCCTCTCCAATCAGTTTTCAGACTAATTTGTTATGCCAATTTTCAAACATCAGTATGCGAATTGCCGAAAGAAAAGTCGAACTAGCCGGTGTTGGATTACTTACGTTGCCGCCGAAATGCTCACTGCAAGCTCCAACTTTTACAATTCCCGCAAGTTTTACCGGACAATCCACTCTTTCCGCCAACACCCCAAATATTACCCAAATCTCATTGACCCATTTTTTCTTAATGACTAACTTAACCCCGTTCGACCACTCGCTGTTTCCCGAAGTCAAGAACTTATTGAAGAACGTGGACCAACATAAAGACTGGGAGATCCCTTCTAGGAAGATGCAGATGGCCCTAACAAAGCAGACTACGCTCTTTTTGGACGACAAAAGCGAGATAGAACATCAATTTAATGGCCGAATAGAGACGATAATGATCATTGGGACTGCCATTTGTTTAAGCTTGACCACAGGCATGATCATAGGCGGGTACCTTATTTGGAAAGCTACCAGAACGAGCAACCCCGTTGCTGCTGACTTAGAACACCACCCAATGACCACCCGAATCACGGAATTGATTATGGAAATTGAAGTCCTAAAGATAAGACAAGACCAACTGAAACAATTTTTGGAAGACGAATTGAAGGCGGCCAAACGAAAAGTAGATGACATAGAACGACAAATAGACCGAAAAACTTAATCCCACCCACCTAGCCCATAAGAAAACCTGTACTACGGGACGTAGTCCCTCAGAGAAGAATGCGATGTGGAGAACGATCATTTTAAACTTAATCCCGATGACTAAGCAAGACCACATTTCGCTGACCACATTTTGACAATATTTCGCCGACTTATAATTCTCAACTCATATCCAGGATGCCGAGCGTCAGATCACTAGCTAATTTCCTTCTCACGCATCCGGTCCATCCGAACATTCCCTCAGTTTATAATTTAGCCCATTCAGCAGATCCCACGCCAAACATGTATATAAACGCTTGTTCTCCCCCGCTAGAAAGGTGGTCGCGCTCAGTCGCTCTCAGCCTCTCGCTATTTGTTACGCTCCCTTTTTCTCTCTGCCCAGTTAGTATAAGTTATAGTTTTCAATCTTGTTAGTGACGTATGGACGACCTAATTATTGACGACCTAATTATTAGTGAATTGTTGACTTAGTGACACGACTTGTACCGACGAAAATATTGAATAAAGTTGTACGGTATTTTACCGTTGAGCGAAAAAAGAACTCACAGCCTTCCGCCCAACCGCTCAAAACAATTTAATCGCCCAAAACAGTTTCTTACAGTCGGACCGTATCCTTTGGGAGGGGGTACTTGGCGCAACCCTCATTCTTCCCTGAAGACGGAATTAGAATCATGCCAGCTATTTTGTGAAGCTATTAGTCTTAACTATTATGGAAGCCCCATCATGTTATATGATGAAAAGTAGAGGAGACTCGGGTAAGATTTCGCGCTTGTTTAGTTTTCACTTGTAAAACGAACTTACCTATCATCTGAATGCAGAACCAATAGATGCAGACGTATCTCTGCTCTCTATTAAGCCGTACGCTCCATAACCAGATGACCTCCTTTGTTACAATCGTATAACCCGTTGGGTCAAAACTAACATCATGTTTAAAGAGCAATAGACTACAACATCGAATATAGATATTTCGATGGATTCTTATTGTGAATATTATTCTAAGAACGGAAAAATTTGTTTCGAGTTTTCCTGACAAGCTGTTCCCTAGTTATTGACTTGCGAAGTTTGGCATTTTCGCGCCGCGAAAACCGTGACGTCAAGTGAGAGAACAGCATTAGAGGTGGGACTTTGTATACACTGGTTTTGGTTAGGCTTCCTCTGTGCTTTTGGGAATTTTAGTGTAACAAAATGGCAAGTAAGCTGCCATCAAAGACAAATAAACATTGCGGTAATTATTGTTTTGCTTACTGCTGTAATAACAGTGGAAGATCGGGTGTAGGGATATATACTTTCCCAAAAGAAGCAGAAAGAAGATGGCAATGGATTTTGCAAGTGCAAAGGACTAGGGCTGATTTCGTGGACCTGAAAACTAAATGGGTGTCTCTCTGTAGTGACCATTTCACGGATGATCAATTTGATAGGAATGCTGACCGACAATTAGCAATGGGATTTGGGGCAAAATGTCACGGTAGGAGTTTGCTGAAAACCTCTAGCCCTACAAAGTTTGTTAGGCCGGCAACTGTGTCTGGGCTGCGAAGTCCACCCAAATCTTGGAAAGCCCCCGGTATTGAGAAAACACAACGTTATAACGTATACTCATTTATTTGAAGACCAAATAGGATACTGACACATGCAGGCTCTAGATTATCCAAGAATTGCTGCTTCAAAGCGAAAGTAATTCTGTCCCAACAGTTACCACAAGCACTTGTACGTCAGACTTCGAGCCTGCCTTACTTTTGTCCGAGTCGCAACCCGCAAGTAATATGGAGTCGTTTCTCGAAGCCAATCTGGAAAACGAAGAGAAAGCGACATTGACCAAGCTAACATGCAAGATTTCTCTTGTTAATTTTCCAGAGTTGAAATGGAAGACTTCTCTGGTCAATTTCCAGAGGATGGGCTACTTTTGCCGGTAAATAGGATACCAATGCGTACCAATTTTCTAAACTGGCCTAAATATGTAGGAAAATAACCCGCTTCCAAGACGCGATACCTACTACAGAAAACTTGAATAGTAGCTTTACTGAACAGGACTATTACTCTGACGGAGATGAAAACTTTGATCCGGACGACAAGTGTGAGGTCACGGAATTGGACATTTCACCCGTGAAAGAGTACATTATATTGACCCGAAAATTTGTTCTTTATGAAAGCATTTACTTCTAGGGCACAAGCTAGCTCTCCAAGTCCACCTTTTGATCAAAGAAACAAATAACGCAAATTTATGGTTTTCGCGAGTCTCGTGACCGCGCTGGGCCAATAACAAAAATGCCCGATTTAAATTTTAGATTTCTGGTGTTCTTAATTTCTCAGTTTTTAGTTGCGCGTATAATACATAACATAATATGACACATAACACAGGAAATTAGATTTTTTACTCCTTTTCATAAGACTTTTTTACTCCTTTTTATAAGTTGTTTTTTTAGTGGCTATTGTCCTTTAACGTGTGTTTCCCCACAAAAACTTTGCCGATCAAATTTTTAATGATACACCTAACAGATTGTAATGAAAATGTGAAAACGAGACGATGCTGCTAGGCAGGAATGGAAGTTTCAGCTTTGGAAATATTAGGCTGAGTAATATTTTTTCTCGTTAACACAATTTGCACTTTTTTAAACTAAATTTCGGTTTCTTGTATAGGCCTTCCCACCATCTGGTTTGATCCCTTCGTGCCTTGTACTCTGATTCCGCAATTTGTTGGAAGACACTGTTTGGACACCTGCAAGAACCCAGCAACGAAGACACAGTTCGAAGACCGGACGGTTCGCGTGGTCGAGCCAAGAACCCTCTTTTTCCCTTTCAACAATGCGTTGATCAAAAGGTAGAAAGCTACAGTTTAAGACAAATCTTCTTTAACTTGTAGTTTTTAGTGACCTTCGAGAAACAAGGCTGTTTAATTGAGTTCCGGTGCTAAGGTGAAGAAATTTGTAGAATATAAAGATATTTGGAAAGTGTTTTTTGTTAGACAGGAAATGTCAGGAATAGGGTTTTAGTCTTGGACTCGTTTTGTGCGTAACCATTTATTCTTTTATAGACCACAAAACGAGGGAGAAGGATGACACCTGGATCATTTTTGGTCGCAAATCTCGAACTTCTCGAAGCGATAAGGGAGGAAAAAAGGGAGTCGAGGGACATGGCGAACGTCTCAGAGTTTTGCTGTTTTTGGTTCCTGCATGTTTATTTTCAAACCCCAATCCGAACCAGCCAGGAATAGGGAAAATCCTATGGAGAAAGGTGGTCCAGCGTTGCCGCGATTGACTGTTGATATGGGCAATTAGCTAATCTACTCTTCACAGAGTGAATAAGAGTTCTTAGCATTGATCTTAGTGTTATAAACGGCTGAAGTTATATGTTTACTCTAACCCTAACCTAACCTAATCTAAAGTAACGTAACGTAACCTAACCTTTAAAAGCATTTTTGAATTTCCCCGCCCGCTTTTTCACTATACTTCCAGCTTCAATTTGCAGCAAGCGGCAACGCTGAGGTTAGTTCAGATTGGGGTTTGAAAATATGCTTCCCGGATGCATATAGCCAAATGCTATATTCATATAGCCGGATGCATATAGCTAAAAGCTATAACAGAAAACAACAGACGCAACCAAAAAATAGGAAAACTAGTCATCGACGTACGTTCGAACAATATTAGGATTCGAAAACGATTGTTCAAAGGCGATCCGACGAGTTTCGGAAACAATCAGTCCGTTCCAAAGCGACTGGCTTTTACCTTCAGCAAAAGCGCCGCTTCTTTCTTTCTTGTCTCCAAAAAACGTATCTGCAACGTTTTGGTTTACGAGGACGCTACGTTAATTATGCGGAAAAGGTCAAGGTCCCACAATTGGGTTGACCCTTGATACTTGTACACTCAACCGGTACAAAATGATCCGGCCGCCAATTATTATTAAGAACTGAGTGCCCTTCACTCTTTTGCAGAACGGAGAACTTTCGGAGAACTTCAGAGCCGGTGCAGACAATAGGCCCAAAACTTGTTTTAAATACAACGCAGGGTGACAAGCATCCTTTCTAGGTTAACATCAACATCTGGATAAACTGAATCTACGGCCCTACTACAAACATTTGGCAGCAAAAGAGATCGATGAAGCGTTTTGCCTTGACTTTGCCTGCAACACAAATCATCGCATAAAACATTGCATAAATATTTCTCAAGTTTGCATACCAGTAAAGAGCTAAATAAATAACAAAAATAAATAAAAAAAATAAATAAAAGGGCTAAATACCAGTAAAGGGCTCTACGTAAACACCAGCAAAAGTAACCATGTTAAGAATGTGATTCTCAGTGAGACAACTAAGAGCTCTAATTCCGTCGTCTACGTAAAGTGGCGGCAAGTGCCTATAGAGGTTTTTAACAATACCACCCCCATTTTTTAAGAAATAAAAACACTGTTTTTTCTAAAGAAATAAAGAAAAACAATAAAAAAAATAAATATTCGTAACTAACTGTAAAAACAAATTGGGCAAGGGATTTCAAAAACGGCCCGTTGGTGTGTGAAGTTCTATACAGGGTGCCTCGCATAACGAATGTTCCGGACGGCGTCCCGCATAACGAACGCCATCCTGGAACGGATAGCATTCGTTATGCGAGGCACCACTGTAGTTAAGTTGAAAGTGATTGAAGATTGAAGGTGATTAACTTGGAAACATTCGCAGGAGACCTTTTAACAAAGCAAAAAGGAAGCAAAAAAAGTGTTTTGATATATTGTTTACTTTTAACTATGCCAAATGCAAGGTTATAAGTGCGTGGCTTTCATAACGGTTAACAATTCATAGTTTAAGTTTAATCTGCATTGGCTGAAAAAGCGGATGTTTATTGGGATTGAGTGACAAAACAGACAGTTAACTCGCCAAACAAATCTCCACTGCCATTTCCCATAAAATTCTCGACAATCATGTTTCCAAGTCGTCAAATTTGGTAGGAAATCGCCAAACCTGGAAGCATTGCGGTCGACAGTAAGTGCGGCGTTGACTAGATGCAAGCAGCCCTCGCAGTCCTTCACGCAAGCTCCTTATTTCAACAGGTTTTCAGGTTTACGAACCCGGAGGTGAAACTGACCCAACGTGTCACCTTGTTGCAGAACGTTCTCCGGAAAAATAATGATAAACGGGGTGTCACTCGACTTGAAAATTGGAGGTTGGATTGGAAATAATTGAGGTTAGGTTAGTTTAGCTTAGGTTAACGATTCGCATCAACTTTCGTTGATGAGAATCAATGTGGTGTCGTTTTTGACAGCGGGATACATTAAACACGCTTGTCACTAGATCCGGAGAACGTGTTGAATTGAATTAAGCTACATATGTGTAACGGAAGACTTGATACATCGTTAAACTTTCTGTTTATGGATTAAAATATCTCAAGCAATATCGGAGTTCATGTAGGATATATTACGAGAAAGCTCAACTTTTAAACCACAGACAAAGTTGATATTACAGTAAGGGCAGGCATTAAGATTCTCTTCACTTGCGTTTGCTAGACAAAGCGTCAATTCGAGCTTCGATTGCTGACATATTTTTCTTCATGGTTTCCATATTAGAAGCCATTCCTTCTTTCACGTCTTTTAAGATCAACGCATTAGATCCCAAACTAGATTCTAACTGATGCTGAACAACTTCTAACTGTTTAAACGTCTGAGCGAACTTCGCAGCTGCAAACGAGAATATAAATTGATATTACAAGTAAAAATAAGTATTATTAGATTTACCTTCTTCATGGAGATCTTGTAAAGCTACCAGACGTTCCACCACCGAGGGTAAAACAGCCCATTTGGGTTCGGTTTTCTTCAACATTTCATACACTTCGCTTACCTAAGATCCAATTAAACTAATAAAAAAAAACATCCTTAAAACAAGGGCCACAATACTAACTTTATTGAGTTTCTCGGTGTCTTCCATGTTAATCTTCTTCTCCGCGATTTTGTCCATTTTGGATAAAACGGCTGTCAAACGCCCATCAATCTGTTCCAAATGAGGTGGATCCAACAATGCGACTTTGGATTGCAAAAGTTGCAACGCTCCACTAATAGTTCGTTGGTTGGTATCAGCAGCCAAGCTCGACTATGCCGAAGAGACGAAGCGATTTTAAAAACCATGTAAAAGGTAAGTTATTGATTTGTATTAAATTACCATCTTTTCAGGAGTGGCGCCAATCATAGTCTCCAATTTTTGAATCTTGGCTTCCAAAGCTGCTGCTCGCAATGTATCGTCTAGTTTAATCTGCTCCGGTTTAAACTGAAGCTGATACATCACTTGTCCTTGGCCAGCTTCCATAGTATTAGTAGACGTAGCGTGTTCTACTTGTGCAAGTAAATTCCTAATAAAATTGCAATAAAATTACAGTTTTAACTTGGGGTAGTTCGTGTAGTTTACTTTTGATCCAAGCCTTGAGGATCGGAGAGATCTAGAACCGTCCCAATCGATTCTTTGAGTTTCAGATTGACAATTTGGTTTTGAATGCTTTCTAGTTGGCCAAAGAGCTGAGCTAGCTCCAGTTTGGATTGTTGGCCTTCCTGGCCTTTGCTTGCAGCCAAATCTTCTTGGAGTTCGTTCAATTCGCATTGCAAGCGATGAAATTTTTGCAGAGGGGTTTCCTTCTCTCCTTCAGCAGCAAGCTCCAAATCTCCATGCCTAGAATCAATGTGATTTGTAATTTCAACTTTCATTTTAGAGACTGTTTAGAATCTAAGAACCTACCAAGCTGCATAACCAGTTTGTCTACGTTTAGTTAGTCTTCCAGAAAAGTCTGTACTGGAACTGTCAAGCCACTTGTCCTTAAACTTGGCGTGAGCTTCAGGAGCGCTTATATGCAGCCTCTCGACAGCTTCGCTTTGATCCTATGAATAGTAAAATAATGAGTAACAATTAAAATGAAAATATCCAGTACGGTTTACTTCTCCAAATTCGTAGTCTTGGTCAGCTTCGGGTAAGTCTTCCGTTTCATAGACGTCAGGTTGGTCATACGCCTGTTAAATCATTTAGGAAATCACAATTAGTAAATTGGAAACTGATTAATACGAATACAATCTAGCTGTACAACCAAAAAAAGAAAACAAGAACACTGCAATGAATAAATTTAGCAAGTAAAAAATACAATGTTGCACTGTATAACAGTTCATCTGTTTTAAATTAAATATTAAGAAAACCACTCACGATTCCAGGGAGATTTGCGTATTTGGGGTCAGCCATCCTTGTAACTATTTACTATTAATTTGTTTTCCAAAATATCACACCCAACCCAAACTTTCTTTTCATCGCTCGTAATAATAGGATAACATGCCGCTAGGTGACCGTACCAGTAAATAAGGGTGAAAACATTGGAAAACAGCTTTTACACCCCGGCGTGCTGGCGCAGTATGGCATTCGGTAAGCCCCAAAACTTTTTTATATAAAAAAGAAAAACACACTTGCCCAAGTTATAATAAGAGACTCATTAGCGAGCGTAATATGAAAGCCTTTTCGTAGGTTAAGATGGGGTTATTTTTTTTAAGGTTCCGACGTTTTGTTCCCTCTTCAAAGTTTGGTATTGTAGATACAAAACCAAAAAGCGTGGGATCGTTGGCTTCTTGTGAGATCAAAAGATGGCTTAAGAGCCTTAATACAGTTTTAGTTGAACTATTGCATTACTAAAAGCTATTATCTTTACTTAAAAATATATTTCCTTTTAAGCACAAGATCCAAAAGCGAACATTGAAAACAAAAATACGGTTCATACAACCGCAGCGAAATATGCATACAGCATATTCTGACTGCAAACAGTGAGAATTCCACGTCAAAAGAGAGCATGTTGTTGCTATGTCCTGGTAGGAGGTGCAAGAAGGGAGGAGATTGGTAAATTGGCGTTTTTGAACTTGGCTCACACGAGAGCAGACCTGTTAGGAAAAATATAACTTTTTAAAATATTTTTTAAAAATATAACGGCCTTGTTAAACTTTTAAAAATACTCTGGTCACCCTTCCTTTTTTCCTCCAGAACGTGGGACAGACTCGCTTCTTCGCCCTTTTGTATACTATCTATTCTGCTTTTGTACAATGCATCTTGTATTTGGCTTATTTCTCTCTCCGGCCACCGTTTCTTCCATTCCTCTCAATTTTTGTCTATAGCATACAAAATCCTCACAATCCCCTGTATTTGTACTGACGTTCTCGCTTGCCTCATCTAAACAGCTCTTGTAAAAGGATCTCTTGCTCAACCTGTGATTTCTGGGATCAATCTGTGATCATGTGATTTCTATGATCAATCTGTGTATTCTGCTCAAATTATTTCTTGCTGGGAGGCCTCTTGCAACAGACTGAATATTCCCTTTTAAATTATTTCAGCACTTTACGTAAGTTTTTTTTGGATCCAATCGGTAGTAAAATCTTGAGCTAGTTCCTTAACGCGTAGGACGAAGCGCGGGTCGTTTAATATATCTTGGTTTAGGTGCCATCTATTGGGTCTCTGTCTTATTTCTTCTCTTGTTATGTCTTCAAGAGCGCCTTTGAGTGTTAGGGTGAGATCCCACGAAAGTTGTATAAGGGTAAAATATGGGTAAAATATGTTGTTTGTGTGTTGGTTGGTTTTGTATTTTTGAGGCGAACCATGTCGCTATCGCGCCACATTATCGCCTTCGGCTTTCTTTGTTTTTTTCTTTTTATCACATTCTCACTGTTTTGTACTTTCGCATCTTCAGATGAAATCTAAAATCTTCGTTTGTGTAAAACTTGATAAAATTGTTTTGTATAAAAAAACCGATCATGCACTGTTCTGTTTCCGAAACCTAAAATTTCTTCGAAGTCCACTGGTATGTTTTTGCTTCGCAGTTTGCTGAATAAAGCGTTGCGCTCCGCTCTCAGGGTTGAGCATTCCATGACTAGATGCTTCCCGGTTTCGTCTGCCTCACCACAGTTTCGGCACACCGGGCTATCCTGTAGGTTAAATCTGTGCATCCACGATCCGATCTTGCCATGACCACATCTGAGTCTTAATACAGCAACAGCTTCTCTTCTTCTTTTGATGGTCCTCCATTTATTGGATCCTAGAGTTTCTGTCTTCAATACAATGGCCTGTGACGTATTCAGTTTGATTTCGTTCAAAAACTCTCTTTCGATGTTTTGCTTGGTGATTGTTTTTAGCTCGTGTCTTGTCAGCCCGTTTGTTCTTTCGTTGCTGGAGGTTCTTCCTCTCTTTGCTGCTTGATCCGCTGCTTCATTACCAGGGATGCCAATATGGGCGGGGATCCATTGTAAAATGATTGTATAAACATCTACTCTTAAACCTCTTATTTTTCCCTGAATTTGTTGGCTGAGATCAAAATGAGTTCTGCAACCCCAGCTTTTTAGTCTAGCTAGCGCCGCCTTTGAGTCTGTTAGAATGACAAATTTGTAGGGGAGGTTGGTCGCTACCGAATCTAACGCTGTTTCAATTGCTGTAAGTTCAGCTGACCATATGGAGGATCTTTGGAGCATCCGAAATTCTTTTGTCCGCCCGTTTTTTCTATATATACTCCACATCCTGTGTTTCCTTGTTCGTCTTTCGATCCGTCTGTGAATATTTTCTTAAAATCCCTGTAAGTATTTTCTAAAAATGCTAATACTAATTGCACTGCTATCTGAGGATCTACCCCTATTGGGGTATTGCCAATACCCCAATAGGGGTAGTTTTTGTTGCTCCCAAAATAACTCAAATAACTCAACCGGCATCAATCTGTAATCGTTAAACACAATAAACCATTGTTAACTTAAGATAAGTGAATAATTGGAGAAAGTATCAACCGGTAATTGAGTTAAATTATTAATCAAGTCTTTACAGGGAAAGATTAGTATAACCATGAATGATAATGTGCACAAGAATAAGCACATTCGTGGGAATGATTATATGATTAGGTGTTGCATCTTGAATCTTAAACTTGTCTCCTACGTTCAGAACTTCTGAGCAACTTTATGTCAATATGATCAGATTTCCCAATCTGATACTCATACGAGTCGGGAACTTTTTCAACTCGAGGTGCTTCTGCAGCTGGTTCGGTCGGTGGCTCAGTGGGTGGTTCAGTTGGTGGTTCAGTTGGTGGTTCAGTTGGTGGTTCCGTTGGTGGTTCGGTCGGTGGCTCAGTTGGTGGTTCGGTCGGTGGCTCAGTTGGTGATTCCGTTGGTGGTTCAGTTGGTGGTTCCGTTGGCGGTTCAGTTGGTGGTTCCGTTGGTGGTTCAGTTGGTGGTTCCGTTGGTGGTTCGGTCGGTGGCTCAGTGGGTGGCTCAGTGGGTGGTTCAGTTGGTGGTTCGGTCGGTGGTTCCGTTGGTGGTTCGGTCGGTGGTTCCGTTGGTGGTTCGGTCGGTGGCTCAGTTGGTGGTTCCGTTGGTGGTTCGGTCGGTGGTTCGGTTGGTGGCTCAGTGGGTTGTCCGGTCGGTGGTTCGGTTGATGGTTCAGTTGGTTGTGGTGTAGCTGTAGTAGGTATACTCGTAGCAGTTGGGGTAGTTTTGGTACTAACAGTCGTTTTTACGGTCGATGTAGGGGTCAGGGTCGTATCACCTGATCCATCATCTTGGGTGAGAACCACACTAGGAACGATTATTACAATAGCTACTGCTGCAACAATTCCCGTGATGATTAAATACTGCGTTAATTTGCTTAAATTCTTCCACCAGCCACAGTCCATTCTCGATACTTTTTTTAAATTCTTTCCAATAAACCAAGTACTATAAAAAGCTAATGTACTACTATACCAGGACTAGGACTCGAGTGATGACACGTCCAAAGCTCGCGATTGGAATGGGTGTTCCAGATTGTGCAGTCGATCTTTTTAACTTGCCTGATAAATATCCCTTTATCAATAAGGGCCAGAAACAGATCCAGCTGATCAGTTCCAGTTTATATCCTCAAGCTTCAAACTAAATAAGATATAACGAACCTTTGCGCTTCGCCTTTTCCTAGAAAAGCGTCTGCGCTTGCTCAATTGACGTTTTAACTTGGATTCTCCCTCTGTGATTGCCGCATTTTG
This sequence comes from Lepidurus packardi, assembly GCA_023053545.1. Taxonomy (NCBI): domain Eukaryota; kingdom Metazoa; phylum Arthropoda; class Branchiopoda; order Notostraca; family Triopsidae; genus Lepidurus; species Lepidurus packardi. Next base: position 1,611,209 of record JAKZAN010000002.1, read on the forward strand.
ATAAAAACTATCATGCAGGCATTACTATAGTATACCGTATACAGCTATCAGTCTCCAGAGTTTATTTGGTGGAGCCATTGAGAATCAAGGAATTCGTATGACATTATATCAAATAGGATTTCGATAAGGTTGGACTTCGTAACACTCCTCTTTGTTTGTCACAGTTTCTTGTTTTCCTGCACTGTAAGCTTATCATTTCTTCCTTGCACAAAGGTGAAAAAACACCTATAGAAAAAGAGGAAACTCAATTGCAATACATTAAGAAACTCAATTGCAATAGATTGCAATAGAGTTAAATACAATTATTATTTTGGATAATGCATTGCGTCATCATACAAAACTGACAAGGTGCGTCCCAAGAATTTCTATAGAATGTCCAGAAAGCCCAGAAAGATTCGTCAGTTGAACGTCTTAAACAGCCAAGGTACACTTTTTTTAAATTGAAAAATCTAATAATTAATTTTCCTAAATTAGATGGAATGACGCCGTTGCATTTGGCGGTAAAGGTGGGATCTTTGAATGCAGTGCAAATGCTATGAAAAGCCAAAGCAGATGTGAATGTGAAAGAGCTAAAGCAAGGAAGAACCGCATTGCAAATGGCCATAGAAAAGAGTTTTTCGGATATTATCGATTTCTTGCTCAAGGCTGTAAGTTTTGTTACTAAATTTACTTGATAAGTTAACAAAATTAATGAATTAGAAAGTCAATTAAGGCTATATAAGTTAATTTGTAAATACTTAGAAGACCTATTTTAAAAAAATTTATTGAGGCGTGAGCCGGGCTCCTTGCCTGGGACAATCGATTACAGATCAGGGTTGGGTTGATTTACATTAGTACACATACAGCAGATTAATCGCACCTAGAGGTGCGATTAAGCTCTGCAAGTTTGCTTAGGTTTATTAAACTAATTAGGGTTTCGGATGACCAACTTGCCTACTGACTTACTTACTTGCGAATTGACTTACTGCTTCGAAGGCTTTGGGGTTCGTTAAAAATTCTTGTTGGTTAAAATGGATCTGTAGGTGAGAGAGGGCTCATATTAGCACTGCGCGTGGTTTCTTGAGCTTCTCGCAGTTGAAGATGTGGCTGACTTCTTGTCTTAGCAGACCTTAAAAGACCCTAAATGTGTTTGAGTTGATGAAAAGTTCGATAGTTAATGGTATGGTTCTCTTTAGACAAACGTGGATGTCAATGTTCAAGCCTATGATGGGACCACAGCGTTACATTTGGCCATTTTGGGACGTAAAACTCTACTCGTGACCTTATTAATGGCTTCTGGGGTAACGTAACCTAATTCGAAACTCATTTTCGAGAATTACATGTAACTTTCTTGTAGGCCAATCCTGCGTTAAGGCGCATTCAAGTGGATTTCGACTCCGAGGGTAACAGTGAGGAAGAAGACGAAGAAGAGGAGTTTAAGGGAGCAGAAGGGGAAGAAGATGAGGATAGTGGGGAAGAAGTGGTGCCTAGAGGTCAAACTGCTTGGACTATGGCTCAAAACGAACCTACGGTAAGGTTTAATTGAAGGTTTCAGTGGTTTTTAATGAATTCAAGATGATAAACGTTCTTTCTCGAATAGATTTTGGCCGCATTGCAAGCAGATTACGCGACAGTGCCAGTGGAAGTCTTGGAAGAGCCAGTGAGAGAGGAAAAAGTCTGGGTGATGGGCCAGACAGACGCAAAGGACGACAAACGTCCTGATCCCATGGATTCTGGCGTTGATCTCATGTCGAGCAGAGAATTCACATCAAGAAGTGAGTTTTGGATGCGTTTTTTGAAGCTTCTAAGCGAATTACAATGTTAAACAATTGTTTTTCGTCATTAGGCGACCTGACAGTCCTGCCAAACAGCGTGGTAGTCGCAGTGGCGACCTTAATTGACCCGCCAGAGGTATGGAAACCTCTAGCCAAAGCCTTAAAGTTGGAATACATGACCTCGTTTATTGGTCAAACCAGTCCCGGTACCTATTTGCTGAAAAACATGGAGGTAAATCTTTCATTCTTACATTTTCCTAATAAAAAAAAGTCTTGGTTTATTTATAAAATCTTCGATTGCATCATAAAATTAGTTAAGTTACTGATTTTCTGTATCCAGAAGTCAATTGTTCAGTGTTTATGGGAACAATGATTAAAACCAAATCATATATTGTTGTTAAGCGAGCTGTTTGTAGAACTGTTTGTTAAGTTATTAATGAAAGTTTTGATTATATAGGAATTGGAGTTATCTGGGGAGGAAGTGGTGGACAAATTACGTCAATTGAAGCTCAATGACGCTGCCAATTTACTGGAACGGGGGTTGAATTTATAGACCATAGGAAATTAAAATAGGGAATTCTTTCCTTCAATAGGTTTGGACCTTAAAACCACAAGAAAGAAGACAAAATTATTGGTTCTTTTTTCATTTGTTAAAAATATTTTTAGATTTCTGTGAGAAACCGTTCTTTGGTTGATAATTGTGTATAAACGGTTGTTGCAGGACATTCCATCGACTTTCATGTATGTGATGCGATAAGGAACCTTAAGTGCCTTGAACCTTGCATTTAATTGGAAATTTAATGGAATGATCGTAACGTTTCTTGATTGCCAAATTTTTTCGGTTTTTTACTCGATCTTGTTGAAATATTTAAGCTTTTTGGCTCTTTTTTATGGGTCTGCTATGACAAATGTCGTGGACTCGCTTTACTTTTCCCCCCAGTTTCTTCGTTTGGTTTACTCTTGTGTAGGTTTAGGGGTTTTTAATTTTCTTCTTTTTTTCTTTAAAGGAAAGTGAAGAAAGAAACTAACTTGTGTTACTTTATCCCAGTGCTTTTTAAGTGGTGAAAACTGTCGGTTAAACGTGATGCGCATTCATTGCCAAGTAAAATACCCCAAATTACTAACCGTAAAGGATTAGTGTGTATGTATGTTGGATTTGGTCCTTTTGACTGAGAGTTGGATTGCGAAATAAACTTAAGTATCTATGTTGAATAGATGTGTTTTAAACATAATAGTAACTACAGTAAACCCTCAATTTACCCGGTACTCGTTTATGTGGTTTCATCACTACGCGGTCAAAGAATTTGTCAAAATTTAACTAATTATATCAACGATACATGTCGCTACAATGTAATTCTTACGTAAGTTTACCTATTGTAGCGTAGCAAAAAAACTGCATGTACAGAATTAAAGAGTTGTTAATGAATGATTTTACTCGTAACGCATTAATGAATTATGACATCATTAATGGTACTAAGAATAAAGTCATTAAGAAAGACACGAACACAGATAAGTTTAGCAGTCAAACTAGACATTCTCCAGGCGTTAGAAAACGGCGAACAGATCGTTGTTGCTCGATTACACGATCTCAACGAGTCTGCAATTAGAAAATGCTGACGCCAATTAAGATGGCTGTAAAAGAAGTAGTACCAACAAGCTACAGGAGAGTAAATTATGCAAGAAATATGGTTCTGGTTAAAATGGAAAAGTTATTACTTCATGGGATAGAAGACAGTAACAAGAAGTACATTAGATGAGGGACAGGACACTTGAGACGCCGGACAAACCGTACAAAAGTCATAACTAATGAATTACAAACGTTGCGTTGAGGCAGGGTTGTACGGATTTGAACTTAAGCCGGATTTAAATCGGATTTAAGACTGTTTTTATAACATGCTAAGGCTTGAGAAATTTTCACAAGCTCATTTTGAAGTGAGTTGACCTTGGTCTTGAACTTAAAGGCAACCGTATGACAGTGATTTGGAAAGGGCTTAAGTAGAAAGCATCTTACTTATACGAGGCGGATATGAAAGTTCATTTTCTGAACTATTGGGGTAAAGGTGAGCTCAGCAAACGCCTTTCACCAATCACAATCACAATCGCAATTTCTCAGCAATCGCCTTTCTATGAAACGGGAAACGGAAATTTTTTTAAGACTAACCAACAGTCGACTCCTAATCGCTGAAAAGTATGGAGGGGTCCAACATTTATTCATTCTTTTCCCTAGTAAAGGGTTACCAGTTAACAGATACCTCATTTAAAGTTACGTGCAAAACTTGTTGTAAAGTTTACTCCGCGTCAAGCCGAGCAACTTCAAATTTAATTCGACATCTTAAGGTAATTATTATAAGCATATTAGCTTATGTCATGAAAAATATTTTAAGTGTTTTTCGCTAATATCCTGCAACTATTTTCCTTTACAGCGTAAGCACCCAGTCCAACATGGCAAGTTTTTGACAGAAAAAGACCAATCCGCAGCTTCAATCGGCATTCTGGCCCAAGACATTTCCGTTCATTTTATACCATCGCAGAGCGGAAGTAGCTCTTCTTGCTATCCTTCGTCTAGCACTCGCGCGAAATCTCTGACGATGCAAGTAGTAACCCTGCTCACCTCCAAAATGCTTCCCCTTAGCATAGTAGACGATGAAGTTTTTAGGAAATTGTTTTTCTCTCTTGACCCCAAATATGAGCTACCAACCCGTAGATCATTGACAGGTACCATTGTACCTCATTATGTCAGCCTAGCTACCACGAAGATAAAAGAAAATTTGAAATCGCGGTCCTCCCCCGTCAGTCTAACTTTGGACTTATGGACAAGTCGTTTTTTTTTTTTTTTTTTTTTTTTTTTTAAATCTAAATCCATCGTAGGCTTCCGCCTGTTGATGGTTCTTTATTCTCAGTTGCGGTGATTACAATATATTGTTAAAATTGGCGAACAAGTAAAACAGGTTAGTGGACAAGGGAAGGTATTATACCTCATCTTGGTCCATACAGGGTTAAAACTGATGGGAAAAGGAGAGGAGGGTAAGGATAGGGAGGGAGGGCTGCGAGTAAACTTAGGGTTTTGCTAGTTCTTTCATTTGGTGCGCAAAGGTTGATAATAATCCGAATGTTCTTGGATCCGAAAGGATAGTTTTGGGGTTGAAATGAATTTTTAAAATGGATAATCCCCGCAGAAGTTTCGCACGATCTTGATTGAGTCTGCTACAGTGAATCAGGAGATGTGGTACGTCTTGTTTAGCTTGAGATCGGCAGATACAAGAGTCGCTGTCAATCCTTTTAATGCGTTTAAGGTAAGCTTTGCAGGCGAAATGGGTTGTTCTGATTTGAATGATTGTTGATAAAATATGGCGGGGAATCCCTGAGGCAATGATTGTTTTTTTTTCTGGTGAGGCATCTAGATCTTTTATTACACATTGAGTTTTTTTCCAGTTTTCGCACCAAATGTTAAAAAGGTAACTTGAGATTTGGTTCTTAGCATCCGCCAGGGAGGTGGGAGGTTTAATCCATACTTTTAAAATAATTTGACGTGCTCTTTCGGAGCAAGATATATAGCTTTTACGTTTTGACAGTTCTTGGTTGGTTGGCCATTTGTTCCAATTCTTAGTTGCAAAAAAGTTGAGGTGACTTTTCTTTAAAATTAATTCCAAAGGAAGTATCCCTGTTTCAACCTGGAGGGCTACTGAAGGAGTGGTTTTTAGTGCTCCTGTAATCGTGAGTAAACCTTTCCTAAACAATTGTCGGAGTGGTTCTAGTCTTGAGATCGGGATGGTGCACCATGCTGGGAAGGCGTATAACATTTTAGCAATTGTCGTTGCACGGAAAAGAGTTTTAAGTTGGTTACTAGTAACAGCTTTGCACCACTTGGTGATTTGGTTAATTCTTATTAACGAGAAGTTGCACTGGTTGACCAGGTAAGAAATGTGATTTGTCCACCTAAGTTGGTGGTCGAAGTGGAGTCCCAGATAGCGGACTGAAGTTTTCGGAAAAATTGTGGTTTGACCCCAAATAAGAGGAGCATCTTCTAATGTCCTTTTCCGGTAAAAATGGATTAATTCAGTTTTCTCTTTTGCGAAACGAAGGTTTAGCCGTATACCCCATTTCTCAAGTGCGGAGATATTACGTGCTAGGAGTTGAACATTTTGATCGCTTGAATTGCTACATGTAGTTAAAATTGTATCGTCAGCGAAACCTTGAAGGCTGATTTTTTTACGTTTAATCGTGTTGAAGCAACCATTAATATAAACTAGAAACAAAAGGGGGGAAAGAGGAGAACCTTGAGGTACTCCCTTGACTATTCGATGTAGTAGACTTTGAGTTGCGCCTTGTATTATGAAGGCATTGCGATCTTGAAGGAAACTGGATGTCCACCTTATTAGTGGTAGTGGTATTTTAATTTTTTTAAGCTCTTCAATTAGTTTATTGTGTAGAACGTTGTCGAAGGCTCCGCTTATGTCCAAAAGAAGCGCAGTGAAGACTTTCCCTTTATTAAAAGACTTGAGCACCATGTTTGTCAACGTTTCTAAGGCGTCAATTGTAGATCTATTCTTCCTAAAACCCCATTGTTTATCGGAGAGAAGATTATTTCCCTCGATGAATTTTTGTAACTTTTCAGTTATCACCTTTTCCAAAATTTTTCCCAAGACAGGTAATAAGGAGATTGGGCGAAAGCTTTTTGGGGTATCATAGTTTGCTTTATGAGGTTTGGGAAGTATAAGTACTTTCGCTTTTCTCCAAGTTTTGGGGTAATAGCCTAGTTTTATAGAAAAGTTGTAGATGTTGAGCAAGGGTTTTTCAATAATATTCCAAATTTCTTTAATAACTATCGGTTGAATATCGTCATGTCCAGCTGCTTTTAAGGGGCGGAGGTTGTTAGCGATCAGAGAGAGTTCTTCGCGGGTGATGTTGATATTTTCTTGGGATCTTGGGTTGAGTCTTGAGTGTCTTGGTAAAACGGAGTTGTGGACTTGTGGTGTGCCTCCGAGCAGCTCTCTTGCTAAAAAGTTCAATTTGGTAATTTCGTCTGGAAAAGTTTGTCCGTTTTCTTGCTTAAGATGGCCCAGTAGATTTTTTTCTTCTTTTTTTAGGCATCTGTCCATTGCCCATAGCGTTTTGTTATTCGGAGACTTTAGTTTATTTTCCCAGTATTCTTCTCTACATTCTCTTGTTTGCGAGCGGTAAAGGTTTCTCTGCATTTTCCAGACTTTCTCGTCTTGAGGTGAACCTGTATGTTTGAACTTATTTAAAGCTTTGGAAGCCTGTAATCGGAGGACGTTAAGATTGGTATTCCACCATGGGTTTTTATTTTTAATTATTCTTTTGGGGATGTGCTTTGTCATTGCCTTTTGTATGATAGAAGTTAGCGAATTCGTGGCTGCATCGACGTCGTAATGGTGTTTCATATTCAGCCAGAGTGATCGTTTATCGAGTAGTTCTAAAGCGATATCGATACGCATCCCGCGCCAGTTAGCCCTAGCGTACGACCACGAGGTGCTCTGGGGTTTATTTTCAGTGAGTTCCAGTGTTAAAATAGTAGCTTTGTGGTCGGATTCATTATAATAAATATCGTCATCGAGCAACTCCATGTGGGCTTTGGATAACAAGTTTAAAGGAACAAAGGTTAAGTCAAGTGTTGATTGGCTACCTTGTCTGTTGCCGAAGGTGTTGATATTCCAGGCGTTCATAAGTTCCATGTTATGGTCTGCCATAAAGTTATGAAGTTGAGTGCCCGCTAGGTCTGGTTTCTTGGCTTCCCAGGCCCAATGGTGGGCGTTAAAATCACCTGTGAATATGATGTTTTGAGTGATTTGTCGAAATTTGTTCCAGGTGTTATTAAGTAAAAGCTCGATATTCTGGTCATGTCGCCTGTAAATCGCAACAACGATGATGGGTGATGAGGATAGGGTGAGTATTTTAAAAACTGCATATAATGGACAAATTTCAAGAAGTTCATAAGAGGTGGTTTGAGTTGACAAAACTGCTATTCCTTGGTATTCTTCATATGACCTTGTTATATTGTAGCCGAAAAGGAGTTTGATATTCAGGTGTTGAGGAGGTTCCAAAACTACGATAGTGTGGACGTTATTCCTTTGGGCTTCGTGAGTTAATTCTTGGAGTTGGGAGAGACTTTTTCTTATATTTTGAATTATTATTTTTGTTGTCTTCATTTTTTGGAGTTAGCTTGCGACTTTTTAATGGCTTCGACGCGAACAGAGCAGGAGTAGTTATAAGTTGCGTGCTTGCCTCCACAGTTGATACACTTCTGTGTGGTACTCGTACATTCTTTAGTACTGTGGGTAGTGGCTGCACATTTTGCACAATTCGACGTTTTGCTTGGGCAGTTGTAGGCTAAATGATCATATTTTTGACATTTAAAGCATTGTAAGACAGTGTTGGAACGAGTTTCCTCAACCTGGACTACTCTATTGAATGCAAGGAGAGCTCCTTCTTTCAAAAGTCTTGTCATCTCGATTGAGGTAGAGCAGGTATATAGGATCGAGCCAAAGTTTTTGGTACTTGATGGGTTTAACCATTTTGCGTTGGTTGTTTGAAAATTAATGCCCAAGTCCGAGTTTTTGTCGGAAAGGTGGGAGCAAATGACGTCGAGGGATTGATCTTTCGGCAATTGGTGAATTAGCACTCCTAGTTTGGGATGGTGTGGGATTATTTTCACCGGACCAATTTGGGGCAAAGTTTTCTCTTTAAAGAGTACAGTCCCTGATTCTTTTTCCGTTCTGTTTTTATATGTCAGGGATAGATCCCCGTGTTTTAGCTTACGAACCAGAATGGGAATAGGAGCTGTACGGTCCGTTTTTTTTATATCGTCTTCTACGATTGTTAGGAGCTCTTTCCTGGGTACTTCTTTTTTACGTTTTTCGGGGTCTTGCTGTTGAATAACTAGCGTGACTTCGTTGGTAAAGTTGGAAAGATTCCCGTATTGCGGTACAAACGATTTTGGTAGCAGGTGAGAGGAGTTTGTGTCGGCCAAGTGGGGTTCTTGGGTTTTCTTCAGCTTAGCCTTGCGCCTAACTACTTGGGTAAAGGGGATTTCTATTGGCGTTAAATCATCATTTTGGGCTTTTTCAATGTGGTCTTTGGTTACAAGGGTTTGGACAAGCTTAGTTAATTCCGACACTTGGTGGATAAGGAAATCTTGGTTATCTTTCAATGCTCGTAAGGTGTTGGTCATAAGCTCGAACTCTGTTGTTGAAGGAGTGTCCAACGAATTGGAGCGGTAGCGAGTAGAGAGTACTTCTTCAGGCGATGCGACTCTGGCCCGTTTGGATTTGAGACTACGGCAGCTTAAGCAGGTTTTAGCCGCGTGGTGATCCTTCACGAATTCGAGTCCACAGGAGATACAGGTTCGCTTATTGTTGGATTCCACGTCGTCCACAATAATGTCCGTTATTTGTTGTGAGGTTGTGTCTGTAGAGGGCGGAGCAGCGGACGCACATGCCATGGCGATTAACTTTCAAATACTTCTTTCCAAACTTAGTTACTTATTAACACTCTTAACACCAGGATAATGAACACAGAAAACATTAACTTAAAGTATATTCTGTTTGGGTATTAACGTACGTTAGATTGGTTTGGTCTGGGTAAGTTTTTGTTGTTTGTGACCAAGGCACCTCCCTTTGAGGGGAGTGACTCAGTCTTGGCACTCGCAACTTTCTCACATAGATATCCACTTGGTTTTTAATAGAAATATAACAAATGGAACATGAAAATGAACGTAAGCAAAAACACTATACAACTGATGAATAAGTTGAACTCGAGAACACAAAGAAAACAGGAAAAATATTAGCTGAACTAGAGCGGATAAGATTACGTCTGTGTTGGTAGAGCGATCGCAGCGCCACCTCGGACAAGTCGTTCCATGCAGGGCTACTTAGGGGTCACTGGTCATTTCTTGAAAGACTGGTCTTTGAATAGTTTTACTTTAACTTGCAAACATTTTGCCGAGCGGCACACAGCTACTAACATAGTCTCCGAACTACAAAGCATTTTGAATTCTTTTGATTTAGTTTTCGGAGATATTAGTTACATCGTGACCGATAACGCAACCAATATGGTGAAGGCTTTTACAGTGGAGCTACCACTTTTAGACATCAATGAAATTAGTGTGGACTCAGAAGAGTTTTCTGATAGTGAAGGAGAAGACAGCGAACCCACGTTAGTTAACCAAGAGAGCTTAGCTTCTGATTTAGAAACAGAGCTTCCTTCAGACGTCTTTCACGTTAGATGTTTTGCACACTCATTACAACTAGTAGTGCGAGATGGGTTAAAGGGATGTGATGAATTTCAAGCTGTATTTCAGAAAGTCTCGAATGTCATTAGGCGAAGCAAACAATCATTGTCTGCAAGCGAAGCTCTGCATGCGTTAAAAATAATACCGGTTTCTTTTAACCAGACTCGCTGGAATTCTCAGTTGAAAGCCATCAGATCCGTAGTAAAGATCAGTGCGAAGGACCTGGATAGGTGCATCCCAAATAGCAGAATAACTTCCGATGATCGTAGTTTTCTTTGTGAATTTATCGAGTTGTTTAAAATTTTTGAAGATGTCACAGAACTTATTCAGACCGAGAAAAACCCAACAATCAGCTGTGCTATCCCGTTTGTAAGAGCCATAAGGCGTTATTTAGCAGCGTTTGAACCATACCACTGTAATGTAATTTTAAATACCCTGAAGTCTTCCATTGACTGTCGAATGTCCCGCTATGATAACCTTGACTCGTTTAAAATGTCAACAGCTCTGGATCCCAGATTCAAATTAGGAAGCTGGTGCTTGAACCTAGAAGAAGCGTGCGATGTGCGTAGGTCTATAACTGCCAAACTCAAAGTTTGTGAAACTGACGAGATTCAATGTGTTCAACAATGTCCCTCCGCCCCCCCGTCAAAGCGCGCCCGTTTAGAAAATTCCCGTTGCAGCTTAGATAGTCTGCTATTTGAAGCACCCCAGGAACAGGAGCAACCGAAGTCTGTCTCATGTGAATTAGATACTTATATGGCTGAAACCTGCGTCCCAAAAATGACTGATGTGTATGAGTATTGGAAGACGAATTCGATCAGATTCCCCCATCTAGCCAAAGTAGCTGCGCAGTTTTTACATACACCAGCAACCTCAGCTCCGGTTGAGAGAATTTTCAGCTACGGAGGGAAAATTTTAAGGCCCGACCGATCTAAAATGACCCCTGACGTGTTTGAGAAACTTATGTTCCTAAGATGCAACACAATGTATATGCAGTAATTGTACAGAGACGTTTGTACGTTATGCGCTAAAATAAAGGAATGGGCTTAACGTAGAACTTTAAAATCCAACCAGAAGGCTTTCTGCATGATTTAAGTTCTTTTGTTCAGGGCTTGGATTTTGATTTGAGCTTGAATTTTCAGATGAGCGAGGCTTAGGGCTTGGAACTTGATTTGCCTTAACGGAACGAAATGGGCTTGGACTTCATTTAAGTTCTTTTTTTTAGGCTTAGGTACAACCCTGCGTTGAGGCTACTCCGTGTTATTTCATGCTCCGCGTAAATTCATATTGGTCGTCCGGTCCAGAGCTTATGTAATTAAGCGGGTTCCAATTTAGTACTTATGTTTATTTCTATTATTGTTTTACATAATTTGATCAGAACTTTGATCTGATCAAATCGGTGTGGATCTTTTTTAATCGGATCTAAGTTTTCTGAAGTTTTGCAGCATTTGATCTGATCGGGTTGACAGAAGTTGACGCTGATCGGAAATAATCTAAGATCAGACAAAAAAAAAACACCGATCCAGAATACCGGTGTACGGGGGACTTTAATGTGGGACCTTTAGGGACTGGGACGTTTTCACCTGCACCCGCATGGATCCTTATAAAATCGCCGAGACATGATTCATTCACTTGGGTTATTCGTATACGTTTTTTAGTTTACTCTGAATCTTAAAACGATATTAAAAAAGAGTAGTTTTTAGTGGCTCCCTGTAGGCATGTCTTGCAAATCGTCAGTTATTGTGATTTATTACCAATGTGTATACTGGTCTTTTTTGTTGTTTTCTGTCGTTGGTGATTAATCAAAATAAACTTAATATCCATGCTGCATATATTCGTTTTTAAAGGCAATAGTAACTATCTAAAAACTTGAAGTGGTGTCGTTAACCTAACAGGACTATTCCCAACAAATCTGCAAATCAGGAAATGCAGTATAGTTTATGTTAATTTAGAGCTATTGAGGTACTATTAGCCTATTCCAGTATAGGAACTGTGTTCTTTCTAAGGTTAGCTCACACAGGCTATTGCTCTTTGTTTACACGCAGGGTAAATTCCCAAACACTCATCAAGTATTCGATATTACTGTCAATAGTATTGGTCAAAAATGAAGCCCATAACTATGATGAGAAATAATGAGTGTATTTCGATTCTCTGAAACTAAAATGTGTGAGGTTTATATCTTCGTTGGCATTCGGCCAATTAGTCGTCTACACCAAAATGCACTGTTGTTATTCCTATAGGGGTCGGTCGACCTTTCACTTTTTGTCCAAATCCGAATTTCATGTTAAATCTCGATTTGAACTGATTAGGAACTGGCTGTACTATGTCATTACTTATAATAGGTTACAGTCTACTGCGTCATATCTAATGCAAGTTACAAGCGTGCTCGTTAATAATTAATCTTACTTGTCTTTCTTGCAGTACTTCCAAGAAAGTTTTATGAAGCTTTCCTTGACTTTTATAATTTAGGAGACTATTGAATCCTAAGATAAAACTACAGGTTTGGCCTTTTACAAGTGGTTAATTCCTCCTAGATTAAAATTCTATAGAAATTCTTGGGTCGCACCTTGTCAGTTTTGTATGATGACGCAATGCAACATCCAAAATAATAATTGTATTTAAGTCTTAATAGAGTAAATAAGAAATTGAGCAAGCGCAGACGCTTTCCTCGGCAATGACGAAGCGACAAGGTTCGTTATCTTCTTTAGTTCTAAGCTTGAGGATAGAAACTGGAACAATGTCTTGGACCAGTTTCCGGCCCTTATTAATAAAGGGATTTTTATCAGGCAAGTTAAAAAGATCGACTGCACAATCTGGAACACCCATTCCAATCGCGAGCTTTGGACGTGTCACCACTCGAGTCCTAGTCTTGGTATAGTTGTTAATTTAGCTCTTTATAATACTTGGTTTGTTGGAAAGAATTAAATAAAGTATCGAGAATGGACTGTGGCTGGTGGAAGAATTTAAGCAAATTAACGCAGTTTTTAATCATCACGGGAATTGTTGCAGCAGTAGCTATTGTAGTAATCGTTCCTAGTGTGGTTCTCACCCAAGATGATGGATCAGGTGATACGACCCTGACTCCTACATCAACAGTAAAAACGACTGTTAGTACCAAAACTACCCCAAATGCTACGAGTATACCTACTACAGCTACACCACAACCAACGGAACCACCGACCGAACCACCAACGGAACCACCAACTGAGCCACCGACCGAACCACCAACAGAACCACCGACCGAACGACCAACTGAACCACCCACTGAGCCACCGACTGAACCACCAACGGAACCACCGACCGAACCACCAACTGAACCACCCACTGAGCCACCGACCGAACCACCAACGGAACCACCAACTGAATCACCAACTGAGCCACCGACCGAACCACCAACGGAACCACCGACCGAACCACCAACTGAACAACCCACTGAGCTACCGACCGAACCGCCAACGGAACCACCAACTGAACCACCCACTGAGCCACCAACCGAACCACCAACGGAACCACCGACCGAACCACCAACTGAACCACCCACTGAGCCACCGACCGAACCACCAACGGAACCACCGACCGAACCACCAACGGAACCACCGACCGAACCACCAACAGAACCACCGACCGAACGAACCAACTGAACCACCCACTGAGCCACCGACCGAACCACCAACGGAACCACCAACTGAACCACCAACGGAACAACCCACTGAGCGAACGACCGAACCACCAACAGAACCACCAACTGAACCACCCACTGAGCGACCGACCGAACCACCAACGGAACCACCAACTGAACCACCCACTGAGCCACCAACCGAACCACCAACGGAACCACCGACCGAACCACCAACTGAACCACCCACTGAGCCACCGACCGAACCACCAACGGAACCACCGACCGAACCACCAACGGAACCACCGACCGAACCACCAACAGAACCACCGACCGAACGACCAACTGAACCACCCACTGAGCCACCGACCGAACCACCAACGGAACCACCAACGGAACCACCAACGGAACAACCCACTGAGCGAACGACCGAACCACCAACAGAACCACCAACTGAACCACCCACTGAGCGACCGACCGAACCACCAACGGAACCACCAACTGAACCACCAACTGAGCCACCGACCGAACCACCAACGGAACCACCGACCGAACCACCAACTGAACCACCCACTGAGCGACCGACCGAACCACCAACGGAACCACCAACTGAACCACCCACTGAGCCACCAACCGAACCACCAACGGAACCACCGACCGAACCACCAACTGAACCACCCACTGAGCCACCGACCGAACCACCAACGGAACCACCGACCGAACCACAAACGGAACCACCAACTGAGCCACCGACCGAACCACCAACAGAACCACCGACCGAACGAGCCACCGACCGAACCACCAACAGAACCACCGACCGAACGACCAACTGAACCACCCACTGAGCCACCGACCGAACCACCAACGGAACCACCAACTGAACCACCAACGGAACCACCCACTGAGCGACCGACCGAACCACCAACAGAACCACCAACTGAACTACCAACTGAACCACCCACTGAGCGACCGACCGAACCACCAACGGAACCACCAACTGAGCCACCGACCGAACCACCAACGGAACCACCGACCGAACCACCAACTGAACCACCCACTGAACGACCGACCGAACCACCAACTGAACCACCCACTGAGCCACCAACCGAACCACCAACGGAACCACCGACCGAACCACCAACTGAACCACCCACTGAGCCACCGACCGAACCACCAACGGAACCACCGACCGAACCACCAACTGAGCCACCGACCGAACCACCAACAGAACCACCGACCGAACGACCAACTGAACCACCCACTGAGCCACCGACCGAACCACCAACGGAACCACCAACTGAACCACCAACGGAACCACCCACTGAGCGACCGACCGAACCACCAACAGAACCACCAACTGAACCACCAACTGAACCACCAACTGAACCACCCACTGAGCGACCGACCGAACCACCAACGGAACCACCAACTGAACCACCAACTGAGCCACCGACCGAACCACCAACGGAACCACCGACCGAACCACCAACTGAACCACCCACTGAGCGACCGACCGAACCACCAACGGAACCACCAACTGAACCACCCACTGAGCCACCAACCGAACCACCAACGGAACCACCGACCGAACCACCAACTGAACCACCCACTGAGCCACCGACCGAACCACCAACGGAACCACCGACCGAACCACCAACGGAACCACCAACTGAGCCACCGACCGAACCACCAACAGAACCACCGACCGAACGACCAACTGAACCACCCACTGAGCCACCGACCGAACCACCAACGGAACCACCAACTGAACCACCTACGGAACCACCAACTGAGCCACCGACCGAACCACCAACGGAACCACCGACCGAACCACCAACTGAACCACCTACTGAGCGACCGACCGAACCACCAACGGAACCACCAACTGAACCACCCACTGAGCCACCAACCGAACCACCAACGGAACCACCGACCGAACCACCAACTGAACCACCCACTGAGAAACCGACCGGATCACCAACTGAACCACCCACTGAGCGACCGACCGAACCACCAACGGAACCACCAACTGAACCACCCACTGAGCCACCAACCGAACCACCAACGGAACCACCGACCGAACCACCAACTGAACCACCCACTGAGCCACCGACCGAACCACCAACGGAACCACCGACCGAACCACCAACGGAACCACCAACTGAGCCACCGACCGAACCACCAACAGAACCACCGACCGAACGACCAACTGAACCACCCACTGAGCCACCGACCGAACCACCAACGGAACCACCAACTGAACCACCAACGGAACCACCCACTGAGCGACCGACCGAACCACCAACAGAACCACCAACTGAACCACCAACTGAACCACCCACTGAGCGACCGACCGAACCACCAACGGAACCACCAACTGAACCACCAACTGAGCCACCGACCGAACCACCAACGGAACCACCGACCGAACCACCAACTGAACCACCCACTGAGCGACCGACCGAACCACCAACGGAACCACCAACTGAACCACCCACTGAGCCACCAACCGAACCACCAACGGAACCACCGACCGAACCACCAACTGAACCACCCACTGAGCCACCGACCGAACCACCAACGGAACCACCGACCGAACCACCAACGGAACCACCAACTGAGCCACCGACCGAACCACCAACAGAACCACCCACTGAGCCACCGACCGAACCACCAACGGAACCACCAACTGAACCACCTACGGAACCACCAACTGAGCCACCGACCGAACCACCAACGGAACCACCGACCGAACCACCAACTGAACCACCTACTGAGCGACCGACCGAACCACCAACGGAACCACCAACTGAACCACCCACTGAGCCACCGACCGAACCACCAACGGAACCACCAACTGAACCACCCACTGAGCCACCAACCGAACCACCAACGGAACCACCGACCGAACCACCAACTGAACCACTCACTGAGAAACCGACCGGATCACCAACTGAACCACCCACTGAGCGACCGACCGAACCACCAACAGAACCACCAACTGAACCACCAACAGAACCACCCACTGAGCGACCGACCGAACCACCAACGGAACCACCAACTGAACCACCAACTGAGCCACCGACCGAACCACCAACGGAACCACCGACCGAACCACCAACTGAACCACCCACTGAGCGACCGACCGAACCACCAACGGAACCACCAACTGAACCACCCACTGAGCCACCAACCGAACCACCAACGGAATCACCGACCGAACCACCAACTGAACCACCCACTGAGCCACCGACCGAACCACCAACGGAACCACCGACCGAACCACCAACGGAACCACCAACTGAGCCACCGACCGAACCACCAACAGAACCACCGACCGAACGACCAACTGAACCACCCACTGAGCCACCGACCGAACCACCAACGGAACCACCAACTGAACCACCTACGGAACCACCAACTGAGCCACCGACCGAACCACCAACGGAACCACCGACCGAACCACCAACTGAACCACCTACTGAGCCACCGACCGAACCACCAACGGAACCACCAACTGAACCACCCACTGAGCCACCAACCGAACCACCAACGGAACCACCGACCGAACCACCAACTGAACCACCCACTGAGAAACCGACCGAATCACCAACGGAACCACCAACTGAGCCACCGACTGCACCACCAACAAAACCACCTACCGAACCACCAACTGAACCACCCACTGAGCTACCAACCGAACCACCAACTGAGCCACCGACCGAACCAAATGCAGAAGCACCTCGAGTTGAAGAAGTTCCAGACTCGTATGAGTATCAGATTGGGAAATCTGAACATATTGACATAAAGTTGCTCAGAAGTTCTCAACGTTGGAGACAAGTTTAAGATTCAAGATGCAACACCTAATCATATAATCATTCCCATGAAGGTGTTTATTAATGTGCCATTCTCATTCACGGATATACAAATCTTTCTCTGTAAAGACCTGATTTATAATTTAACTCAATTACCGGTTGATACTTTCACCAATTATTCACTTATCTTAAGTTAACGATGGTTTATTGTGTTTAACGAAGTACAGATTGATGCCGGTTGAGTTCCTCGAGTCTAGACGTCAATGATGGATTACATGTTAATTTTGAATAGGGAACTTGATCTTATCCTGTATGAATACTTTAGTGTCTGCCTAATCCTGGGTTGGTAGATAAGCTTTCTGAGATTGCTTATCAAGTTCCCAGTGGTTATGACTAAAGTGGGAACCCGTTTTCTCATGCCATCTAATATAAGTTTTGATTAGACAGTTAAAAGTTAGCTTTCTTTAATGTGACCCAACGGAACGAGCTAAGATAACAAATAGATGTTTTAGTCACAAAACTCAGAACTGTCCCATTTCCAGTTTAGGTTTTTAACTGCTTGTATTAGATTTTGATAAGAATGTTAAAGAACTCGTTGATAGTTTCAGCTTATCTTTATCAGATCAGTTTTCTCTAGAATCATTTTTGTTACTTAGCTTATAGTAGCACTGGGTTCAGTTCTTGATCAAACACTTTATTGCCACATACATAAGAATATAACGGAATTGAAAGTTGTGGAACAAAACTAAAACAATACGTCTAACAGGACTGTTTGCCATCACTTCTGCCGAGGAACTCTCGTTTTTTCGCAGTTTTACAGGAAAAAGGGGGAGATGGTTTCGCAATCCCCCTATACCTATGTGCTTAGGTATAGGGGGGCCTACGGCTAGTTTCGGTGCGGTTGTGTGGGGAAACCGGTCTTACGGACTTGTCAGTACCACATTTTATCAGATCGGCTGCTATAAAGCATCCGTAATTTTCATAGGTTTGTTTCTTTAAGTTAACATTTAAAAAAGTAATTTTATTGCGGATTTTCCAGTGACGCGCGCTATTTAAATACAACGGAACGAAAGAAACTGAGGAACTGAGGTAGAACTAACTCTTCTTTACCCACAAGAGCAATCTACATGACAAGTTCCTGTAGGCTTTTTGTTATGAAAATTTATACTGTGTGTTGCTGGATAACTGGAGTGTTCAAGGGTGCCGCATGTCCGAACAAGTCCATCTTCTGGCTGTGAATCTGGTGGTACGTTGTAAGTACATTTCTGTTATAAAGGTGACCCCACGGGTGACCCTTCAAACTGTGGTTATTGTACGTACTTTAAACTACGGCTGGGAGGGGTATTTGCATAGCAGCTTTTGCGTTTGACTTTGTATTTTTTTTTACAATTGCTTAGATTTTGGAAGAGTTTTAACGCGTGTCTCCTATTACTTTCACCTCCGAATTTTACCTCAACATATTGCTCTAGCACTCAGCTTTCCAAATCTGTTTAAATTTTTATTATGATTTTCCTTCGCTCCAAAAATTATATTCTAAAATTATGCATTTGAGTTTTTTGCTCCCACCCCCGGTTATTTATTATTTGCTTGTTTTTCGTACCCCAAGACGCTCCGTGTAAATTCTACTTCCCAGAATGTCCTTTTTTTGTACAATGTGTAATTTTTTTAAGAAAGGGAAAGTTTGGGACATTTTTGTGAGATTTTTTTTTTAATTCGCTCAAATGGACAGTCATGAGCAAAAAAAACTGCTCAGCCAAAGCGCAGAGGTCTAATTAGGCCTCTCGAGGCTGATTTACCTTCATTAGTGGGTGAAAGAGCTTGAACCAATCGGTTACAAGGTGCGCCCGGGAAATTCAAAGGTTTTGTTGATATATAAAAATATGTATGACTAAATCCCACCCACCGAGGTCGCCAGACTTGAACCCTATTGAGCATATCTGGGCCATGCTTAAACGAGAAATTAAGTAATTTTAATTTCCTTTATTTTAAACTCCAATAACGTGCCTTTTTAGCCAATCCAACATAAGAAACGAAGATACGCTCTGGGAAGAGGCAAGCCGAGTATGGGAACAATTAGCTGATAATTCAGATTTCTGGCTAAAGCTGGTTGACTCTATGCCACGGAGACTGCATGCGTGTATTGAAAATAATGGTGGTATAACAAAGTATTACCAGATCACATGAAACGAAGGAATATAGTCATACATATTTTTATATATCAACAAAACCTTTGAATTTTCCGGGCGCACCTTGTAACCGATTGGTTCAAGCTCTTTCACCCACTAATGAAGGTAAATCAGTCTCAAGAGGCCTAATTAGACCTCTGCGCTTTGGCTGAGCAGTTTTTTTTGCTCATGACTGAACGTGACCTCTATAAAAACGACGAATCCTATTGGTGATGGGAAAAAAAGAGGCGTGGCTCCGTTTCAAGTTGTGGTGTTTTTTTCTGGCTTCCGTCCATAAGGATTAGCGCCAATCACGGGGTTCCGCTTCCAAAATCGTGGAAAAGCTCTGTTCCCAACTCCCCTGCTCGGTTTCCTGTCCCTGATATTGGCACTCGCGACGACGAAGCTTCATAATTTCAAATGTGGGTTGGTTTCGAATTTGCGTTCGAACACGAAGGCCTCAAGAGTCTGAGAGTGTGTATGGTACACAGGGTTGTGTTCTCGAGACCTGGTCTTGGTCTTAAGACCGGTCTCGAGGCCAGGTAGGTCTCGGTCTCGGTCTTGTCTCGATTTTTTTTTCTGATCTTGGTGTCGGTCTTGGTCTTAAAAGAATTACCCGGTGTTGGTATCGATGTCTTGGTCTCGATTTTAAACGATGAGTGAAATTCTTATGTAAGCGGAACTCACTATAGTTTCAAAATAATTTAGTTCCGTTTTGCAAGGCCAAAGTGGCCCTTTCTACCTTTCTAATCCTACGACGTACAACGGGGTGTTCATTTTGAACGGATTTAGAGCTATGCCGTGAAAGCTATTTTCGCGGAATTCTGTGGAACTGGCTTAAGGCCACGGTGAACTTTCACTACTATAAACAAATCATTCAACGCGTTGAGAAAGTTTAGGTTGAATTCAATGCAATTAAATCCAGATTTAGTGGTTTGCTAAACCTACTGCGAATGCCAGGGAACCACAAGGGTGACAACTTCGGCAGTATGTGTTTACCCATGGCAACTGTCCTAGACCCTAGTTACGGTTTTCTGTGGCTCGACTAACATCCGGGCGATGTGGACCAAAAAGCTGCCTTACGGTCATACTTGTTAGAAGCGATCTGCGAACAGGCTCAGTCTTTTTTACATAAAGAAACTCAAGAAGTATCTTGCAACGATGTTACGTTGGCGTCCGATTCTAATGCTGAAACTACTTCAAAGAAGCGCGAAGCAGAATCATCCCTATTCTCCGAATACTCAAAGAAAAAAAGAACCTTTTTATCAAATGTTAAAGCAGGAGAGAAACCAGCTAAAGCGAAAATTTATGAGTACATTTTTAAAGTCGAGACTTACGAAGATCTTGAGATTGCAGTGAAGGAAAACCCGGCGCTTAAGCCTATGTTCGAGAGAGTTTTTTCCGTTCCTGCGACATCTGCCCCAGTTGAAAGAATATTTAGCAGAAGCGGATTATTGATGAGACCAAACAGAGCTCAAATGTCTGACGAAACTTTATCAATTTTAATGATTGCATGGGTAAATAAGTAAAATAGTAATATTTGTGCTAATAAAACTCATAGTAGTTAGTTAGGTAAAACTCATAGTGAAAGTAGTTATCGAGGACGACACGAAATTTTGATAACGTTTTAATAATTACTAATATAATAACTTTACGGCTAAAAATCTGTTGTTTTTTCTTGTCCGAAACAAGTGCAAGACAGATTAGAATTTCGAGACCGGTCTTGGTCTCGATGGTTTATGATCGGTATTGTCTTGGTCTTGGTCTCGAAACTTGCGGTCTTGGTATTGTCTCGGTCTCGGGTACTTTTTTCTGGTCTCGGTCTTGTCTCGGTCTCGAGAAAGTCGGTCTTGATAACATCCCTGATGGTACATTACGGGAATGAGACGTAAGTACATGGGGTGGACGAGGGGTCGTTGCCTGCGTGATTAACCCTAGTCTCTCTCCGGCTCAGCGTCCATTGGGGGTTCAAAGGGTTAAGACACCTGCGGACCCAAGCGGCAGAGAAATAAGGCATAGGTATTATCCCTTTCGGTATTTGCTTACCGGTAGGCATCAGTTCAGAGAAAAATAGCCAAGAAATATTTCGTTTATAAACGAAACAAAGTACTTCGACCGGGTTTCGATAGCAAGTCCCATCGTTCCAAAGCTTTACGACCTATCCACTCGGCCACACGCTTATGTTCAAAGGATGTCGAAACTTCTGTAAAAATTATGAACTGTAGTGTACTGTGTATTTCAGTAGGTTTAGCCGCTCAACTTTTATTCAGTTTATAAAAATATGGCGGTTCGCCTAAGTAGTTTCTAAGAAGACTCTCGAAGTTTGCATTACATCCTTTGTATTTTTTAAAAAATTGTAACAAGAATGGAGTTACTTTTTGTTTACGTTTACAAAATCACTCGAAGGCCATATTTTCTTTAATTCTTTTATTAAAAACTCACGAATGAAATTCACCTTTTCAAATGACGAACTAAGGTCGCTTCGGACCCCACCTTAACTACCGGTCACGTCCAATAGTTACGTCCCTATGTGCAGTTACGTCGTGCAGTTAAAATAAACAAACTGCCCCTTGCGAGTTTCAAGAACACGTGAGAAAAACCACAGGTTGACTGAAGGTTATAGGGATATTCTGAGAAGCAATACATCTGTCCTGGCCTTAGACAATTAGTTCTAAACAACAGATACTGAATCCGGATAAAGACTGGAGGCGTGTGTAAACACAATTATCTAGCTTATAGTATGATTTTCTTACTTCTCTTTGTTAAATCTTCATGTCCTCTATATAAAAGAGACACAGATGCTACTTACGTTACTCATTTTCAGGCTCACGTATCCACAGACGAGATTTACGGTCAAGTAGGTCAAGGAGGACCTGATCACTCTTACTGGGGTCGTCCTGAAGACTGGCCTGCAAGCAGTCCTCGTCCTGCTTACAAACTTACAACTTCTTCACCGGGTACTTACCACATTTCTCCTGTTTCCCGAGCAAAGAAAAATCTTGTAACTGAAAACGACGGTAAAAGGGATTTTAAACAGGTTCTGACTTGGCTGGAGTATGGGCTGCTGCGTTGGCCGCTACTTCGATTGTCTTCAAGAACGTCGATTCTTCTTACTCTCAAACTTGCTTAACCCATGCTCGTCAAATCTACAATTTCGGCAACACCCATCGTGGTATTTACAGCAACAGTATCAACGATGCAGCTGGATTCTACGGGTACTATTAAACATAATTACTTCAGATAATATTGTATTACAAAAACAACTCACTTGCTTAAAAAAAGCTCCTCTTCCTATCTGGACGATTTGGCATACGCTGCTGCCTGGATTGCCCGTTCTTCAGGTTCCGCTAGCGATATTACTGAAGCTAAACCTCGTTACGACGAGGCCAAGATTGACAGCATCGAGAAGGACCGTTTTGATTGGGATAATACCCATGTCGGATCTGCTGTAAGACAACTAACTTTACCAAATTCAGTTTATATCATTTATTGGATTTTTAAAGGCCGTCTTAGCCCATGCCACTGGCGAACAACGCTTTAAAGATACTGTCGGTAAATACTGCGAGAGAATCAAGAACCATCCCAGGACTCCCAAGGGTTTGCTCTTCATTGACGTTTGGGGCTCTCTGCGCCACGCTGCCAACGCTGCTTTTGTCTGCTTGCAAGTAAATGAAGTTTCCATGAACTTTTATTAACTCTACCGGAAAGTGTCTGTAAATTCCCTAACCACGTAGCAATTCACGCGCGCGGTTTTTGGATCTTTTTAAACAAACACTTACAAAAGCGACTTATAGGCAGCTGATTTGGGACAAAACACGGACACCAATCGTGCCTTTGCCAAGCAACAAATCGATTACATACTAGGCGATTCTGGTCGCAGCTACGTTGTAGGATACGGTAACAATCCCCCTACTCACTGCCATCATCGTGCTGCGTAAGTTTCTTATAAATGGGAACAGAATGTTACATAACTAGGATGGTTTGTGGTAAAATAGTTCTTGCCCTGATCGTCCAGCTACTTGCGACTGGAACAGCTATAACAGCGGCAGTTCCAACCCTCAAGTTCTAACTGGAGCATTGGTGGGAGGTCCCGATAGTAACGACAACTACGACGATTCGCGCAGCAACTTCCAGATGAACGAAGTGGCCATCGATTACAGCGCTGGTTTCACCGCAGCTTTAGCTGGCTTGTCTAAGATATACTGAAATCGCAACGGCCCATTACATTGCTCTCTGATTATGTAAATCTGACTTAGCTCGGAATGGAAACTCTCTTCCAGCTTAACTTGAAAAATAAACTCATAAAACTTAAACTGCTTTCATTTGAATTTTGTATCTAAATTATAAACTCTAACTCTTAGTAATACCTGAATATTCACAAACTAACTAAAGTTACCTTGGAAAACATAAATTGGTTGAAGTCAACTAACAGTTCTCAGATTTTTTTTGTAGTAATTTAACCTTATTATCTGCTCACTACTATTAACTCTTTCGGGAGTGTCTGTAACTTCGCCAACCACGTGGGAATTTGCGCGCGAGTACAGCAACACTCTAGCCTCCAAACAATTGGACTTCAAAACGGTTAGTTTGACAGTGTACGAAATTCAAATAAACTGATTTTTCGTTCAACATAAATTCAAAGAAACCATTTCTGATTTCTGACAAAAAGCTAAAATTTTATTTCTTAATTTACCCTATTTTGATATTTCCATTAAAGAGTAATCGACTCCAACATAGCATATTGTTATTTGGATGGATTCTTATCTACACGTTATTCTAAGAACGGGAAAATTTGTTTCAAGTTTTTCTGACTAGCTGTTCCCGAGTTATTGACTCACGAAATTTTGGTATTTTCACGCCACGGGAGCTGTGACGTGCATACTCGAAGCAGTTGGGGTAGTTTTGGTACTAACAGTCGTTTTTACTGTCGATGTAGGGGTCAGGGTCGTATCACCTGATCCATCATCTTGGGTGAGAACCACACTTGGAACGATTACTACAATAGCTACTGCTGCAACAATTCCCGTGATGATTAAATACTGCGTTGATTTGCTTAAATTCTTCCACCAGCCACAGTCCATTCTCGATACTTTTTTTTAATTCTTTCCAATAAACCAAGTACTATAAAAAGCTAACTTACTACTATACCAGGACTAGGACTCGAGTGATGACACGTCTAAAGCTCGCGATTGGAATGGGTGTTCCAGATTGTGCAGTCGATCTTTTTAACTTGCCTGATAAATATCCCTTTATCAATAAGGGCCAGAAACTCAAGGGGTTCGAAACTTGACTGTAGCCTCGTACACCCTGCAAAGTCGGTTACAATTGCATCTCTTTGTAGCACGTGTAACTTCACTTAGGGAGGCCGGTCGACCTTTCACTTTTTGTCCATTACGGCTCGCAATCGGGTGTTTTTTAGAATTTTAATTTTTGCAAATCCATGCGTTCACGTAACTAAACCGTTCTTTTTCTATTTTGTAGAATGTTGAACAAGGCAACCGTCACAAATGTTCTTCACTGAAATAACTGTTAATGTACAATATATTTTACAGTTAAAACGACATTTTTGTAAAAAGTATAGTGTTTAAATAAAAATTAAATCACCAGATTATACTGTGGATAACTAGACACGTTCCTTTGTTCCAAAGTAATTTTTTTTCAGAATTTTATCTCTTACCTCCGATTTGCAAAAAAAAAAATTGTAGACCACACTTGATTTTGTCCTGAAGTCAATATCCCAGAAGGTGGGGCTTGTTCGGCCATCTTGTTCGCCCACTTTGCCTGCAGGTAGCTTATCCTTCCCTTTCCTACGTTGCCGAACAAGTGCCGCTTAATCAATGTTAATGGTAAGCAGCACAGCGGTGGGCATAAAAAAGCGACTTGTATTATATAATTTAGAATGGTCTGCCTTATTTTCATTTATATTGTAAGGCGTAAGTGTTTTAGTTAATTGTTTTTTCAGCAAAACAGATCTTACGAAAATACAGAATTGAGGGAGGTTTTCCCAGCAGCTGTACTGTGCGTTACACTGTAAATGTTAGAATGTTTTAAATATAATTCATTCGCGATTTCGAACTAGCACTTTATTACTGAAGAAAATAATCAGAGCTATATCTACCAAGGCCCTTAGTAGATAGCTCTATTTTATAACTGCTATCTTCGAATTATTAAACTGAAAAGTTGAAAAAGTTGAAAGCTGGCTTCTCGGCCATTGCTGTAGGCTCAACAGCCGTGTTGCGCTGGTCAGCTAGGGCGTATGATTTTTTAAAAATAAATATTCTTAGCCCGATATACCAAATGAACATTTGATACTGGAAGAAGAATATCTGAGCTAGCTATGGGTATTTTTCCTATATTTATAAACGCTATCTTCGATTTGCAAAACGGAAAAGTTGAAACACTTGCAAGCTGGCTTTTCGGCCATTGCTTCTCGGCCATTTAGCCAATTATTTTTTTTCTCCTTCTCTGACTCGTTTCACGTTTGCATTGTGTATTTGTATAAAAATGTCTATGCGTTGCCTTTACTATTCGTTATTCACTTGCCAGCATTTTCGACAAATTCTAAGTTTCATTGCCTAATAATTAGTAAATTTACATGTTTTCTCTTATTTTTGGGTAATTTACACTTGTTGTGGTATGTGATTGAATTCTAAAATCTAAGGATTAGGATTATGATCTAAGGATTTGAAATCTAAGGATTAGGAAAAGGTTTGGTGGGAGGTTGGTCGTCACCCCATGGTACAGTTACAGTATAAGGAAACGAGAGTGATCGTTTTGAAAACCGTTGGATATCGTGGAAATAAGCCGTTTGCGCCTTGGGGATTCGTAATCTTGATCTGGACCTCAAGGCTCGACTGAATAGAAAGCCAGATATTTTTATATCTGGCTTTCTATTGAAAGATAGTTTAATTTCACCCTGCTAAGCGAAGCTAAACTATTTTTGGTCCAATCCATTTGGTCAGTGTTTTTGCTTGAGACAACACCCTACGTGTGAACGTCACAACGAAGACAGAAAACCAAAAAAAAAAAAGACTGAAAACTTGTACAGAAACGGCAGCGAGCATTAGCTCACGCCTGAGCTTTTTTTTTAATATATATAGTTTAATTTCACCCAGCTAAAATCATTTTTTTGTCCAATCCATGTGTTCAGTGTTTGTTTGTGCTTGAGCTTGAGTGACAACTGCACCCTACGCTACGCGTGAACATCGCCTCGTAGTACGTAGTCGTATAAGTACGCATGGCATCGTAGTACGTTACGTGTGATCGTCACAGACACAGTCAACGAATTCGAAGACGAAGCGAAGACAACCAAAAAAAACAACCAAATTGTGAGTCAAACTCAACTCAATTTTATATTTCTAGTATTATCGTATCAAAATTAAGTTAAGATTGACTAATTGAAATTGATTTTATCAATTATCATCAAAGTCAAATTAAAACTTAATTCTAATCCTATTTATTTTTTATTATCGCATTGCGGTATGGCTTCAAGTTCAAGTTCAAGTTCTGATGTTAATGATGATGAGCGTATTGGTCCGTTCTGTGATGAAATAGGGATATTAAAGAGTCACTTGAGGACGTTAGATACTTGGACTTCCATTGCCAGGCCGAAACCTGTTTTAAGTAATGGAGTCGTTCTGGAGCTTTATAATCTTTTTCTGGAGCAGGTTAAAACAAAGCATGCGAAGCAGAAATATTTTTTTACTTGAATCGTGTCTATTTTTTCACTGGAAGGTAGTTCTAGAACTAGATTGAACGTTAGTGAAGAAAACTTGCCATTGACATTAGTTAGACATGCTAAAAAGCTGAAGATGGATTTATTCCGCTTGATGAAGATAAACAGCAGTTGTCTGGGAAAATTAGATAAAATCGAAACTTTCAAGAGGCAGCCATTACAATTTTTTAACTGCACCACTAAAACTAGTACAGTGGAACTCGCTTAAGTTCATGGGCTCGGGACAGACCAGTAAGTATGACGCTAAGCGAGATAGGATGTTAGCCGAGGTGGGTGTTTTTCACAACCAGAAATACTGACGAGGGAAAAAAAACAATAATAGATATTCAGACGCGTGTATTAAGTATACAGTATCATTAATATAAATTTAATAAGTTTTCTTAACGTAGACAGAAGTTACAGTATTTTGCTTTAAAAGTTATTTCTTTAAGAAAAAGTCTGTTATTGATCTTTGTTTAGCCTTCTTTATGCTGTGAACGTCCAGGTCAGCTCTCAAATCGTATAGTCTCTCATACGGGGTGAAACCGGTAACTTCAGCGTATCGACGAATAGTATGTATCGCCTCAATTACAGCCATCAACGGTGGAGGTGGCAGAGGTTCATCGTCGTTTACGTCTTCATCGTCGTTCCCTGTGACCGACACGGCAATAGGCTCGAATTCTTCGCTCTCTGTTGGGAGCTTTTCGTCAATAGCGACAAAGAGATTGAACTCGGTCATGTCCATGTATTCCAAAGTGTTGACTTCCGAGGCATTCGGCAAGACGTTGGCGATGCCAGCTTCTTCATTCTGCAAGTCCTTCGTTATTCCAGAATGACGGAAACAGTTAGCAATGGTTGTCGCACTAGTTTTGCGCCAAGCTTCCCGTACCATGTGAAGAGCTTCTAGAAGCGATATTTTTCGAGCCAGCTCCGCAGCTCGTGTGCCAGTTTCATTATCCATGATCGAAACCAGCTGTCGCAGAATAAGTGATCTATACTGTCGCTTGAAGCAAGCAATGACGCCTTGGTCCATAGGTTGAATTACGGATGTTGTGTTAGGTGGCAAGAAAAGAAGCTTCACATTTGTGAGGCGAAGATTGTTCGTGTGTCCCGTACAGTTATCGCACAGCAAAAGTATTTTGCGCTTCTCGAGTCTCATTTTGCGGTCAACCTTACCGAGCCATTCTTCCCATAAAACCGAAGTCATCCACGCATTGCTGTTTGCTTCATATAAAACGGGCAGGTGTTTTATACCTTTGAAACATCGCGGCTTTTTGCTTTTCCCTATTATGAGCGGCTCCAGTTTATCGGATCCGTCCATATTTGCAGCCAGCAGTAAAGTTATACGCTCTTTGGATATTTTAGCTCCCGAAACTTTTAATCCCTTAAAAGTTAGTGTTCCATCCGGAATCGCCTTCCAGTAGAGACCAGTTTCATCAGCGTTGTAAATATCGCGTGGTTTATAATCTTTGATCAGGTCGGGCAGAACATCTTTTACCCATCTTTCTGCAACCACGTCGTCGGCATCTTGCTTTTCTCCATGCTGTTTCTTGAATACGATGTTGTTCCTTTTCTTCCACCGATCGAGCCATCCAGTTGTTGCGACAAAGTCATCTACACCAAGATCTTTTGCGAGTTGTTCGGCTTTTTCCTTTAAAAGCGGTCCGTTAATAGGTAGCTGCCTGCTTCGAGCCTGGCTGAACCATCGCAGCAAAGATTCTTCTACACCTTCCGATTTTCCAGTTCTTTTGCGCTTCCGGTTTGGATTGGAGTTATTCCGCCAGTCTTCCAAAATGTTTTCCTTGTTCTTGCGTATTTTTGAAATCACTCCTTGATCAACACCAAACCTTTTCGCAATTGACACTTGGGTATCGTTTTTATCCAAAAGGGATATAACTTCTACACGTTGCGCTAATGTTAAAGTTTTACACTTCTGCTTAGACATTTTACTGTCTCCCTTACTAGAGAACTACTGTTAAGAATATCGAAAAAGACAGAACTGTTGTAACAGGTGAAAGTTTGTAAGAGGTGAAAGGTTAGCCTTGTTATGAAATACATTTTTTTAATGAGCTTCCGAAAGCGCTTCCTGGAATAGGTCATTTCATCGTCCCACTTTTTAGGATGTTTTCTTAGGATTTCTGTTGCGCATGACGGTCGGATGTTAACCGAACGTACTTATCATTGTAAGATACCCGATGGGGAATGACAACAGTATGAAGAAAACCCAAGTTATGACGTTAAGAGAGTCGATGTAAAACGAGTCTATTTCCATTGAATTTCAATGGGAATGAAATGGGACTTGACTGAAGATTGACATTAAGCGAGTTATGACGCTAAGCGAGTGGAAGTTACGTGGACTCCACTGTAGTACTAGTAGAAGTAGTTGTACACAACCACAAGCATCTGCATGTAATGGTGGTAGTAGTAAGCTTTCACAGCCGGCTGTGCTAATTGAGGATAATTTTGCTCTGTCTGACTCTGATGCTGAGTCTTCTTCACAGAGAAGAAACGCGGTTTCTCAGCCTCAGGTTGTTAACCCCTCTTCCCATAGACAGATTCCAAAGCAGGCAATAAGTATAAATCACAATTGCTCTTACAGGCAAAAGTTTCGCAACTTGTATAAAAAATATTTCGCTTTATGCAAGCGCTTGCAGAACAATGATCGTGAAAAGCAAAAGGCCTGTCAGTTGCACGCTGTTTTGAGAGGGAAGAATGCGGAACTCATAAAAGCTCACAAAAAAATCAGGGCTTTGGAGAGGAAATTACAGAATGAGACTTAGGTATGGACACCGTGAACGGTGAACATACCCGTTTCTATGTTAAGTATATTCAAAATGCTTTTCGCGATGAGCAAGACATTGTCAATGATCCTAGGTTTTCTGATTACCTGGACGATAAAATTCATACCCAGCCCCTCATTGAACTTTACAAAAATGACAAAATTAGACTACATTGACTGTTCTTTCGATTTCGATTGACGTTTCTGCTGCTCAATTGAGCTTGATAAAAACGACAAAATTAGATTGCCTTAACTGTGCTTTCTTCAAATGTCGAAATTTCGTTTATATCTATGTATTGATTTCGCGTACTTTAAATGCCTTTCGGTTTTTTGAATGCAAATAATATAATATAATAATTGATAAAAACGACAAAATTAGATTGCCTTAACTGTGCTTTCTTCAAATGTCGAAATTTCGTTTATATCTATGTATTGATTTCGCGTACTTTAAATGCCTTTCGGTTTTTTGAATGCAAATAATATAATATAATAATTGATAAAAACGACAAAATTAGATTGCCTTAACTGTGCTTTCTTCAAATGTCGAAATTTCGTTTATATCTATGTATTGATTTCGCGTACTTTAAATGCCTTTCGGTTTTTTGAATGCAAATAACAGAAAGCTTTTTATGGAGGGTAGCTTTACTGTTTATATGTGCATATATCTTTTATCTGTGTATAATGCCGTAAAAAGGAAAATATTGCACTGGGAATTAATCCTTACATAGGTAGTCTAACAATGATAGATAAGTAAAGGAGCCCCACATTTTTTATGACAAGTGTTGTATTGGTGTTCTTTAACAGAACCTTTACACTCGTTGTTGTAAATAAATGTGTGGCTTACAACGCCCCGCCATCGTGGACCGAGTCCGCCCGAAGCCATACAGACGTCGAAGCCAATATGCAGCCGATACCCGAGCCGCCTCACCGTACCTTTCCGTATCCTTACTTTTAAATCTGTACCCAGTCCCCATTGATAGTAGTAAAACTTAAATACACGTTAAAATTCAACAATCACAATATGTTATATTTATGACAAAATAAATTATCGTAAAAATAAATTATCTTGACACATTCTAACCGATCATTAATAATCCATTAATAACATAAAAGGAAAACAATAAAAGGAAAAACAGAACTGCTAACTCTTGTTAAAAAATTAAATTTTTTAATGTTTTCAAATTCTAAAACTTCCTTAGCATCTTCAGTGCTACGCTCTTTATAAGCTATAAAAACTTAATAAATTAATACTAACCCTAAAAAGACTACAGATAAACAAAAAAAAGAAGACTTCATTTAAGATTTTTGCAATATAATAATAAGATTAGACCATCAAAGATCAAGATCAAGGAAGTTCATACCCAGCCCCTCACTTAACTGAATATTTCTTTATGAAAAAAAAAACCAAAAGGAAATAGTACAAAATTCAGATTTCTTGAATGAGAATGAAATTTCGTGAATGAGAATGAGCTGTGATACACAATTATGTAGTTTTTTTAAAACGGTATATTGTTACCATGTCATTTTGCGAAAAAGAATACAATATTTGTATATTTCATCATTACATATCAGGATGGAAAGCAGGATGGGAAGAGGAAAGGGATGGGTGGAAATGTTATGATACAACTTCACTTCGCTTGAGGCTTGCCCAAAGCAAAAAGGATATTATTTTCTGAGACGAATATTTCTCAGACCAAGTACAGCAAGGGGTCTTGTCAATGACCAAGCTGTGACCACGCCTTAGAAGGTTGGGTGAAACAGAAAACAATAACAAGGGCACGTGTATTCTTTCTTGATTTCAGTTTCTTTTGCCCATTTCGTCGTGGAGTACTGTCCTTTCTTTTATTATAAAGTGTGTAAATAAATTTTACTATAGCGCTTCTGTTGTTTAGTGCATATTTTGCGTTTTTCATTATTTTCTGGTGTTCAAGGGAATTTAATTTTTCACATGTCCTGCTATTATTAGCTTTTGGAAAACCTTTCAACAGAAGAGTTCGTTTAACATTTTACTTAATTGGAATAAGAAATCAAGTTATTAGTAAATGAGATAAACTGTGCTTTCCTCAACAAAGTGTGCAGTGTGGCTTTTGTGTAAAGTCCACTACTACGTTTGGATTACCTTTTTGTTCACAAATGTAGGGTACCCTTTGAAATTTCATTCCCGACTAGGATAACAAGCTTCTATTCTTATAGATCTTTTCTTTCGTTATAAATGAATATAACCTGACGTAACCCTACTAGTCGCGTTATATAAGCCGAACGTGTATTGGAATTTTTATTCATGTTTAACTTCATTAACCTTTGAACATGTTTATAAGTGGTAACTTTACGAATGTTTGACGAACGAGTTGCTTTTGCTTATCTTAGTGTATTGTATAATTTTTCGTGGATACACATTCCCATCTTTTTTTCTTCTTTTGCACTGCTGTTTTTGTCAGTTGATAACCTATTATTGATACATCAGAGTTTGCAAAAGGTACACGCAAAAATGCGTAACTGTACTGCGTTTCATCATTTGTATCAATAGAATAGGAAACTTGGCAGTTGTACACTTTCGCTTTCTGGATAGGCCTACTCCGAGTGCCTATAATTTTTTTGTTCGGCATCCAAGATCGTTTTTGTAACCTATTTTCTAGAAGGCAAACTTTTAAACAAATTAGAAACGAAACAGTATAATAAGAAAAAAACATACAAAGTGAATAAACTACATTCTACGATATAGGTTATACGTAAGTAAAACAATTCATCTTCATTGTGGTCAGACAACGTCCGACTCAGTGCATTTTGAGAAAAAATTATTATTTACATTGAAGCGGTCAGACAGACAACGTCCTACTCAGCTTCGACTTCTGTTTTTGCAGTTTTAGCGGTCAGATAGTATCCGACACAACTTCTTGTTCTTTTAAATAATCGTAGCGGTCAGGAAAGAAAACGTCCGACTCAGCTTATTTTTTTTTTGAAGGGGAAAGACTGTCAACATCCGACTCCGATTGCATTTCGCGTACTTGTCGCTTTTTTGGCGGTTTTCCTTTCGCTTTAGCAGCGAACGCTCTTTTCCTCTCTTCGATTGCCTCAAGCACGCGCTGAGGCTCGCGGGGTACAAGTTTTCGTGCAATACGTGGATCCGCTAGCTCAGGAAGAAGACTATCTTCAAAGAAATCATGCAATTTCGGGAGCATTTTAGTTTTCCAAAAGGTCTGGTCGCGGAAGATACGCTCAGTATGGGTCTCTTTGGGACTCCAGACATGAAAGTCGCACCATTCTCTACCAGTAATTTCAAGCTGTCCTTGAATTTGGTAATAATAGTTGTGATTTCTTTTCAGTTTGAGTTTGTCTCCTTTGACAAACTCCAATCCTATTGATTGTGCCTTATTTTGACGGACTAACGCCTTCAAGGAAACATGCTCGGCTTTTTTGGGACACTTGATCTCAAGTAGGCCAACTTCCCCAATGAGCCCGTCAGGAGAAGCGCCCAAGTACCCGAATTCTTTGTGAATCCAAAGTCCAGAAGTGTGGACAATAGTTCCTGTTTGCTCCTCATAAGTTCTCCTGCCATTTCCCTCATTGCTTTTTCCGTATTCAGTTGAGTCATTCGACCATTTACTCGGAACTGTGATTTGGCGTAAAGTTTTATCCCTAAGCGTGGTTTGCTGTAGTTTGCAAACTCTACCAAAATTGGAAGCAGTGATACGGTTCTTCCTCGCCTCCATCCAGTCAATACATGCTGCTTGAGCCCTTGTTTTCTCTTCCAAAGCGGCAATTTGGTCACTCGTAAGCTGTAATTGCTTACGTATGAGATCACACTGTTCCTTGAAAGCCACAGGATCTAGGTCTGGTAACCCGTAATCAGCATCGGGTCCGTTCTCGGTTATAACAGGAGCTATTTGACCCTGACCGTTTTGCTTCTCTGCAAGCTTCCTGTACCTCACTTTCCACGATTCTTTCGTGACATTAGCGCGCGATGCAAATCGGTCTAGTACAAACGAGCCTTGTCCGTGCGTTTTCAATAATTTAGCGTGAGCCCCGCGCCCTGAGTGGTAAATCAAAACGGCACCAGCAGCTCTGTAATTGTACGAGCCTCTCTGGGAACGCAAAAACTGTTTTCCTCCTAGCAATTTAACAAGAATTGACATAAACCGCTCAGCGGAGTTTGTTGTAACCTCCGCAAGTAGGTTATGCGCTTTTCTTTTAACGAATTCAAGCGCTTTGCAGATGTCCCTGTAGACATAGTCTGCAACCGAAGTCCTCAGCTGTTTTCCAGCATGCCTGAACCCTTTTACACCCTGCTCTGGTTTTTCGCAGAACGTATGGTCGCCAAGTATGTAGTGGCGTGGTACATTGTCCAGAGCTCGGCAAAGGTCCGCTGCAGTGCCGCCAGTGATCGCATTTCTTTTCATGGCGCCTCGAATCCCACGCGTTAGATTTGCAATATTTGGGACTGTCAAGACCTTAAAATGCGCCTGGCTTTTTTTTATCCCTATACAACTTTGATGTAAAGTTTTTTGTGATGTGAATCAAGGAATTCGTATGACATTATATCAAATAGGATTTCGATCAGGTTGGACTTCCTAACACTCCTCTTTATTTATCACAGTATCTTGTTTTTCAGTACTGTAAGCTTATCATTTCTTCCTTGCACAAAGGTGAAAAAACACCTACAGAATACGAGGAAATTCAATTGCAATAGATTAAGAGTTAAATACAATTATTATTTTGGATAATGCATGCGTTATCATACAAAACTGACAAGGTGCGACCCAAGAGTTTCCAAGAACTGTTTTGCAAATTCGTTTCCCACGGGAATTTCCATAGAATTTTAATCTAGGAGGAACCAACAACTTTTGAAAGGTCAAACGTGTAGTTTTATCTTAGATTCTTCGTATCTTCGGATTCTTCTTCAGCCTCACAACGTTTGATGTTATTAAAGTGCTGTCAAAATGTTTAAAATTCGACATTGACCTTTTTTTCGTCTTCGGACCTCATCGGATCATCTCCCATGTCTGTTTCTCACGTAATTCCCCGAAACTCTACCCCTCTAACAAAGGAAAACGGAGAGCCTGTCGAAAGATTCGTCAAGTTTTTACCTAAGGTTGGTCACAAAGCTCATGAAATGTTCGAAGCTGTGACTAGGACTCTAAAAGATCTCAACCTTGATATCTCGCAATGCCGCGGACAATCTTATGACAACGCAGCTAATATGGCTGGCGCTTATTCTGGTCTTCAAGCTAGAATATTAGAAGTGTGTCCTCTTGCATCTTTCATACCCTGTACAGGGCGTTCGTTAAATCTTGTGGGGACGCATGCTGTTGATTGTTGTATTGAAGCCGTATCGTTTTTTAATTTGCTCCAAGAGCTTTACAACTTCTTTTCTGCATCTACATCGAGATGGGATGTTTTGAAAAAATGTAGCACCCTCACTGCCAAAAGCCTGTCCACTACACGGTGGTCGGCAAGGTATGATGCCTGTAGGGCACTGAAAGACGATTGGTTTGCCATCATAGATGCTCTTAAGCATCTCGAAAGTGACGAAACTCAGAAATCAGGAACCCGAGCAGAAGCTAGAAGCGTACTGATTAAGTTGCAAAGACTTGAAACAGCGTTCATGGCACAGTTTTGGGGAAAGGTGCTGCTTAGATTACACCAAGTTAACAAGTATGCGCAAAGCGTGGAAATTGATGTTTTCGAAGTTGTTGAAGTTCTTCAATCGCTAGTTAAGTATTTGGGAGAACTTCGAGAACAATTCGATTTATATGAAGAGAAGGCCCTGAATCTCTCCGAAAAGAAAGTGTATGAGCGCGACGAAAAGCGTTCGAGTATCCGGAAACTTCAGTCTGATGAGACACGTGAAGGGGAAGTTCGGTTACGCGGGCGTGACAACTTTCGTATCAATACTTTTCTTATGATTGTGGACATTTTAAAAGCAGAACTAGAGAATAGGTCAGTTGCTTACAAAGAATTAAGCGAGAAATTTCGTGCTATTACGAAATTCTGGACACTGACATCTCTTGAACTTGAAAGCGAGGGAAGAAAACTGCTTTCTATATTCAAAGAAGATTTGGAACCCACTCTCTGTGACGAACTCATCCATCTCAAATGTCACGTAATTGATAGCAACATTAGGATGAAGACCTCTCTAGCGCTATGTAGATGGCTACGAGAGAAATGACTACAGAAAATTTATCCAAACGTTGATATTCTATTAAGAATGTTTGTTTGTACGCCAGCGAACTCCTCAGCTGAAAGGTCCTTTTCTTCCCTGAAAAGGATAAAGGACCATTTAAAATCTACAATGCAACAAAATAAACTGAACGCGCTTGCACTTCTTAGCATTGAAGCAGATCTGACAAAATCCATCGACTTTAATGACACAATTAAAGAATTTTCGTGGGCCAAAGCGCGCAGAAAGAAATTTCAGTAGTTCTGTTTCAGACTCCGTCTTGTTGAATCTGACTGTGTAGATATTGTATGAGACGCAAGGTTTCAAAATAGACTTATATATTAGACGGAAAAAATTAATGAACATATCATTTTTTTTTTTGGGGGGGGGGGGAGGCGCAAAGTTGAGCTTTGGCCTAGGGCGTACAAGGGTCTAAATCCGTCCCTGACCATAGGTACACCAGAATGACGTTGAAACGACGATTACTCTAGTAAGAAAAAGAACAGTTAGACTCAAGACAAACCCTACAACACTAACCACCAATCTGACTAGTGGATCTTTTGAAGTGAATACAGTTGGTTGATATTTACGGCGGTCATCCCCTCTTATCAAGTTTTTCACAAACACAACGCAGGAAACTCTTACCTTCATTTCTCTCACATTTTTTGGTTCCGTGACCAGGATGTCCGCCGATCTCATTATACTAAAACGAGAACGCGGTTCTGTGCGTGGCTTTATCACGAGACTCAAAAATACAGTCAAGGCCTACCTGGATTCGCCTACAAGGCGCATCCAGGTAAGGTTTAGCGGTAAGGTTGCTAAACCTGACGTCAGAACGCCATTGAAGTCGGAACAGGAGAAGAGCTCGGAGAGGTAAGTATAGGCGATTTAGCAGATGAGATGCTACCTCCTGTGAGACGCAACAAGACGGATAGTGTTGGAAAAGCATTGAGGTTGGATCATCTGAAGGAACCCAAATCAGCAAGCCCGCGAGTTGTTAAAGCAATTTTGAAGACGTATTTTCATTTGATGGCGAGATCGGAAGCGTAAAGGGTGTCGCGCACAGGATCGAGACACACGGTCCGCCCATCAAGCAACGAGCATAAGCATACCAGACACCGGACTACCTACGTGGAATAGTGAGGGAGCAGCTGGAGGGCATGTTGGCCAACAACGTGATCGAGCCGAGTACGTCACCGTTTGCGAGCCCGATCGTACTCTTACGGAAGAAAGACGGATCGTATCGGTTCTGCGTGGACTTGCGCCGGGTGAATGCGGTGACCAAGAAAGATAGCTACCCCTTGCCTCGTATGGACGACCTCTTGGCAGCCGTGGGTAAGGCTCGATGGTTCACCAGCGTGGATCAGCGTTCCGGGTATTGGCAGGTCCCAATGGAGGTGGAGTCGCGGGAAGTGACGGCGTTCACGACGGGCGAAGACTTGTTTCCGTTTACAGTCTTACCTTTCGGTCTGAGCAACGCGACAGGGACGTTCTAACGACTCGTGAACTGTCTTTTGAAAGGCCTGAGGTGGAAGTCGGTTCTGATATACCTGGATGACGCATTGATTTTTAGCCCTAATTTTGAGCAACACCTGGTAAGACGTAGTAAAAGTACCAGGACGGATCCGAAAGGGAGGATTAAAGCTAACCCTAGCAAGTGCCATTTTTTCACGCAAGAGGTGGCATTCTTGGGCCATATCTTCAGTGAGGGAGGTTTGAAGCGTGCGTCCGACAAGGTGGCGGCCATAGCCAGTTGGCCTACTCCAGCCTGCGTTCGCGACGTCAGAAGGTTTTTGGGCCTGAGCGGGTATTACAGCTTATACCCAGCTTTGTGTTGATGGCAGCACCCCTTGTTAGCCTCACCCGTAAGGAGAAAACATGGTGTTGGTCCACAAAAGAAGTCGATGCGTTCGCTGAGCTACGCAACGCCTTGACGAAGGAGTCGGTTTGAGAAGCGTAGAGCCCGAGCGACCATTTGGTTGACGACCTACGCCAGAAAAGAAGGATGGGGCGTGGTCTTGTCCCAGAAGGACGAAGCCGGCCAGGAATATGCAGTGTCCTTCGCATCCGGGTTGTGGAAAGCGACCGAACGTAATTACAGCGTTACCAAGCAAGAGATGTTGGCCATGATAAGGGGCATTGCGACGTACCGACATTACCTGTTGGGACGGGAATTTACGGTGATAACCTATCACCAAGCCCTAAGATATTGGAAGACGATGAATTTAGACTCACCTCGTATCGTCCCTTGGGTTGGATGGCTGGCCCAGTACGATTTCAAGCTTCAGCATCAGCCGGACGAGAAGATTCCCCATGCGGATGCCTTGTCCCGTGTTCGCCGCCAAATCACAGCTGGCACGAACTTAAAGGAGGCCATGGACAAATCGCCCGATTTTGTCTGGTTAAGGAAGTACCTAATGGCTAACAACGGAGCATGCTTCGGAATTTAAAGGGGTAAACCGCCATTGCAAGAATTGGTATTCTACATGGGCGAGCTGGAAAAGTATACTGTGCAAAACGAGCTTATCGTGCGAGGTTCGGCAAACCAGTCCGAAGTGGGACAGCCACAGATCTTAATTCCCCCGGGAGCTCGAATTGGTATCATGCAGTTGGCTCACGACGTACCAACAGCTGCCCACTTAGGAGTCAGGAAAACAATGTCGAGGATCACCCCACATTGCTACCTGCTACCAGGTGGGCGACCTAGTTTTCAAAAGGTAACATCAGTTTCCTCGTGGGTTGTCGTCGAAGTTGGCCGCACGTTTCGGGGTGCCGTTCAGAGTGATAGAAGCCAGCCCGTCAAAGTATGTGATCCGGAAAGGGCGCAAAAAGAAGCTTGAGCACGGGTCGAATTTGCGTGCAGCCGGAGCGACCGGACTGAGGGATCTTCCAAACAAGAGGATGCTGAGTCCCTGGTTTCACCAGAGGCCCGAGATCCGCCCGTCCCGTCCGAAGATGAAGTTACGACTCGGCACGGATGTCGCGCTAAACGACCAGCTTGGTTTCAGGATTTTGATTGTTCATTTCTTTGGCCGATGTAATTTCCCTACGGTTAGCCTAATTATAAGCTGTGGGGGATGTTATGTGTACCAGGATCGGGGATACGTCACGTTTTCAGTTTGTTAGTTCTACTTTTTCTTTTCCCCCTTTTTGTGATGTTTATCGGAGGGTGTGGGAGAGAGTGAGAGTGGAGGTCCGTTTTGGGAAGAGGTAGAGAGATAGTTGATGAAAAAGAGCAGCAGTATATCGTTGATTTCGAAAGTGGTGAACTAGCTGTTTATTAAGGCTAAATACATCCGTTATTTGTTTGGGCTAAAACGTTTTCGTGCCATTCAACACCAACGTATTCCCAATCTCAAGCGGTCCATCCTTTACCCCGAACGCCTCAGCCGTAACTAATTCAAGCCCGACTGGCATGTCGGAAAACAACTTACTGGAGCTAAAACTACCAATATTCGATGGCAACATACTACAATGGAAAGCGTTTTGGGATACATTCAGACCCCAAATACATCAGAGATCTGACCTCTCCCCAGTAAACAAATTTCATTACTTAATTGTTCAGCTACGTGGGGAGGCGAGGAAACTTTTGCTATCATATCTCCTTCAGACGTGCACTAGGAACACGCTATAGCCATCTTACTGGAAATTTCGCCCAACCGGAGAAGTTAATCAACGCTCTTATAAAGGCATTATACGACGCTAAGAAACCTGAATTCTCCTATACCAGCCTCAAAGCCTTCATCCTCCTCATTGATATCCATGTACGAGGTCTCGAAGGACTATGTGAGTCAACGGAATCCTATGGTCGCCTTCTAGTTCCCATTCTCTTGGACAAACTTCCGGCGGAACTCCGACGAAGCGTAACAAGGACCAATCGAGCTACAGCTTGGACGTTACCGACCCTCCGACAACTACTCGAAGAAAAACTTGAGGTATCGACACCATTTTGTAAAACCCCAATTCGCTAATCCCAAGGAGACGGTAAGTCTAATCGTCCTAATTCTAATCGATCACCCTCGGCATCTATATTGATCAACTCTAATTCTTCAACACGTCCTCCACGTTGTGCCTTTTGTGGTGACGCCCACTGTGGTGAGGCAACTGACTGTCAACGCTACCCCAGCGTTCATGAACGTAAAATAATCGTTACAGACAAAAAACTTTGTTTTAATTGTCTGACCAACTACGGACATCCCAAATCCTCGGCTTGTAAGTCGAAATCCCGTTGTAGGCTCTGTGGTAGAACACATCACACTAGCCTACACCCTACCGAAAACTCTCGAGCACCAGCAGAGGAATCCAGCCCTCCAACAGGCACATGCCTAGTAGTTTCCTCTCCTCCAGCGACTGACCCTTGTGCTTCTGCAAACAGCAGTGGCCCCCGTTTACCTTAGACGACAAAAGAGAAATTGCCAACATTGTTTTCGGCAGTGGTTCGCAGAAATCTTATGCGACTACTGCTCTCTTCCACAAACTCAATAGTACTCCAACAAATGAAACCTGTCTCCAAGTTAATCGCTCCCAAAAGCAGAACTATCTTCAAGTTAATCGCTCCCTCTCGCTATGTAATTAGTAAGACTAAGGTGGCCCCTTACCCCATATCTGAGTATTACACTAGGAAGCCGTTTAGCGCAGTATCTTAAGAAGACCCTCCCTCTCTTGTCAACCGCCGAGCTTCACTTATGGTTGGATTCCCAGATTGTCCTTCATTGGATACAAGTGACGAAACCTCCTAGACGAGCCCTTGACAATAGAACGTTTGAGATCATTAACACTGTTAAGCTTCTGTTTGTCAGCTTCTGTACACTATTGCGAGCCATACGACAATCCAGCTGATCTCCTGACACGGGGTATTAATATGAAACAGCTCAAAGAATCGTTAATCTGGTCCAATGGTCCCTCACACTTATTTCGCTTCGTTGAAAATATTCCCTCTGTTAATCTTTTAGTAATCCCGACGGAAGCCAAACCGAATACCCCAATTGCTGAAGAACCTGAGAATACCATTCTCCAACGTTACAGTTCTTGGAACCGACTTCTACGAATTGCTGCATGGCTTTACCGAATCATCCATAAACTCAAATCAAACGAAAAGAGAACAGGCCCGTTAAGTGTCCACGAATTACGCATATCCAAAGTCAATATTTTGCAACTAGCTCAAAACCGCTGTTACCCGGACATATTGAAGGCTCTTAAATCTCAAAACTCGAGTAGTACATTCCCCTCCATAGTCAAGCAACTCGGATTACACCTAAGACAACGATGACCTAATCCGCTGCCGAGGAGGAATTCAAAATGCCCTGCTGCCCATCGAGACTAAACATCCAATACTTCTGGCTAAGTATGGGAACGTTACGCGACTCCTCATCAAAGACCTTCATGATCGTGCATTGCATGTAGGGCTTTGTAGGGCCTCTTGCATGTAGGGACTCTTAGTACAACTACGATAATCTTATTGGATCCCCGCAGTATTACCTTTAATCAAAAGAATAACTCGAGACTGCCATGATTGTAAGCGTTTACACGGGAAGCCCTACCCTAGCAACGTGACCCCTCCACTCCCAAATAGTCGCGTCTCCGAAGGAGACCCATTTGACGCAACAGGAAGCAGATCTCAGCAAATCACTGTTAACCATTATCTAAGAAGTTTAATTCTTCTCAATCAAGAGAATAAAGGAAAAAACAGAGCTGCTAACTCTTGTTTTAAGCGGTTAAACTCCGTTTGTATTCTTGCCACTATAGTTTATTTAAAAACGTTACATTTTCAGGGTAAAGATAAAAAATTTTAATTTTTAGTAGTATGTTTTTAAATCCTAAAATTTCATTAGCATCTTCAGTGCTACACTCTACATAAGCTATAAAAACTTAAATTATGAATATCAAAATAATAAAAAAAAACAGCAGATATATAAAAAAATAAGACTTTATTGAGGATTTTTGTATTATACTAATAAAATTAGATTGTAATAATATTTTGTGATAAACCCCTTGGGCTCCTAATTTTTCAAGCCATCCTTGATCTAAAGAGACTCTCACTAAATCTCCAATAGGTAAATTAATTTTTCTAGTTATTTGTTCAGACAATAAAGGAAGAAACCATATTATTGAAACAAAACTCTTATAATTATAGCTAGAGATATAATCACCCCCAACTCTAGAACCAATAAATAACATTATTAAAAAAATCCAAAGATTGCACAAATCAACGCCACTGTTTTCACGAAAAAGACAAAATTGTTAGAGAGGGATACGGAAATAACAACCAACTAAATAAAGCCCCTCCAACAATTCCCCCCAACCCTAAAAAATATAGGATTAACTATATTAAGATCCTCATCCAAAAAATTTGATAAAACACTAAATCTAGGAAATATTAACATAGAAAAATAAGCTAATCGAAGTGAATAAATAGCAGTTAAAACCGTAGAAATAATTAGTAAGACTAAAATAAAGCTATTTATATTATTTATTAAAGATGATTCAATAATAGCATCCTTAGAATAAAATCCTGCCAAAAAAGGTATTCCACATAATGCTAAATTAGCTATATTAAAATAACTTCTAGTAAGTGGAAATCTAAAACTAATACCGCCTATTTTACGAATATCTTGCCACCCTCCTACTTGGTGAATAATCACCCCTGCACATAAAAATAACAAAGCCTTAAATAAAGCATGTATTCATAAATGAAAAAAAGCTAACAAAGGAAACCCAACTGCTAAAGAAAATATTATTACCCCAAGTTGACTTAAAGTTGACAAAGCAATA
Source organism: Lepidurus packardi (assembly GCA_023053545.1). Lineage (NCBI taxonomy): Eukaryota > Metazoa > Arthropoda > Branchiopoda > Notostraca > Triopsidae > Lepidurus > Lepidurus packardi. The sequence continues at coordinate 1,654,228 of JAKZAN010000002.1, forward strand.
TTTTATTTAAAATCATATTCATATAGAGCTGCTATACCAGCTATAAATATAGTTCTAGCTGATAAACACAACAAAATATCTAATACAGTATTAAAGTTCCTACTAATATATCATAAAATCGAATTAATAGATAAACACCTGCTGTTACTAAGGTAGATGAGTGTACTAACGCTGACACAGGGGTTGTAGCAGCTATAGCTGCTGGCAACCAAGCTGAGAACAGAATCTGAGCTCTTTTAGTTATAGCTGCTACTATAATAATATAAGATACAAATGTTAAAGAATGTGAATCAAGTAAGCTATTTTGCTGAAAATACGGCAGAAATCTATAGTCCCCTAGTATTATCCACCACGAAATTATTAATAAAAAACAAACATCTCCAATACGATTAGATAAAGCTGTTAGTATCCCAGCTGCTGCAGATTTTCTATTTTGATAATAGATGACCAAAGCATAAGAAACTAACCCCAACCCATCTCATCCTAATTACAATTCTAATTAAATTAGGGCTACTAATCATTAAGACTATAGTAAATACAAACCCAGCAACAATTAAAATAAATCGATTTGCACTTAAATCATGAATCATATAACTTCATCTATATAAAATTACAGTGGCGGAGATAAAAAGAACTAAACTAATAAAAAAACAAGAAACTCAATCTACTAAAAAAGTTGCCGAGACTCTAACCCCATTAATACAAAAAAATTGAATTCAATAAAATTTCTACTCTGAAATATTAATACAATCACCCCTAATATTAAAACTAGTACTCTTAGAAAATAAAAACAGCATGCAATAATATGATAAAATGATAAAACACTCATGGTCTCCAGTGATATAAACACACCTGAGGCATTACAAACCCTAATCTATTTAAACTATGAAAACACACTCAATCTCAATCCAATAAAATTAATAAGTTTAAAGGAAACCAATGCAAGAATCTCAATAATAATTCTCAAAGGGTAATAGGACTTCTTGGAATAATAGAATTAAGGGGAGATCCGTGTTGAGAAGAAGAGTATAAGTAAAGTGAATAGGCTGCAGCAAAAAATGAAACTAATCCCACCAAAATTATTATCCACACTCTTCAACTTACTAAAGAATTAATTGAAGAAATCTCACTAAATTAATTTAATGAGGGGGGCTGCTATATTTACAGAAGAAAGTAAAAACCATCAAAAAAAGCTAATCTAGGAAATAAACTGAGTATCCCACGAGTTAATAATAAACTTCGTGAACTAATTCGTTCATGTGATATATTTGCTAACCAAAACATACCAGAAGAAGCTAGTCCATGAGCAATTATTATAATTAAAGCACCATTCCACCCTCAAAAATAGAAACTATAGATACCCCCAAGAACCAAACCTATATGAGCCACTGAAGAATAAGCAATCAAAGACTTACTATCTCTCTGACACAAACAAATAAATCTAGTTAATAAAGCCCCTACCATTCTAACTCTAATAATCTAATGACATCTTAACTAAAAACTCTAATAACAAACGATGCCCATGTTATAACACAAGAAATATTAATATATATAACTCGTATTAACCCATACCCCCCGAGCTTCAACAAAATCCCTGCTAAAATCATCGAACCAGCAATAGGAGCCTCTACATGAGCCCTAGGTAATCACAAATAAAAAAAATAAATAGGCATTTTAACTAAAAAAGCTAATATTAAAAAAAGCAAAAAATAATTAATTTGAAAAATATGAAAAATACCCTATATAACATATATTTAACGTACCTAAATCTGAGCCTATAAAAAAAAAAAAAATTAACAAAGGCAAAGATGCCACTAAAGTATAAAAAAAAAAATATAAGCCTGCCTGTAATCGCTCAAGTTGATAACCCCACCCTAAAATGAGTAAATAAGTAGGAATCAGAGACGATTCAAATATAATATAAAAAATAAATAATCTCTAATTAAAAAACTTACTTCTAAAAATAATAAAAGGAAAAACACCACAAATAAAAACATACATACGGAGTGTATGTGAACGCAAGAAGGAAAAGATACAGATCGTACGAAGAGCAAATGCACTCATTAACTAAGGTGATCTTCCGAGATAATATTCCCAAAAGTGCAGTGGATGTGAAAACAAGAAGCAAACGTACACATACGCTCTGGGAAGAAGAGTGGACATCATCCTTACTCACTCTGAACATTCGTCAACTAAATGTATCCCTTTCAGAAAAACCGATATGCACAAATAAACTGCCTCACGCTATGGTATCCCAGATCATCAGAGCTAGAACACTGCACTACCCCACTTTACAACATCTCCAGAAAATTGGAAAAGCGGAGTCTTCCTGCTGGCCCTGCTCAACTCACAAAAAGCAAAGTCTAGCGCACATTTTCATACATTCTCGATGGCTTAACAAAGCACGTGCTAAACTAATCAGATCATTATGTAAAAACCAAATCCACTTCTCTCCAGCCCACTTCCTCACCTACCCCAGAGCCTTCCCTTATGTAGAAACCTCTCTAAGCACTGCCAAAAAGATATTCAACGAAGGAAAAGCCTGGTTATAAATAGGCGAATATTAGATTGTGTCCAAATTTTAATTTATAGCGTTTTCTCCTCTTGAAGTTTCGAGCTTTAACTCTCTACGGTGAAGGTCTTGCCAGTTTACAAAGGCCGCCCAATGTGACAGCGTTCTGTTATATCCCTTTCCCCTACCCGGTTTTAAATGTACATTTTTAATAATAAACTTTGGCAACAGGCTTATGCCTATACGCCAATATTAATTTTAATAAAAAATAACATAACTTATTTCCTATAAATTACACAAAATTATTAATAGGGGCCGAAGCTAATCCCTCAAACCCTGGTATTTGGTATTTTTGTATTTTTGAGGCGAACCATGTCGCTATCGCGCCACATTATCGCCTTCGGCTTTCTTTTTCAACACACTCTCACTGTTTGGTACTTTAGCATCTTCAGATGAAATCTAAAATCTTCGTTTGTTTTATGAACTTGATAAAATTGTTTTGTATAAAAAAACCGATCATGCACTGTTCTGTTTCCGAATCCTACAATTTCTTCGAAGTCCACTGGTATGTTTTTGCTTCGCAGTTTGCTGAATAAAGCGTTGCGCTCCGCTCTCAGGGTTGAGCATTCCATGACTAGATGCTTCCCGGTTTCGTCTGCCTCACCACAGTTTCGGCACACCGGGCTATCCTGTAGGTTAAATCTGTGCATCCACGATCCGATCTTGCCATGACCACATCTGAGTCTTAATACAGCAACAGCTTCTCTTCTTCTTTTGATGGTCCTCCATTTATTGGATCCTAGAGTTTCTGTCTTCAATACAATGGCCTGTGACGTATTCAGTTTGATTT
>JAKZAN010000002.1:1657689-1750689 GCA_023053545.1 Lepidurus packardi
ACACGCGTGGTGACGGAAAACATCCAATTCCCGGTCTCAGGGTTCCAGGATACTGGATTTTCTTGTACGACCGTCCTTCCTGGGGAAATAAACCAAATAAATTAAAAGTGGTTAAAAATCAAGAAAAACCCAGGGAAAATAGAGCAATAAGTCCACCTTGGTGCTGGCCTGAATCACTGGAGCCGGTCGAGCCATTTGACTCGGGATCCATTCCAGATGGCGAACGGACGTCCGAAGAGCCTGGAGATTGCTTAGGCTGTTTCTTGATCCCTGTTTCTTCGTAAGGGGAAGCGGACGATGATGGTCGTTTCCCACCAGGTAATCCTGAGAAAGGTGAAAATTAAAAATCTGGTGTGTAAAGAGAGAAATAGGATGAAAATTGTTACTTATGGAACGCTGGACACGTTCTTGTGGTTTGTACTTGAAAGATTTGGCCTCGCTCACCGCAGAATCGCTTGGACGATACAATTCTAGCATCACATCTACGTCGTCTTTGATATCCAAGTCCCTATATTGCGGAGTTCTACAAAAAGGGCAATTTTCGTAAATTTCGTGGGTTCTCTCAATCCTTCATGACTTTTCAAGGAAAGGTTTTAATTAATTAAAATGAGCTTAATTTTACCTAAACACTATGGCATATTGATGGTGAACGTCCAATTCGCTGAAATCCGCCAAGGCGTGCCAAATAATTTGGCCATCCGAGTCTTGTTCAAAGAATCGGATCTGAATATTGCCTAAAGTAATTTTAAAAATTGAGAAATAGACTTTAATTTACGGATATTTTTACGTTTGTTGACTTTTTCGACGAAAATAAACACTTCTTCATTGCCCGTACAGCAGCTCACGATCTTATCGATGCGAACAATCCGTAAGTCTCCAGCTTGGGTGCACTCTAAAGAAGAATGAAGTTAATCCTAGCTTTACAAACGCTTATTTTCGGCAATACTCAGGTTGCTAATGGGTGTGGAGTACACCGGGGCACAGGCGGGTTGCATAGGCGAGAAATCTTTGTAAAAAGCCTCAAATTTAAGGCGAACTGAGTGCAAATCAATGTTGGTTCCCATCTTTTCTGCCATATCATTCACCTAGGATGAATAAAAACGACATTTAGCATCACTAAACATCCCAAAACCAGACTTTAATCAAGCATTACTTGCACTTGCTGCGTTTTGGTCAGTTGCATGATTGAACTGTCTTTGCTCTGCAACTCTTGCAGCTTTTCCTTCGACAGGCGTTCAGCCAAGACATCTTTAACTTGTTTTTTCGCTGTGTGAATGATGGTAATCCCTTGGAACCTACAAAAAACGGAGACTTTAGCTTTTGTAAGGCAAAAAAAACAACTAAGATCCTTACGTGGCAGTCCAATTGACACCTTCTGAAACGTCTTGGTAACAATCATCTTCGTCTTTTCCGTCCCCAACGAGCTTATGGACGTGCGGAATAGGTACAGACTTGTCAGTTGGATTCGTAACCAGACTACAACGTACAGTCACTGGCCTCCCGCCTGCATAATTTTGCACCTGTTGTAAGCAATGAGCCAAAAACCAGATTCATGATACGTCAACATTAAGAGAAATCGAAAGGAGAACACGTTACCTGCACTTTAACTGGGGATTTCCGATTCCGGTCATTAGACTCTGCCATTATGCTCCCGTGTGTGCCTGTCATTTCGGATTTGTAACGAAACCGAAATTTAGATTGAGGCTGTTCCAGAATGGCCAAGTTTGGAGGCATGGTGTATGCTTTAACAATTAGATGAAACATACACGAATTAATGACTTTTTAAGAAATATATAAAATATGTTTAATTACTGTATACGATTGGGGTTTGCTCTCCGACAATAGGCTGAAGTACATACTGAGCGTAAATGCTGTGGTTTGAATTGGGGTCTGGCGAGTAGGGTGAGTTTCCAGTACTCATGGCTTAATTGTGAAGTTGCGATAATCTAGCATAACACACAGATTAGTCATATTCTCTGAATTGCACAAGAACTAATTGAGTTAACAAGATTGCGAGTGTGCAGGAACATGGCTTGAAGATTGTTTCGAGACTGGGAAATTCCAGAATGAAGCCATCAGCCTTTTGTAAGGGTTAACTCAGAGAATTACTTGACCGATATGCACAAAAATTTGGGCGCCCCGCCCAAAAAGCGGACGAATCAACAAGTGTATTATCATTGACACGCTGAATTCTGAAACATTTTACCTGATTTTAAGCTCCAATGATAATTCCGTTGAACTCTACGCGTACGTTTGACTCACATCTATCCTTCGTTCAAGCAGGTTTAAAATTACACCTTGCTAGCACAAGAAAATGGGAAATTCCAAGCAGAAAAGGGCTGCCAGGGCTTCACAACCATAACACGGGTTTTCCCCACCACAATGGCTGACTTCCCGTTTCCCTTGACGGGGAAAACCCACATCCTTTGCTATGACGTCAGGTCTACAACGCAGGTTATTTCCCTTGCACGAGACAACCAATGAGCGCTCGAATACCATTCAAATGATTCTCCCGCGCGATTTAAAACCCTTTTTTTGGCTGCATGTGAAATCATATGCCTTCCCTCACAGCAAAAAACAGACACTACAACCAAACTCATACTATTACTCATTCATTCAGGAAACAAAAAAAGGGTTTTTTTGAAGCGCTGGTACTGTGGTTCGACGGAAACTGACGTCAAATACGGCGTGCGTTCAAATTATTGCCCGCCTTTCTTGTAGCCGTTTTTTTAAAATAAACGTCGCTTCTCCTACACATATATAAATGCACCTAATAAATATGTACTCGCTAGATTGCTAACTAGTTATTATACGAATTACTAACAAAATAAAGTTATAATAACAGATAAGGGTGTTAATTTGGGAAGGTTAGGTTAGAATGGGTTCGTAGCCAATGGCTTTTACTCTACGGTTAGTAACCCGAGATAAGATAAACGATGCTTAGGGAACGGGGAACATGGAACCGCATATGTTTAACGCTTTCAGCAAACGTAGACGAAAGTAGGCAACACTAGAAACTCGGTCTTTAGTGTGTACAGTACACTGCGTAGTTGGAAGAGGCCTTTAGTTTTTACGAGCTCTGCTGGCCTCTAAGTTTGAATCCTGTGGCCATGGAAGAGTTGTTTGATAGCATTGTCATTGGTGGAGGAATCGAAGGCTCTTGGACAGCTTTGCATTTGGCGCTACAGGGACAGAGAACGTTACTACTCGAGCAAGTACACAACTATGCAATGTTACAATGGTTTTGATCTGCTTTTTGCCAGTTTCCACTGCCTCATACTCGAGGAAGTTCTCATGGCCAAAGTCGGATCATAAGACATATCTACAAAGAGCGTTTTCAAGCGCTTTTGATGAACGATGCGTACCAACAATGGCAGTGGCTCGAAAACGAGTCCGGAACATCTCTCTTGAAGTCAATCCAAATCTCTTTGCATCACATTTGATAGTCATTTGGCCTAAAATAGCACTTTATTAATGTCTATAGGAAGACGCCAGGAGCCGTATTCTTTGCTGGGGAAGCTTACTTTGACCAATTGGAGGAAATGGAGGAAACTCTGAAGCTAGTCCAGGCGCATTACGTCAAAGTCAGTACCGGTGAATTTTGTGAAAAATTCCCAGGCTTTCATTTGGACCCAAATGAGGTTGTCCAAGGACTAGTTGACTTGAATGCCGCCATCCTAAGGGCAGACCGTTGTTTAATCACAGTTCAAGTATTGACAGATAAGAAACACATTTATGAACTATCTAAAAAGAAAAATTTGTCCTAATAGAACATTTTAAGGGACTCTGGAGGGATTGTCAAGGATTCGCACCAAGTTACAAACATCATGGTCAATCTAGATGGTACAGTAACAGTCAGTGGTAATGGGTTTGCGTACCAAGGTCGTAAGTTGGTTATCTGCGCAGGCGCGTGGGCTTCGGAATTGCTAGCTTTGCTGAATTTGAACCCTCCACTGCAAGTAAAAAATAAAAAGTCTACACATTCAACGCTATAGTATTTTTAATATGTCGTATTCAAAGCCACTGAAAATGGCAGTACTTTACTTCTCAAAGAAGCCTGTGACCGAAGATGTACCCAAGGTACGTTTCACGGATTACATCTTCTACGACCTCAATACTAAAGTTTACGGATTGCCTAACTTAGAATACCCGAGTTGTATGAAGGTATAAAATATACCTACGATATCCAGAAATTATTTTAAAAATAGTCGAAGTAAGATAAACTTAGCCTTTATTCGAAAGGTTTGCTTGGATGATGGTCTTCCTTGTGATCCTAATCACCGAGATGCTGGGGACAACAGTCAATACATAAGAGGCACCACGCAATACGTAGCGAAGTACCTGAAAGACCTGGATCCTAATCCATCTATCAACGAAACCTGCATGTACACAGTAAATGCTCATTTTGGGGTTCAATTTGATATAAGAACAGGTTTTCCGCACCTTAGATGACTCCAGATGCCGTTGCAATCCTAGATATGCATCCTACTTACCCCAATATAGCCTTCGGTTGCGGACTATCCGGTAGGTGTGCTGAATTCGTTAAACATAATGTCTTAAACGACCTTTTTCTATTTCATCAAGGTTCGGGATTCAAAATGGGGCCAGTTTTTGGTGAATACCTGGCAAGTTTAGTGCTAAACCAACCTGCTAAACATGATTTCACAAAGTTCAAACTGTCTCGTTTTACAAACTGAACCAAAAGAAAAGCCTAAAAATGCCTAAAATTAGCCTTTACACTGTGCAAATTCTATAAGCATTCCATATGGCAGCCCAAGGAAGTGTATAGCTCTTCTTCTTTAGAAAATTTTGAAAAATAAACAGAAACCTACATCTTATTCTCTTTAGTCTACTCGACGACTTTTCCTTTTCCGTGGTTTCTACATTTTTTTGTTTTCAACGTCTACACTTAAACAGCCTCAAGTTTACTCAAAAAATATACTTGTCTGGGTGCAAAATTGGAAGATCACGACCCGCACACGCAAAAAAACTAATTTGGAGGGAGAAACCAAAAAGCTTCAAGCCAAACAAACTTCGCTGCATGGACTTCATGGACACCCAAACTTTCTCCTATTACAAAAAAAGCCAGAAAATTCGCTCTCTCCAGTCTGGTGGTGAAACTTACGAACGACTTGTCCTGAACTATGTCTCAGTGAAAGTTCCCACGACCTTATTACCTACAACAAGAACCAGCAAAATAAAAATGGAAAACTACTTCTGGAAACCACATTTCACTCCACATACTCGACCATTCCTGCGAATCCAAGAAAGCCAATTACCTTATCCCGTAAAAACCAGCACATGCCACAATAAATAACTCTCACCAAAAGAGATCTCGTGGCATCCTTTTGCGTTCCTCCGGGTCAAGCAACTCACGAAAACCAAAACCCTGAATAAACTGTATTAAGTGGCCTATAATTGTAACTTTGCGACCTAGAATACAAGTAAAATTGCTGAAAGACCTTATCTATCCGTGTTCTTTTATATAAAAGTCATTGTATTCCGCTAATCAATTTCCTTAAAAGTGAAAGATGTGTGGCGCTCTAAAATGGAGCAATTTTTTTTCTCAAATACAAATTTGTTCGTATCTTTTGTAGTCCGTAAAGGCAATTAGGGGATGGGGCAGTAAAGCTTTCATTGTTTACGGAACCCAAGAGAAAGCGACCAAAGAAGTAGATTTCCTTGTAATGATTATGGTGGAACGTGAAACCAAAATTTTTTCAGGCTTTTAAATGGGAATTTTATTGGCTTGCTATCTGAACTTACCAACTTTCCCTTTAATAAACAACATTAGTTCCTCTTTAATTTCCTATAAAAAGCCACTTGATACGGTTTTTATTCACGTTTTAACGAATCCTTTCCGAGCACAAAAGCTTTGTTAAACACGCTACATTGATTTGCATGGCTGCTCAAGCAATTTTCATTTTAGATGTTCTAAATATATTTATAGGGAGGAGTATTCCTTCTTCGGAGAGGATGTTTTCTTTTTAGCTTTTAAGTGAAGAAAGCAAAAAACCAGGCTCGTTGCGGCAATAGAGTTTATACACAAGGAAGTGATATTTTTTGTACCTTTAAGCTCCCGTAGCTTAGTGTGGGATGTGGGCCAGGTAAAAATGTAGGTCGTGGACCTGGGATATGGATTGGAGGATGGATCTGGCAAGTGGCAGGACACCTTCCTTCTTTCTCCGAATATAAAACATGGTCAAGGATGTGCCAACCCTCCAGTGGTTCCACAACACTTCTCCATCGTGCTACGGTAACAAGTTCAAGGATTCTACTTTACCGAACTAACATACCAGTAAGTCCTAAAACCATCCGTTTCAAACTAGCTCCTTTACAACAGTTCCTGGCTTTAACAATCTTTCCAAAATTGGCCTGAAACGAAATGTTGTATACGATCATTTAAAACCAAAAAGAAAGCTGAGTTCTAAGATGTATTTGCACATACATGCAAACTTGTGATCCAACAAAAAGCAGTCAATTTAGCATTACTTATCATCCTAAACCGGTTCAGCCTATTGTCTTCAAGTAGCACGCAACTGTTTTAACTTCGTTTTTCCAAGTTCATTGCACTCGAAAGTGACCAACGGCTTAGTACTGTGGTTTAGGTATTAGCTATCTTGCATGTTCAGAACAATACCTGACAATTTGAGAACTAAACCTCTTAATTTTGTGTATATTTTCTACAGGCTAGATTTCTAATTTGATTAACGTCTTTTCTTCCCGCTTTTCCTTCGTTTAGGTGAAAATGCTCTTGTCATTGGTACTACTGATGGCCTGTGGGGCAGGAATGGCGTCAGCCCAACGAGTACTGGCCTTGCCCGACGTTCGGAACTGTGTTAATCGTAAGACTCATTGATTATTATGTTCCTAAGCTTCCTTGTACAATTCCGAACAGCGCCAAAGGGCCTCCTCAAGACTTCTTAGTGGCACCTGCCGTTACGGTTACGGCACAATGTACCCATCTGACCCAATAACCCATCCGGTTACCCCAAAAACCGAACCTCTAGCCTCAGGCATTGCGCCTGTAAAAACAACGTAGGCAAACTGGTAGGCAGTACGGGTGAAAACCTAACGGTACCGTGCCTGCAAATGCCGCGAGAAATAAAAAAAAACTTAAGGAAATATTAAGGCTTTGTTCTCAATTACGTTTCCTATGTTCTTTTCCCGTACTCTTCTAACAGGTGTAAAGCACACCACATGGACCGATCCACAAGGCGTTTCGCATAACTATTTCTTCAGCTGGCGTCACAGACCCACTGCTCAATTGGAAATCGATTGGTTAGACGCTCGTAATGTCTGTCGCCGCCATTGTATGGATCTCGTAAGCCTCGAAACCTTGCAAGAAAACGAGTTCGTTAAAGCTCGTATGACCCAAGGTAAGCGTACTGTACACATCCTCCTAATTCATTGTTGCTCATAGTTGCCCTTTTAAAATTCTTCATCCTTGAGACGCAATTCATTGTTGCGTCATTCCCCGCAACGCAAATTCATTGTTGACTTTTTTTGTTTCCCTAGATCAAGTTAAATACATCTGGACCAGTGGCCGCAAGTGCGACTTTGACGGTTGCTCCCGTCAGGATTTGAGACCAATCATCGTCAACGGATGGTTCTGGTCTGGTTCCGGCGCCAAAGTTCCCCCTACCAACCAGCGTCACTTGGGCGGCTGGTCCGAAACCGGTTTGGATGGCAAACCTCAACCCGACAACCGCGAAGAAGATGTACGACTTTTCTATTCTATTGCTTAAACATTCCTTAACCCTTTTTAATATTATTTTTATAATCGTATAATCTGACGAATTTTTTTCTTTTACAGGGTGAATCTTGCCTGGCTATCCTCAACAACTTTTACAATGACGGTGTAGTATGGCACGATGTCAACTGCGACCACGAGAAGCCCTTCATTTGCGAAGACAGCGATGAATTATTGGACCATGTCCGCAGGCAAAACCCCACAGTGTCTCTGTAAAGAGGCACACGTTAGTCCCAGTAAAAAAGAAAAAGAGGAATGAGCACCTAAACCCAGTAATCAGCACTTTAAAATCCTCCTGTTTGTAAATACAACTCGTTTACGTTCCCTCTTATTTTATCCGTAAGGCTTTTACTGGCAGTGCCAGAAAGTAATCGGAGAGAAAATGTTTGGCAAAATGAAACAAGTGCTCAGTTTGTAAAAGCCTTTGTTTTGCTTTCTTAAATACATGCGTTAATCATCCATCCATCACCTGTCACCGAGAGTTTCTTATTTCTTTTGTTTTTATAGCGATAAGTGAAAGTTTGCTTGCAAGTTTTATACACGATGACAGGCAACCAATAAAAGAAAAGAAGGTTTCCCCCCTCCGTCCGCCATATTGGGACAGTCAGGAGCCAACGACGCCAAGCCATACCGTGCCGCCATTTTTCTTCATCGGAATTTAGGCAACGGGGTCAGATCCCCACGAAATTCTTTGTTATTGCCCAAGATTTCTCCGATAAAAGAAACCCAACATGCTTCTCTTGCATAACCTCGTCTTCCGACACAGTTTACAGTGAAGAAACTCCTTCAGCATATCTTAGATGGTTCTTCTTTAACAATGCAAAGTACTTTTCACATTGGTCATTAGCTCTTCCAAGCCTTGACCTGCTCATCCGTTTCCCAAGATCATAAAACCTTAAATTACCTCCACAAATAGGTTAATTGCGGAAACATGGTATCGGGTTCGACCTTGGGAACTCTACAGGTGTCAACAGAGTATGAAATAATAATCCTTTCTCTGCTCGAAACCTCAAGAAGTGTAAAAACTAGCATTAGATCATTCGAGAAGGTCTGAAAGTAAGGTTAATTCTCCCGGAAGAGTCTTCAACGTTAGTTAAGAAATAAAGTACAATATTTCAAATGGGAATTTACACAAAGACGACTCAAGTGTTCCAAATTGTTTCAAGCTACAAATCGTTAACAAAAGAATTAAGGAGGTTACTGCAAAAAGAAACGTTTGCCTTCAGCAGAAGCATACTAGCTCATTAACTAAGAAGAAACGTTCAAGAATTTTTTCACTGGTCTAAGGTGCTTTGTTCCCAAGGAAAAACCAGAAATCATCTATAGCTTGCTAAAACTGGCTGAGCCTTGCGCAAGCGAAGGAGGTGAAGGCCATGAAGATGTTACAATCTGATCATCTTCCTTGAAATCGTCTGTCTAACTCTAACCTTGCCCATGGTCTTTTCAGCTCCTTAAACCACAAAGCCGAGTAGCTACGAAAAAACTAATTCTTTTTCTTTTACGGCTAGTTCCGGTCTCTTCCTCTTCCATCCCTTCTCTAGAATCTACTTCAAGCTCCATCACGATCCTCTTCGAAAAAGAGCAGCAAAAAGCAATTTAAATAAGTAATAATTAAAAAAAAGACTTTAACATTCTTGGCAAGCAGAATGTGTCATCCACGTTTACACAATCCCAGCAGTTTTTAACACGCAGATGTGCTTTATGCACATGGATACCAAAAACCTGCAAGTGAGTTATGATGAGGAGTAGAAAGTTTGAATGTTTTCCCACCACCGTACTATGAAAACTTTCAATCGCTTCACGCAACTCAATAACAAGTGCTCTAACAATCATTGATGTCATCATCAATACATTTTCTGGGTTGAACAAGAAAAAAAAAAGTTTTTTCCAAAACCGTTTCTATGGGAGAAACCTCTTTCATGTTCAAATGTTAAGAAAAGCAGAGGAAAAAGCCGTTAACCACGTAACTCCGCCATCTTGGCATCGATTCCAAATCGGGCCGTCCAGTTTGGCGCCAACCCATCTTCTTTACGACTGCCAATAGCTCACTCTTTTCACTTTACAGATATCGTCCTCCCAAAAACTGACCCGAAATTCCAAAAATTCTTTTGTTGTTCTTAAAAGCAAAACGAAGTAGAAAAACCGATCATTTTCACTTCCAAAATTCTCAGCCTAGAAAGTTATTACTCTTTAGACAACCATTCCAACAATGAAGTCAAAATATTACCAAGTCTGATTGTCTTACTTTCTCATCCTTCAAAAAGTTGAACTGCTTGCAGTGACTAACCTGTTCTTGATTACGAGATTTAGCACTCTTTTGACCGACTCTTGAAACAAAAACAAACAGGAACTTCCTCACCAGAACAGAATGGAAAGTTTGAGGTTTAAGCTCGCAAGCTCCCCACCAAAAACTTGCTAAAAGCTGAGGCAGTTGGTAAAGCAAAAACCGTTAGTATGCAAGGGAATTGCAGGCAATTCCTAGCCGAAACGAAGACAGGATGCCATACACGCTTTTCGGAAGATGACTATATGGCTTATCTCTTAAAATTATGTTGTAGTATAGAAGTACAAAACCCCGCCTGATCCCTCGGAAAGTGAAAGTGCTGTCAAGTTGTTTGGTAGCGGTGATTTGGAGTGCCATCCTCATCCTCAGTCCTGTTAATACTACTATACCTCAACTACCTCCCCACCACCGCAAGGTCGTCCACAAGAGCATCCGTATGGTGTTTTTTGTGGATGCTGTTTGGAGGATTTCGTGAAATCAGAGATAAGGGAAGATCCGGGACGGAGCAAGAGGTCTCTCTTCTTCATCGTCTAACTTCTTCTGGAAGATACCCAGTTGAGCCTGCTGACCTTCGACTCTTTCCCCCCTCAACGATCTTGGTGGTTGGTTGTTGCACGGGTCTTTTCCCAAATGCGAGATCTGATGGAATGACTTTGAGCACAGGAAGGCCGCGAAAGTCTATATTGTCCCCAGGAAAAAGGTGGGCTTCTGCTTCAAGCTTCGTTTACCCACGGCTCCACAACTATAAAGAGGAGAAACTTGCAGCAGCCCAGCATCAGTTGGGTTACAGACCCCTTCCCAATTTCTTTTCACTTACGTGAGAGTGGAAATAATAAAACAACAAAACAATAAATAATAATTTAAATTATTAATAGTTGCAAAACTCAATTAAAGTTTGCCCCCTTCAAAATGTTACGCATTATTTTCTGTTGTGCACTAAGCGTGTATCTGGTGCAAGCCTTGCCCAGCCTATTGGACGGCGACCACGCCCACGACCACACCCACGATCACGCCCACGAACACCACGATCACCATGTGCCTGCGGATTCTAAGGCAAATCAGCAAGCTCAACCTCAACCCGACGAAAGTGCTAAAGCTAGAGCAAGTGAAGTCAATGATGGGGGACGGCTCTTATCGCTCCCTGACGCTCACGCTTGTGCCAACCGTAAGTTTTGTTCAAATTGTCAACAAAAATTCAAATAATTCAACTAAAATACGCGAACGGAGCTCTAGTTTCTTATATTTATTTAAATAATTAAGCTCAATAGAACCTTCTCGAATTGGAAGTGATAAAAATTTCTGTTGTTGACCTTAGGACCCAAGCATTGGCAGTTGAACGGGAAATGGTACTTTTTGACGACCAACACTACCGAGTACAAAGACAACAAAACTGATTGGCTCGATGGCCGTAACCTGTGCCGTAAGCATTGCATGGATTTGGTGAGCCTCGAAACCGAAGCTGAGCACAACATGATCATTGACGTCATCGACAAAGGTAATTTTTAAAATTAAATGCAGAGAACCAGAAACTAGTACTGCACGTACCCAAGAACCCTTACCTAAACCACGTCTTGAAAAAAAGTCATGAGCTCGTGAAAGGTTACATTCATACATGAAAGATGATTACCATGCGCTTACGTCCCACGTTCCATGACAAGAACATTCACAAGCTTTCACTCTCCACTTCTTGGGAGCTCGACAACTTTCGCTGTCTAGGCAACGCAATTTACTTTCCCCTTTGAATAGCCACGCTCTTTTCACTTTCTTTCCTACGCTCAATTTCCCATCTCATTCCCCCTTGCAACAGGCTGAAAAAAAGAAACCTCATTTGTAATCACAGACCACAAAGAACAAGCATTACCCCGGACTAACGCTGCAACTCCGGTCTAGCTTCACTCCATTCCATCAGTCCGTTCCCCTCCCCCCTACCGATCCATTTCCCGAAGTCAAGCCGGAGTAACCTTACACCACTCGGCCAGTTGCGTCAGCTTTCGCTCGACAACGGCAATTTTATACATTTCGCCGTTGGGCGACTGCCAAGTCAAGCCGGTGTATCGCTTCAAGTATCGGCGGAAAAAAACCCCAAACTTCCCCTCTCTCTGGTATTGCGTAAGAAGGGAACTTTTAAACATCCTAGATCGGACAAACGCTACAAACACACCTTTTCGAATGCCAACCATACTAGCCACTAATTCGCACATTCCTTTTTCCGCAGAAAACCTGCCTTATATCTGGACTAGCGGACGTTTATGCAACTTTAAAGGATGCGACCGCCCCGATTTACTACCTTTATTGGTCAACGGATGGTTCTGGCCCGCCTCGGGAGTCAAAATCGCCCCTACCAACGTAGCCCCGCCTAGTTGGACCGCTCAGCCCTGGAGCAGCAGCGGCCACTTCAAGCGCCCGCAGCCCGACAACGCCGAGTTCGGAATCAACGAAACGACCGAAGCTTGCCTCGCGATCCTCAACAATGTCTACAAGGACGGTATCCACTGGCATGACATTGCCTGCTACCATACCAAACCGGTCATTTGCGAAGACAATGAGGAGCTCCTCAAATACGTAGCTGCCACTCATCCCAACCTCAAGCTCTAAAAACCAAGCCCCTCCTCTCTGAACAATTTTTAATACACGTGATTTTTTTTTTAAAATACTCTATCATTCCCTTCACTGTTTACCCCCTCCCCCCTATTTGCCATTAAAATATTGATTCATCCCGGTTTCGAGACCAAAACTTTTCGCTTTGTGTGGTTTTGTATATAAATGAGGGCAATAAACCGAAACTTTTTCCTAATAAAAATACGCCATGAAATCTTCCAATGATTTCCTTTCTGACAATCAAGATCGAAAATAAAAAAAATATATGAAAGAACCAAAAAAGAGAAAATATGGAAAAATTGGAAGGGCCTTTCGATTAAAACCCCAGGCCAGGTTATTTATTGGAATTCACGAAGGCGGGAAATCAAACGAAAACGAAAAACCCCTGCGGATCTGTCCCAACGTATGGCCCTGCAACACACGACCATACGAGAAAAAGAAAAAATCAATTAATAAACCAATTCCAACACTTGAATAAAAAAATCACAAACATCATTATCAAGTTTTATTCACAATCAAGAACTTTTTTTACGATGATTCGGCAAAGAAAAAAAAAAGGAAAAAATCCCTGGTTAAGCCCCATTTGTCTAAAATGAGTGGAAATTGTGGTTTTCGCCTCCATCGTTTGCGAATGCAAAACCCACGACCCATCCATATAAGCCAGGGTCCGCAGTACGTCCAAACTAATTGAGGAATTAAGCTTAACGGCATCGGGTTCTGGCGAAACGGAAATGCAACGTCTCTAATCAGCTTCATGACAAAAAAAAATAGGACGATTTGGAACATGCAACAAAAATGAATAAAAAATTAAATTGAATGCCACACCAAAAAAATTATCCGGATTTCTACACACCACAAATGTTCTTTCTACTCTACGTAAATATTTCCAGTAATAAAAAAGATACGGTCAAGGTCCACTGAAAATTCGCAGGATTTCCTCTTCCAGAGACAAACACTTGAAAATCCACACGAATAATTCCGTGTCCTTCTGAAAAGTGTTTTTTAATTAGTGGAATACGGGCATTGAATACTTTGAAAAACAAGTCCAGAAACAAAGAATTGTGAAATGGATCCAAAAAAATATCAATAATGTGCAATAAACCACTTGAAAAAAATCGGCTTTGAAAAAACCTACTTTCAATAAAAAAAAATCTAAGCTCCACCCACCACACCAAAATAGCCCCCCGAAACCCCTCACACGCTTCCACTTGCGGTTGCACCAAAAAAATAAAATACAGAAAAATTAGCCGGAAGTGAAAAAAAGCAAAGGGCTTTGGGCCCTAAACTTTCTTCGTTTCCTGGTCCAACTTTGCATTCAAGAAAGTTCTGCCACTTTTTCTTTCTTTCTTCGTCTTAAGCACAGTAAATTGTCTTTCGATTGAAAACTCGCTTCTTTTCGCACACTTTGAACAACGAGGTTGTCGGATCGCCGCAATTGCAATATACTCACGATTGAATGCGCCGAGGGACAGACGGGGAATTTTTTTCGCTCGCAAAGAACAACTGCTGGGGTCGGGGCAATCGAGGTTTCGCGGGCCTGATCCTTAGATGAGGTCCGCCACGTTCATAGGCATGGCCTCAATGGTTGTATTGTAATGCTGCTCAATGTCCTTGAGGGTACGACCATCGTCTTCTGTCACAAAGTTAATCGCTACACCTTTACGGCCAAAACGACCACCGCGACCAATTCTACAATCAGAAAATAACAAAACAATTAACATTCAGCTAGTCTACTCATAACTTAAGACTATAACCTTAAAAAAGGTAATTAAAGTAGCTAAATAAATTAATAAACCAAGATGTCTCGAAATTGCCTTAACCATGTACTATAACAAATGAATTAAATGGCACAAAATTTAAAATTTAGTACTTAATTGGGAATGTGACAATACCGAATAATCTTAAAAAAAAGCTTCACGTAACAACGTTCTTCAAATAACAATTTCTTTAACAAACGTGTTCTTCAAATATCAATTCAAAATGTTCTTCAAAATGTTGTTCAAATAACAATTTCTTTAACGTTTTAACAACTATACGATAACTAAATTGATATATTTAAAAAAAAGTTACAAATTTACTCTTAAATCAAGTAAAATTGGATTAAACAAACTATCCAACTAGCGATCGAATTATAAAATATAATGAAATTTATCAAAAATCTTTTGCTAAGTCAAGTGAAACGAACGAAATAAATTAGTGAAATAATAGAAAGCAATAACTTGAAATGACGTAAAATCAGCAAATTCTAATGGTTTGCAAAGGAAGTTCACCTGTGAATGTAGTTTTCTCTGTGGTTGGGGATATCATAGTTGATAACCAAGGAGACTTGCTGCACATCAATACCACGGGCCAATAAATCGGTGGTAATCAAAACACGGGAAGAACCGGACCGGAATTCACGCATAATCACATCACGCTCCTTTTGTTCCATTTCACCATGCTATGATAAATACACGAATACTATACATTCATTCTGTTAACAGAATTAATCGAATGGTTAATACGAAGGTTAAAAACAGTAAGAAATTCAACTAAATTAAAACAGAATAATAGAAATTAGTAGTAAGAGTGTATAATACCATAGCAGAAACAGTAAAATCGCGTTCGTGCATTTTCTCTGTCAGCCAGTCGACCTTCCTACGTGTGTTGCAGAAAATGACGGCTTGGGTGATGGAAAGAGTGTCGTACAGATCACAAAGCGTGTCCAGTTTCCAATCTTCGCGCTCCACCAGAACGTAAAACTGTTTGATACCTTCCAAAGTGAGTTCTTCCTTCTTGACAAGAATCCGGATGGGATTGCGCATGAAATGCTTGGTCACATCCATAACCTCTGCGGGCATGGTGGCCGACAAGAGAATGACTTGGACTTCGGGGCTCAAATTCTTGAAAACATCGTAGATCTGGTCTTTAAATCCTCTGGACAACATTTCGTCAGCCTCGTCGAGTACGAAGATCTTGATGTTGTTGGTTTCTATACGGAAACAAGGATACAAAAACACCAATTAACCTTGTCTTCATCGAAAGTAATTCAGCGTCAATTAGACTTACTCAGAGCTCGCCTGTTAATCATGTCAAAGACACGACCAGGAGTTCCCACGACTACGTTGACTCCAGTCGAGAGTTTTCGTAAGTCTTCTCGCACGTTGGTTCCACCAATACAAGCGTGACATTGCGCTTCCATGTAGTCACCCAAAGCTAGGACGACTTTCTGGATCTGCTGGGCCAATTCACGAGTTGGAGCCAAAACCAAGGCTTGACACTCGTTGACGTCCGTGTCAATCTTTTGGAGGACGGAAATCGCAAAGGTAGCAGTCTTACCCGTACCTAGAAACCAAGAATATCTGTTAACATTGTCCCTCCAGCTTTGAATTGAGTATGTTGTCCTTATATCTCTCTTTCGCGCATTTCTGATGAGTTTACCTGACTGGGCTTGGGCGATTACGTCATGACCCATTACACAAGGAAGAATAGCTCTTTGCTGGATAGCAGAGGGACGTTCAAAACCATAAGCGTAGATACCTCTCAACAGCTTTTCTTTCAAACCCATGTCATCAAAGTTGTCGACAACCTAAAGGAAGTGGTAAACACAATTAATTAGATTATGCAAGTCTTTCGGACGTTATATTTGGTGATTCATACCTTGTCCCAGTTGGATTCAATGATGCCTTCAGGATCCATTCCTGAAGGGCCATCAGAAGCACGGGTTTCATTCTTGCTTCCATCGCGATCATCCCCGTTCTTGGACCCACGTCCACCCCAACTATCCTCTCTCTCTCTAGAAATTGAAGATGAATAAATTAGAGATAGTTTCATATAGACTATCATCGATATTAGCCAACAGTAACGAGTAAGGTAACCCCACAAAAGACAAAGGAAGAGATGGCAGGCTTTCAATGAAAAATGGTCCAAATTTCTCCCAAGCACTTTCGAGTACAATGAATGTTCGTAGCAGATAAAACACAAAACATATCAGCGCACTGAGGAGTCTGGTAGTTAAATGAAAGGGTGAATTGACGGCCATGACGCCTACGAATCAAGGATTGTACGGTTCAAGTGGTTCGGTCTTTTCCTAATTTTATGATTTAACACATAAAAAGCGCTTGGGAGTTTCTTTAAATTGCACAGAAGATATAACACCAATCATGAAACTTTTCGAAATCACACAGTCATGGTTTAAAATGCAGGTTTAGGGTAGGAAATTAATCTCACCGATTTTCACCAGAATACGACATGTTCACAGTTCAGTTAGGACCCGCTGAAAGGACCGGATTTTAGGCAATACGGAGGGCTACCAAATAAGATTTCAAGGCCCCTAAAGCGCAGAACGCGAGGCGTGGTGTTAGCGCCAAATTTGAAAATATTACTAATTCGATTGCTTTGGGAACTTGCTAGGATTGTTCAAAAAATGTAAGAAGCTGGAAATTGCATTGCAAAAAAATGGGTATTAATAAAAATAAGGTTCGGAAAGAGATGATGTTTATTGAGGACCAAACAATTGTTTTTTGAGTTCCAATACGCAAATACGCCTATCGCCCCCTTATATTGGTCTCGTTATCATAGATTATGAGCGGAATTCCTTAGATGGGTTTGATCTTGAAGTGAAGGCCAATCAGAGAAAATACGACGCATTTCAAGTCTTGGACCAAGTAATAAAAGCATCTCAAGCCGTCAGGGTCCCTAAATAGGAAGACAAAATAGCGTTTACAAGCGATTTTAATAAGAAATTTTGGGACAGTTTACTTTGACGCGTTTACGTCAACCAAAGAACCGATTTTGGATGTCGTAAACGAAATGTGCTCGTCTCCAATGACGATTTCCAGCTCTTGTCTGCCCACGCGGTCAGGAACAGGCCAAACGGAGTCATCTTCTTGCATAATTTCAGAATCTTCCACAATACGACGAAGCTCATCCATGACGCTCTTGTTCACATAGGCTTCTTTGCGGATCATCGTGTCGTTCTTGTAGTTGGAGTTGTTGGCATAACGCAGCTTACCTAGACAAGAATAACGAAGAATTAATCACTAGACAACGATAACGCAACTTTTTAATTAAAGAAAACTTCACAAATCTGTTTCGCAATATTTAGTATTGAAAGATTTGTCATAAACTGAAAAGGTAGTTGAAAGAATCAGAAGCCCCCATATGTTTTACAAGTGAAAGTTTAACGTGTAAAACATACCATCAGGCCTGAATTCAAATTCCAAGAACTCGTGGCCAAATTTTCCTTTATGGCCAACGTAGTAGCGGATGTAAAAGTCGTTATTTTTCGCCATATTTAACGTAATCAACGCAGAATATAATAATTACAACAATGTAGCTCAGCATAAACAAATCACCAACAGCGCCAAGGACGCTCAACAGCTAACCTAGAAAGTAAGGACCTTAGATCACACCCACTATAGATGGGTCTGCCTGCGTGGACGGCTGTGCGCGACATAACTCGAACTGAGCCGCCATTGTTGTGGGCAAATCTAGGTGCGTTTTATGAATCTTTACTAGGGAGACGCATGCCACATAATTCCTTTTATGTTACAAGCAAATTCGTAGTATAAACCGATTTTAAAAACATATCATAAGCTTTATAGTTTTACTACACTTTTAAATGTTTTATTTGGATAATCTGTTACGAATTATTTGAATTTCTTGGATTTGTTATTTGCAATGGTGGTAATAACGCACTTTTATGTAATCTCAAGTAACTAGTTTTCACAGTCTTGAAGCGTGGTTATGCAAAATGAAGACTTTTAAGTATATCGTTAGGAAAATTTTCGAGAGAAAAGTCAGACGCTGCCGTGCCAACGAAATCTGTTTTGGCGTAAAGTTTTCAATACCGCTTCCAAGTTTAGGTTTCTCCTCCGTAGACGAACGTTGGGATTCTGAAGAACTTTCTTAGCAGTGCTACGATAAGCACATCGGTCCTTTTACGGGGCTAATCTAGAAAACTTATCAACAAAAAGCGCGAAAATAGTTGCTAAATGTTATAGTCAATTTTTTACTTAAAAAGCGAATTCGTTTTAAAAAATGCTTGGAAAAGTTTTCTGTTCTGAACTGGTAAGAACGAAAGAGAGTTCAAGGTCTGTGAAGCCAGTTTGTTGGGGGAGAAAACACGGTATCTCCGAGCCCCGTACATGAACCTATATTAGAGCAGTCGGTTCAATATCTTCAAATGTGTGGTGCGTTCTGGAAACAGAACCAAGTCTGTTTAATAAACCTGTAAGTATGTGTATGACAAATTTCGTCACGCGGAAAGTATCTCTTGTGACTGTGAAAAAGTGGCTGGCTATGCTCGCGTGTGCAATAGTTGGTGCTAATCTTTTCCTGGCAAAAGAGAGAACCTTACCATTCAGGATTTAAACGTGACTGTAAATGGCGTTGTTTCTACGGAAAAGTCCATACATGGTGCACTTTCTGGCAAATCCGTCTCAGAAGAGACAGTTAAACAAACAGAACAAGAGAAAACAGAGAGCTATTTCCTCCCTTCCAAAGTTTCAAATGATTGGATGAAAACTCAAGAAACTATCTATCAGCAGCGCAATGACCGAATTCGGGATGTTTGTCGGCGACACAAAGTTAGACAAGGACCGGTTTTGCCAATTTACATGCTCCGCTTGCTTCCAGGCTATCTATTGACTGATGAAGGTTGGTTAAAACTTAGCAACACAGGTTAACATGACGTAATATTTCGTTAATTGAAATATCTCGCAAATTTCGTAATGCAGATCCGCCAATTGAGCGACCAGATAGAAAAAATGCATTCCTTCTTCGTTCTTTGTCTTGGAATGTAGTCTACCCAAAGTCGGGTCCGTCTTCTGTAGTAGCAGCATTTAATCTCGCAAACGGGAAATACACAAAGCAAAATCAGCAGCGATCTTCCTTAACTGCTCAAGGGAGTGTTCCTAATTTGAAATCACAAAGTTTTCTCTGCGAATCGTCCTGTCAAAAATTGTTTTTTCCCCTTTAGTCGAAAGACAACTTTCTTCAAGCGAACGAAACGTACTTCAAGTTTATGTTCGTGCGCCACCCAATGAAGAGGCTTCTTTCCGCCTTCATAGACAAAATGATCGTCCATCCTCTTCCCGACCTTCCAGGTTTTCCTGAAAAAGTCATACAAAAAGGGCAGGCCATTATAGCACAAAGAGCTAAGAATTCTAGCCAGAAACAGAAGACGGCTTGGCGAGCCAAATTTTAGACAGTCACACACACTTTAATCCTTAACAAGAATTAAACTAACTCAATCACAAGCTTAGCTTGTACCCAAGCCACCGCAAGGGGGATTTGTGAGTTTATACAACGGGGAATTGCTTTTGCGCATGAAACTGGACAAGTACACTGTTAAAAATTTGCCGCCTTAAAAGGGGAAAAGGCCCCGAAAAATAGGGGCAACAGATAGGGGCTTCTTTAAACCCCTACAATTTTAAATGGGGATTCAATCCTAAGAATGATATATATGAACCCCCCAAATCGGTATTTTCCAACTCTCAAAAAAGTTTTCTTTAGCGCCATAAATCAGCGTTTGTATTCTCTCATTTTTGGCGGCTAAAATATTATTGGGTATTAATTTTGAAGTCCTACATTTTACTTATTGATTTTTTTACTGTTTTAAAAACTTTGTGCCCTGCGTATATTCAAAATCAAACATTAAAATGTCAAAATATAAAAGGCAAAATGCAAAAAATTGATAAGTAAAAATATAAAAGCGCAAAAACATTCGTAAAAACCAAAGTAAGAATACACATACAAGAAACATTAGTAATCAACAATCACTTTACAAAAGTCATCGTCAAACAAGCTAATCATATAACCATAAAATACTCATACATTCACTAGACAGTTCATTAAATTTTTAAAATACATAATAAATTGTCACGAATTTTCTTCTTCCCAATCCTTCTGGCACAACAGCATTTTTGTGTATCCTATTTGCCTGTAATGGCAAATAAGGATAACGAAACGAAAAGCGAGGCGAAAACATGAATCACTGAGGCTCTTAATCAAGACTATATTTTGTTGTGGAATTTTACTGCAATGAAATTTTGCGAGCTTAACGGACCGACCGGTTAGCGAGGACGGGGAACGAACAAAAACTATGCTTGCTTGGGTATGCAGGCTAGCTTAGCAGACGGGAACATTCATAATTGGGCAACAATGAAAATTTCCTGTTGCGGACTAGGTAGACTTAAAAATTCATTCAAGCTAACAAAATTTTTGGGAGGTTCGGAAAATACTGATTTTGAGGGTTTATAAAAATTCAGACTTAGGGAAGCAGGCTGCTCATTTTGGGGAACGGTTACCCTTATTAGGTAGACTAAGCGTTACTCAATAATAGGGGTGCCTACAGCTACCAGTTTTTAATGCTGGTTCCCCGTTGTTGAGACGGAGAAACCCATCTTAAGGGAGAGGTATCCATCTTGAGTAGTAACTACTAATTTTAGCATGTCGTTATATAGCTGTTTTAGGTACCCTTTTTAACAGTGTATAGGATAACCTTGTAATAACGTCCCAATTTGCATGTAAATTTTACTAAAATGCAACACCCACTTAATTTCATATGACATAAGTTCATATCCCGTCTTACTTCATACTGAACTTACGGACCCGTTTTATTCCCATTTAATTCTGTAGAGACAGGGATTGCTTTATTTCGTATTTCATTGTTTTATCGACTAATCACATAAACTGCCGAAATTAATGAATTATTAAAGTCCCGTTGGGTATTTTACAATGGTAAATTACTCCAGCTAAATTCATATGCAGTCGCAACGCCAATTAGTAAAACCGGAGGCCGCAAAATTCCAAGAAATGCTTAGACTATACTCTTATTCAAAAGTAATCCTTTAGTCAAGACCCTTCGCCTTTCACCGTTGACGAGCGATATGATTTACTTAGACCGTGTTTATTGGCGTGTTGTAAAACGGGAAGTGAAGATGTCTAGGAAGAAGCACACAAGCTTATCACCAAGTCAGCGAGTAAAAATTATAGCCCTTTTAATAAAAAGTTGTAATAACGTTATAATAAAAGTATATTCTAGACGTAAAATGGTTTCTTTCATTTTGTGCATCTTAGCATTCTAATAGGCAACTCCGTGTTATTGCATGCTCCGGGTAATTCGTATTGGTCGCCCGGTTTCAAGCCTATTTAATAAAGCGGGTTCCACTAATAATGTCTAAGACTAGAGATTTCCAAGTGTACAATTTCGCCTTTTTTGGCGCAAGTGCAACATTAATTTGCTTTAAAATTATTGAAGAACAAATACAAAAAGTAAAAATTTAATACCTAATTTAATAAACAAGTCAATGTCGTGGATAAACCTACTTTTTTGGAAAATAAACAACTTGATTTTTCAGAAATAAAAACAAACTGATGTCGGATTTCTTCTTTTTTGCTGACTTTTACGAACTGTTAAAGTCAGGATTTTTGTGTACAATGTACCTCGAATTCGTGACTTTGGTGCATGGGCGTAGCTACGTTGATGCAAAGTATACGCAACTGTGTACCATTTGTTCACTGGATAGACCTGAAAAAGCTTAATTGAATTCAATTGAATAACCTACTCATTTAATTGACTGAGTTTAGAAGAAATTTCCTCTAAGCGTAGTAGTAGGAAAGGACAATGTGTTGAGAACCCTACCTGAGCGTAGAAGCAGGGGCGTAGCTACGTTGACGCAAAGTACGCAACTGCGTACCAATTGTTTTCGGGATAGACCCGAAAAAGTTCAATTGAATACATTACTCATTAATTGACTGGGGAGCTTAGAAGGGATTTCCCCTAAGCGTAGTTGGTAGGAAGGGACAATTTGTTGAGAACCCTACCTGAGCGTAGAACCTAGTAGCTGACTACATTTTTTCAAAAAAATATGAACTTCGTTCCTGACAAGGTCCTGAAGTTCACGTGCAGAATACGACAGTAAAATCCTTTGTAATTTTCGACGGCTTAGACAATTCGATTTCGGGATATGTAACAAATTGAAGCTGTTCAACTTAACACTCCGTACCCTGCGACTGTGCCTTATTCAATTAAATAACTTGCTAATTTATTTGACTGGGGAGTTTAGAATGTATTTCCCTACCTAAGTGTTGTAGGCTAGAAATGACAGGATTGGTCTAAACAAAGGAAAAGCGAAGTAATTGGTCAATTTGCAAAGTCCATGCAGCGATCAATAAGTTCGTTACTGTACACGATCTAAGGATCCCCAAGAAGACTCGGTCGAGGCCTACTTTTGCCCAAACGCCCAGCCGGCCTAGAAGTACCGGCTTCACCAAACCCGAGGCCGAGTTTTAATTGTTGCTGTCGAAGCCGGTGAATTGAAGCCAAGTTCAGTCCAGAGAGTTGAAGCCCCAGTCGAGTCTGGTCCTGGTATTCCTCGCTACCAACGTCTTCGCCTTCTGCCCTATCAAAGCCAGTGTCCCTACCGATGTGACTGTGAGCTTTCTGGTGAATCCATACTTAATTGCTCAACCATTACTGTACCAGTCCATGCTTTTCATTATTTAGGTAAAACATTATCTAACACGGCGCTTAAAAACTCACCAATAAATGACCACGCCATGCCATTTTTGTAAATTCAGTTTATTTTCCTGGAACAACAACGACAAACAACAATTTGATACTGTATATTAGTGAAAAAGATCCTTAACATTTGAAGATGCTTGATATCTATATCTAGCTCCAGTACTGTTTCGATCCAACATCAACGCAATCGCGAAATCTCATAGGATGGGAACTATACCTTCATTAAATGTAAATACAATTTTTTCACTGGCATCACTAGCTCTACCAACATCAAAGGCATAATAAGGATAATCTCCCCCGTGACCCCGTGCCTGCCCATTCAGAGTAGCTCCGGTAACGATCTTCTCGTTGGTATTGAGGAGTCCGATGTTCTTGTAGTAAGCATAGTTTGTCCCAGTTCCGGGCTTGTAGAAACATTGGTAGCTTCCTCCGGACAGATGGTTCTTGTTGGTCAGTCGGACTTTGCCCCACGCTTGTCCAGGGGGTTGGTTGCTGGTTAGCGGTTGGCCTAAAAGGAAGATTGATTTTACACATTTCGTAATATAAAAATGTACCAAATTCAGAGTTTTGAAAGCTTCCCTTTACAGCGTCCACAGTTTACAGTGCCAAGCACACACATGCGTTCTATGATATTCAATGGAAATTACTTACCAAGTGCAACTTACCGGAAGCGTTGCGACTTTTCTGGAACAAGAGATGCTCCTTGACGATAGTCGAAGAGGATGGCATGATGGTCGCGGACTCAAGGGTCGTCGTACCCGCAGCTTGTCGAAAGGACTTACTCAAGGAGTTAATCCAAACGCATCATGGGGAAACGTAGCTTCGACAGCGCGCACGCCTATCAGTGTAGGCCTACTGGCCTAACATGGATGTGGACATCGCAAATGCCGCACAATCCTGCGTTACATGCACGCAAAAGCTACCGCCGCTTCCTCCGGAGCCAATGCGACACCACGAGCCAGCCACACGTCCTTTCGAAATCGTCCACGCAGACCTAGCAACGGTCAGGGGCATAGATTTCCTAATCATCGTAGATCAGTTTAGTGAATGGCCACATGTAGCCGGATATCCAAGCCAAAAATTTATTAATTGATAAATTAACTAATTGCATGTGCAATCAATTAGTCAGTTTTTGTGATTTGACACTTCAATTGGTCTCTTCTATGACATACTTTTTCATTTTGAAACCTTAATTCCCCTTTAACCACGTTTGCCAAATCGCTTCGGTGTTGTAAACAGAGCAGAAAAGTTTCGAACTGTGGCCAATATATGGCCTGATTTTGGATCGGCAAATTTCCTGAAAAAATCAGGTCACTGCCATTTTCGGTGCAACGCCGATCGGATCTTTGGACCCATAACACTGCTATATACACAGTGTGTATCAACGGTTCTCAAACTATGCGCCGCGGAAGATTCTTATAATTGCATAGATGCAGCAATTACATAGCCCTATGTTCTAAGGGGCGCCGCGGCGAATCGGGGGATACTGTTTGTGCGCTGCGAAAATACAAAGCAAAGTTTCAGTGAAAAGTTTTTTTTCAGTTGAAAGTTTCAAAACACCTGGTGTATATGATGCGACAGAAACGCAATCTGTCTTTTACAAAAAGGCTGCTAACGTTAAATGTTGTATGCCTTCGTGGCGCAATCGGCTAGCGCGTTCGGCTGTTAACCGAAAGGTTGGTGGTTCGAGTCCACCCGTGGGCGTTATTTTTAAAGACAAATTGTGTTTTTCTCTACCTTTTTCATTACTTTGTCAATGTACTAATGGACAATATTTTGAGCCTGCCTTTTTATTATAGAAAACTAGTATCTTTTATTTTCAATAAATGTAACAAAAGTTAGTTTTTTTCCATTTTTTATGTATTGTCCCTCAGCCTACCCCTGATCGCATTAAATGGAAGGCATGCACGAGAATAATGCGAAATTCTGTTTCTTTGGAAGAACAGTGCTCCGCAAAGCAATCGATGGTAAATTTTGGTGTCACGAAAAAGCGGATATTTGAAATGTTAACACTTTTCTTCCTCCAAACCATGCTTGAAGAACAACATGACTGGTCGACTTTCTCCGTCGATGTCGCGGTATTCCATAAGAGCTACCATACCGTCAACGTCCATACCTTCTCCAGTGAAGAATTGCAGGTCCTTGAATCGACTCAGCAAATCTTTCATGACTTTATTCATATTGGATTTGAACATGGCGATTTCTCCGGGGTTGGTTTCTTCCATTTTCGCAACTAATCTATTAACATCACATTGAATATTAGTCTTTACGTAACAAAATGAAGCAAAAGGGTTCGTACCGCTTCATGTAGTCCTTCAAGTATTCGGTGTAGGACTTCTTGTCACCAAAGGCGAAGCATTCAACAAGGCGATGGTTCAAGACAATGTCACAACCAGATTCAACAGCGTCTTCAGTTCCTTCATCTCCATCCTCAGCTGAAGGGTTTGCGCCGTCCAATAAGATTTCGCCATGTTTCCTCGACACATGCTGTGACGAAAAAATCACAATTAGCGCTATTCCTTCTACTTAATTCAATTTTGGACCTCTACCTTGCCCTTAACTTCATAGACGACTCCATCGACGAGCTTCATGGGGTAGGTGTCAGAGAACATCTCATCGCCTGCGAATCCATAGGAAAATCTCGAATTACACACACGAAAGCAATATGCAAACTTCAGCTGTCACAAGGAATGTAAACAACCCGTAACACATCTGCTTTTAACAGTCATCGAGTGTCCATCTCGGTATCAAACTTTCCAAAATGACGTTTTAAAGAAGCAATTTTAACTTACCATTGAAAATATCCTTGTAGATCTTCATGTTTGAGAGATGTTTTTCGATAAAACTCGCACGAAAAGGGAGATAAACCCACCTTTACCACGGCTATCGTGAGAAAGGCCGAGTACCGATACCGTATGATCGATCTGCACAAAAAGATGATATTGATACCAAACCGCTTATTTACCTAGAAAACCCCGCTAAATGTAAGTTTTGAACTAAAGTCGCCCTACAATGCTGATTTTGGATGGAGGTTTAGCTTCCCAGTTACAATCCCAAGGATTTCCTGTCGAAGGAGACCCTTTGTGGAGTGCTAGAGCTTTAGTGTCCCAACGTGGGCTCGAATCCTTGTGCCAGGCTCATCTTTCGTTTCTCGAAGCAGGCGCCGATATAATCACCACGGCAAGCTACCAATGCAATGTCCCTAACTTGAAAGATACCTTACACATTTCAGAACATGAAAGCATTCGGCTGATAAAAATATCCGTAGAAATTGCGCACGAAGCATGCCAAATCTATGCCAAAACGCACAAGAAGCCAACGTTCGTCGCAGCTTCCATTGGACCTTACGGAGCTTGCCTTCACAACGGAACGGAATACACCGGCTTTTACGTCGACACTATGACTACCGATGAGCTTAAAGTCTGGCATCGTCCTCGTTTTCTCGCTTTGTTGGAAACCGACTGCGATTTTCTCGCTATTGAAACCATTCCAGCATTAAAAGAAGCCCAAGCACTACTCGAGCTGCTGCACGAGCTTGCTCCAAATCGAAAAGCTTGGATCAGCTTTTCGTGCAAAGTACATGCAAACATTACCTCACTGCAAAACCTAACCCTTTTTTGACTCTTTCACTAGGACGATAAACGGACTTGTCATGGAGAAGTCTTCTCAGAAGTAGTTAATCATTGCTGGACCAATAAAACACCCGGATTAGTGGCAATTGGAGTCAATTGCACGTCTCCAGACGCTATTCAACCCCTAGTCCATAGCTGTCACGAGTCTAACGCGCAATTTATCCTATATCCCAACAGCGGAGAAGTCTGGGATGCTAAAATGGGGTGAAATTCGTACACTTAAGTTCACTAAAAACATTTAAATAGTTCAAATTAACTGCCATTTTTAGGTGGAATGGGTCGAAAACCGTTGGAAGTTTCCTAAACTTCGTACCACATTGGCTCCAGTTCCAACTGTTCGCCCTAGGTGGCTGTTGTCGCGTGCTTCCGGACAATATTACTGCGTTATGCGAACTACTTAGTCAGAAGTAGTTAGAAGTCAAAGTTAAATTAGAAGTCAAACTTAGTTAAGTAGATGGGGATAAACACGAAATTTTCCTTGTAAGCTTTAGAATCAAACTCGGGTGGTTTTCAGAAAAAAGGGGATTGATTTATACCGAAGAAGACAGCACTATATACTCCTTACTCAAATTTCCAAGTAAAGCCAGCCACACTCACAAAAAAACAAGAGTTAAAAACAAACACAAGAGAATATCCAGGTTAACGCAAAAGCTAAAGCTGATACAAAGGGCTTCGCATGTTTGTAGTTGTAGTTCTTGCTGTTCATCAGATTTTAAGACCCCACTTTCCCTCCATTTGCGATTAAACTTGCCGGCAGTGGGTAAAAAAAATCAATTTTAAAAAACCAAAGAGGGGCCCAGAAAAAGGAATTTCACGTGCCGATCTTTCACCCTATGACTACGCCGAAAATTATGTACATAACGAGCCACAAAACAGCCAATGACAAATCGTTTTCCAACCTAACTTTTTTTTCGCCCCGCCCCACCGGAAATAACCCTTTAATATTTTTTTTTTTTAAGTACAGCCCTGACTGAAATCTTTGAAGGAAAAACATACAAGGTTTCTTGGGCAGAGATGAGCGAGCACGATAGGCAGAGAGGGAAACAAGAGAGCAATAATAAAGGGACTTTTGTTTTTTTGAAAAGTTAATTGGAGTAAAACAAGGAAATGGGCGTGCTCTTTTGAAAGCAACACAAGTAAGGCTGTCAACTAAGAAGAATGACTGTTCATTAACGCACATTTTAACCATACGAGATATACAAAAAAGCTTTCCCCCATGGAAAATCAAAGAGAAAATAAATCGGAAAAAGTAATAATAATAATAATTATAATGAAAGTTTTAAGCCCCTGTTTTTTTGTTACGCGAAAGAGTTTACAATTCATTGTTGCAAGGTTTATGCGTTACCAATTGGCCATGCCAGGTTTGTTTAAAACCATAAAGTAGATTTGCCACGTGGACCCGCCTTTGGCAGAAGAGAAAAAGACCTGAAAAATAACCGAAAAATTCATTAAAGAAGGAGACCTTGTACAAGAACTTGCGTCTTACGATGTGAAACTTACCTTATCATTGCGCTCACAGAGGAATTTGAGTCTTTGGGCCTTTTTATGCATAAAAACTCCGTCTAAATGCCCAGTTTCTACATTGCGAATTTCAATAGCTTTGTTGCCCCAGCCCATTATTTCGCCAATGCCAATATATGCAACGCTCGTGGGCATTTCTCCCCACTGCAAAACCACATTCTTGGTCATCTAAGCAAACAGACAAATTTTAGATCCATTCCGATAATATTCACAATTTCTAGATCTTTTTAGAAAAAATTAAGAAACTCCATTCCCATACCTTCCCATACGTATTGACATAGACGCCTTCATTGTCGTAGCACAACAGGAGTTGCATTCCATTGGAATTGGGCAGCGTAACAATAGTATGAGGTGTAATGGTGCCCTGGATCTATAATTAACCAAAAGAAAAAAGGATTAGATTCGAATTAAATTCATTTTTAAAAATAGTTTCTTGTAGTTACTACATGTTTGGGAATATAAATATCGTAGACTGAGCTGGAATCCAGATCGATAGCATGAAAACCATCTGCTGATCCGTAAATCACTTTCAACCGCGTCCCTTCTTCGATAGTCAAATCCACTAAAAGGGGGCGGTGAGCGAGATCTTGGAACGACTAGAAATCAGATGAGATAGAAGTTTTTAAGACAGATCAGGAAGGGAGACTTTATAGCTATTTTAAAGCTCACTTTGAAAGCCATAAACTTATGGTACGGTTTGGGCGCCCAGGCGTAAATTTCAATGCTTTCCCTTAAAGCAATGACGAGAAATTTGATCTTCTCGTACTTGACAATCTTAAAATGCACGGCACCGTGCAGATCACCCACATTTATCCACCCATTCCTCTTTTCCATATTCTGAATCAAAAATTGAAAAAAAAAAAAAAAGTTAATACCCAAGTTTTGTTTTAAACGTTGTTTCGGTAGATGCTCACTTGATCATTAATGCCGTCCGTTCTTAAAATCTTGGATTTTAACCACGACAGATAGTACACACGGACGCGGTTCTTCTTGCCAGAAATGGTTACTAAAATATTCTGTCCTTCTAAAACTTCCATCTGCTGGAAGCGCCGTCTTGAAATCAGCTGGTACACTTTGCCTTGCCCACTACGATCCAACAACATGAGTCCATTCTCCGTTCCAATGAGCAAATTCACCCCTATAAAAACAACAGATTACAATACTTCCTTTCCTTTCGTTGTTTGCGCCAAAAATTCGGATATACTTTAAAACGTAGGATCGATTACTAGAACGAAGAATCGATTACTACACCTAATCGATTCCTCAATCTTCGATTGAACAAAAAATTCTTTCAATTTATCAACAATTGTTTGAATGATTAAAACATATCTAAGCATCGGTTACTAACATAAACATAATAACACATCCTGTATAATATAAATAATTCTTAAATGACGAACTGACTCAATATGATTAAAAAACGTAACTGAAAGCCCAATCTAGACAACAATGAATGGTTTCTAAATACATATCTAAATAAAGGTTCGGACAAGTTTTTATATCATATATTTACGTTGGATTGATTATTATGATATAAACTATCAATATAAAAAATCCTATGGATTTACCCCATAAGGATGCGCAAAGAACTTCAGAGTTGAATCGCTTCTTATACTTCCGGATTTCCGGGGTATCGGACACGACATCATGGGACGTAGGGGTGACATTCACGTTAATGTGCGATTCGCGTCGAGGCGTGGGGCCGCCTGACCCAGATTGGCTGCCAGTAACGTTAACTCCGCCTCCTGTGGCTGCCGCGCCGGCGCCAGAGGCTCCAAAGCCGAAGGTCAAAAACGAACGCTGCTTCTGCTGGAGATGGGGAGGAGTCGACTTATTGAGGGCTTGACGATACTGCAAACAACATAAAGAGGAAAAGGGGGGAAACAAAGGGACGAAGGGGGGGGGGGGGGGGGAGGAAGATCCAACTGATTAGTATTGTAAAAAACCCAAAACCATAAGATTTTTTTTGTTTAATGTTTGTCAAAATGAATTCCATTAGGGAAATTCACCGCGCAAGCAAATTATGTCTTCCACTGCTACAAAGCTTTTCTTGCAAAACTACGTTAGTCTGGCTCAAACTCATTACACAAAAATGTCGCATTCTCTCAAGTTCGCATTGTTATACAGTTAATTAGTACGGAAAAAAACATCATAATAAAGAATACTCACGGGACTAGGGGTAAGATTCTGTTTCCCAGCAGCCATATGGCCATTGGACGCAGTAAGGAGAGATGGGGAATTAGTAGAAAACTGAAGAGTTTTTGTGTCCCAACATAAAACAAAAATTCGGGGTCAGGGTTGAAATAATTAGGATTAAAAACTCATAGTAATAAAATCAAAATGCAAAATAGCATGCCAACGAGTTAATGAGTATGTCAAACCCAAAAAGAATCAAACAAGAAAACAAAAGTTGGGGTATAATTTGAAGGCAACTTACCTCCTCACTAATTGATTTATCCAATCGCTGACCGCTAGGAGTCGACGCCTAATTAAAACAAGTTTAATTAGCGTTTTGTTTTAATTTTCATAGAAATTAATGTATATAAAGAAATTACCTGCGATACTAAATCGGGTAGGACGGTACTAGATCGAGATCCAGGCGTGCTAATTTGAGCAGGCGAGTCGAGACGGTGCAACTCTGCGTGACGGTCTTCTCGGTTCTGTTTTGAAAAATAAGAAAATAAATAAAAAAAACAAGAAAATAAGGGTTAAAATCACGTAAAATTGGTGGGAATTAATAAAACCAGAGGCGTGCGATGCAAAGTGCTTTGCGTGCTCCAAAAAACGGAAAAACAAACGAATAAAAGCACTACAGGACAAACATTCGGGGCATTCGTTCGCTAAAAAAGGGCGTGACCAGTGAGTGCAAACAATATAGGGGCGGGTCCAAGCGTAGGTTGCGTTTTTGGTTGGCTTCCCTATCGATACTCATTTGAGTACCGAAAACATGCATTGGTTAGTGGGACTCGCTTCGATTCAACGTTGGTAGATGGCGTTCGGATTGCCCGGTTTTTTAAACCTGTTTGCGGACGGTGGAGTCGGACTGCAGTCCGCGGGTTTGCAGCAACTTCGCGGCACAGGGTTCAGAAGTGGACTTGAGCAAAGGTGGGCGCTGATCCCGATACGACGACGCGATACGAGCTTGTTCGTGGGTTTCTTGTCGTCTTTTTTCCAATTCTTGCCGTAACTCCTGTCGTTTGAGGTCCAAATCCGTTTTCTCTCGGCGCCGACCCATCCAATCCGCTTTCGGTGGCGTTTGACGCTTCTCAGTTTCAGTGCGACTGGGGGAGTTGCGTTTCTCCGCCTTTAGCGTTGCTAGCTCGCTGTTGCGAGTGCGGTAAAACTCGGTGAGGACAGGTTCCACGGACCCGCCTCCTTTGCTTTTGTTCGACAGCCAGGACTCGCGTACAGCGAACAAGCTTTTCGAAGAAGCGGAAGCCGAAACGGGTGCCGAAGCTGGCCCACTGCTACCCGCCAAGTTGGTAGATAGATTCGTGAGTACGGCAGCCGAGTCAGACTCATTGCGGCGGTGAGTACGCGGGTTGATTTCGGGACTGGAAGAGGATTCTTTGCTCGGTTCACTGTCGCTCTGCTGCAACTCTTTGTTGTAGCGCTCACTCAACTTTTCAAAAAATTTGGAAAAATCCCAGTCTCTCAAAATTTGATCTTGGATGTCAGAATGACGCTATTTCCAACCCAAAGGAAATGTGTGCCCGCCCCCCCAATAAAAAAGGAAAACAGAAAAGTCCGAAAATCATAATACGAAAAATCAAAAGTATGGACAGAATCAACGATCAACAAGTTCCCAGCCCAGTGTAAAAAAATAAAAAATAAAATGCAAATAGTAATGAAAACATAAGAACAAAATGTATCCATGACAAAAAATTAAAAACAGAAACGAATATGAAGCCATACTCGTGCTCCGTCGAATATTCTTGAACCAACAAACACGGAGATTTTCCCAGAAATACAAGAAAACATGACTTACCCTTCGAATCAACGTTCGATCGCTATCCTCGTCAGGAGTGGGTGGTAACGGTCGATTTGGAGCTCCTCCCACTGTGGGAATTACTTCTGGAGTGGTCTCAGGTCTACTTTTGTTAAAAAATAAACTAAATATTTCCAATTTTGCCCTTTTTAAGAAATTGTTTACAGTGGTCGAGGAGGATCACTGGCTAAAAGAGTTCCATCAGAGCGACCTCGGACGGAGGGTTCTTCTTCATTATCCGAGTCGGACTCATCGATTACGGTTGCAGAACGCGGTTCAGGGATGGGCGCTTTGCCATTGGCCCTGGGCGGGGCTTGTGGTTGGGGTCCACTACCCGCATTATTACTGGCTCCAAGTCCGAGCTCGTTCAAATGAGCCGCCAAAACGTCCAACTCTTCCGGTTTACGCGCTTGGGGCTTGAAAATCTGCGAATTGCGCTGCTGAGCTTGCTGCACCTGCGCAGAAGGCCCATGGCTGTGTCCATGACTGCTACCACGATGACCTCCATGACCTCCGGCATGGGCAACCGCCGCAGCAGGGGGCGTAGCCGGTTTCCGTTCTTCCCGGGGTGGAGGAGGCAATGGACGTGACGGAGGAGGAGCATCTAAACAAGATTCATCATTAATCATCATTATTATGAGAATAGAAACTTAAAAAAATTTAAGTAAAAAATACACGAACTCTTGTAAAAGTTCTCTCTAGAATGTTTAAAAAGTATTTTACCAATAAGTCTTTGGGGTAAAGGCGGCCTGGCAGGCGGTCCTGGATCCGGGATTTCTTCCCTTTCTTTCCGGTGCCGATCTCTTTCCTTCTCTCGTTCTTTTTCACGTTCTTTTTCGCGTTCTCGCTCCCTTTCCCTTTCCCTTTCGCCGCGGTGTTCCCGGTCTCGATCTCGCTCCCGCTCCCTAGGAGGCGCTTCCGGACTCGTCAGAGTCCTTCCCTCCTGTTGTAATAATAATAATATTAAAATCGTGATTTCTTAGGGTAAGGAGGAATCTAAGTCGAATCGCTTTACTTGGATTTGTTGGAAATTCCTTCGTAATGTGTCGCCCACTTGCGCTTGTACAATTGAAGACGGTTCCCCAGCAATATTCGTTTCTTCTTCCTCATTATCTGAACCGGAGTAACGATAATCCTCTCGTTCTAAAGACAAAACAGAATTTATGAATATTGATGTCAAAATTCATATCATATTAATACTGATTTTTTGAGAACTTATTAATAAGGACAAAAAATAAAAAAAATATACGACAAAAAGACCTTTTTGTTTGTGTTTTTTGCAGCGATCAATGTGGTCCTTGAGCTGGATTCGAACTTGCCGTTCCAAAGGTTGTTCGCGGATGAAGGGATGCTTTAAAAGTTGTTCAGTATACGGTCTTTGGTGGTAATCTTTGACCAAGACGGTTTCTATGAACGACTGGAATTTCTTGGACCATTTTTTGGACTTGAGACGCGGCGGTGGATTGCGCGGAATGAGAAATAAGGCGCGCATGGGGTGCATATCACACAAAGGCGGTTGGGACTCGGCCATTTCCAGAGCGGTGATCCCCAGACTCCACAAATCGCTCCGGTTGTCGTACGTGGCTTCGGTATTGTGCTCGCAGGCGATTACTTCCGGGGCCATCCAGTAAGGCGTGCCAATGAAGGTGTTTCGGCGCCCAATAGTGCGATCCAATTGCGCACTTACGCCAAAATCCACCAATTTTACTTCTGCATTGTCCGTTAAGAGAACGTTCTGGCCTTTGATATCGCGGTGGATGACTTTGTTGGCATGCAGATGAGACAAACCGCGTAGAATCTCCCGGCAAATATATGCAATCCATTCTTCTTTCAAGCTGTTTCCTTTCGTGGCTAGAAATAGGCACAAAAACACATAAATTAGTATATTCCCATCAGTTTAAACCCATAAATATCAACAAAAACTTTCCTATTCAACTCCCTTTTATAAGTTGCTTTTTACTTTTAAAAAAAAACTTACAAACTCGCTTGTTTACCAATTTAGCCCCCAAAACTGTTAAAACAGTTATTCGCCTAGTGAGAAGAGTCTGCTTCAATTTTTAAAGCTTATTTTATAGAAAGCCTACTAGGAAGAGTATGGAAGCGCACGGTTCGCATTCAAAAGTCTGAAGTCAGCCCTTTTGTATGCGGTATGTAAGCATTCTGTTGCCAAGCAACAGTGCGTCGCGTAGCGTTACGTTAAACCTATGATAGCCTACTAGGAAGTACTACAGAGCACTGAAGGCTAAACTTTTCGAGCTCTGTTTACGGCCTTCAACTCTGCGGTTGCTAGGTAATAAGACCGCTCCAGCCGCCTGTTGGTAGTCCCGCCTCCCTTAAATTGATGTAACGCTTTTTCATGCACTCGGTTACCAAACAACGTAAACTACCCTAAAGGAAGGGGGAAAAACCGTGCAAAACGAAACACCTTTCCTACTACGCACAAGCTGAGTGTGTTTTCCCCCAAACACGCTCGGTTCCTATTTCGTGTGAAGTGTAGGAACATGCATCCGACATAGTACTTGGATGTAAATGGAGCCGTAACTGCGAGTTCTTTCTGGTCTTCTTTGATTCTTTCTCTTTGACTCCTTATCTCTCTCCTTCGCTCCCTCTCTCTCGCTTATTCCATCTAACCACCAGCTCCAGTCCTTGTGTTTTTAATCAAGGATTTCCGTTGTCAGCTAGTCCAAGGTCAACAGAGGCCTTTTGCAATTGACGCCGAGCCCGAACAAAAAGCCAACCATTTGCCCCTGCATACGGATCAGGGAGCTGTAGCCACGTAAATCGAGCAACCGGAAATGGCAACTAGCCTTTTCCCATATTCCTCGAGAATATCTCTATTTGCCTCTTCCTTGTATACTTTTCTTCCTTTTCCTTCCTCCTCTCCCTCCAAAACCATTATCCTTTCCTCTGGGAAAAGATGACGAAATTTTTGCCGACTTACATTTTACCAGATCCGTCACGGAGCCTGCGCCGCAATATTCCATAACCAACTGCAAAACAAGAAGACCAATGATAATAATTCATAAATGGGAAAAATCCCACAATAAATTGAAAAGAAAATTAAATCGTGACACGTACCCATAACTGGTCATCTTTCCCTGGCGGACTTTTCTTTATAAAAGCGCCAAAATAAGTCGCAATATTCCGGTGATGGGAAAACTTCTTCAAGACGTTGATCTCTAGTTTGATTTCCTCTTCTTCATCCTAAAAAAAAACACACGAAAAGAGCACAAAAGAAAAAGAGTTAAAATCTCACATCCCCCAACTTTTGAAGGATAAAAGCCAAGAGATTACTTACCTCTGTAACATCCATAACCTTGATGGCGGCCAATTGTCCCGTTTTGGTGTGACGGCCCTGCAAAAGAAACACAGAAATTAACTTTTCAACTCTCGCAACCCAAAAAATCAACTCAAGCAGTTTAAACCCAACAAAAAGCTCAAACCACGTAGAAAAAGTGGAAAAGAAACGCATAATTAACGTCGTCCAGTGTTCGTAAGCCTGATTTGTCATTCTTACGTCCAACGCGCGCGAAGGTTCAACAAGCACGCAAAAAAAGACTAAAAAACGTGTCTGGATCTCTTCTTTTTGTCTTCTGACCTTTTTTTTACATTGGATTTCAAGTATCCAAAGGTCAGAAAAGCCACCCCCTAAAAAAAGGAAAAATTCCACACACGACCGCGCTAATGAAACATGATCTACAACAGTTACTTAGCAAAAAATACGAACCGAACTTTTTTTTCCTTACTATTTTTGGGAGTCCTAAAATTGCTTAGAATCTGAGGTGTTGATGAAAAAGTGGCCTTAGGGCCGAGTTTTTTTCTTATTTTTTTCTCAATTTGGCCAATTAGAAGAACTACAAAAGAGGGTGGACGAGTGGGTCATCATCCTCCCAACATCAAGGAAGTTGAAATAAGTCCTGCTTATTTCCGCTGGGCCCTAATTATCTGCCTCCGCACACACACCTGGACTCTTTCACACATCCCAAGTCCAAAAAACACAACCCCGACAACGACTTTTCAAAAAATAAAATAAAAAAAAGAATATGTTACCTTTTCAGATACAATTCTAACATTCTCTATATACCGTTCACTTCCCCTACCAGTACCAAAACTTTATAATTAACCTATTATATTCAGAGTGGGGAAAATGATAACGTCACTAGTGCACTTTTAATTTATAAGATACATGTGGATTAAAATTTATGGCACGTAATACAATGATTCAAGAGGAAAAATAGCAGAAAAACAAGACGTTTCAGATATGCAATATCAGCAAGACTAAAGGGAGTACCCAGCAAAACTGGTAACGAATGACGTCACGAGATTGATATGTTCCTCATTTATCTTATTGGAAATAATTCCAGTGACCTGGAATCTCTTCCTATTTAA
Source organism: Lepidurus packardi (assembly GCA_023053545.1). Lineage (NCBI taxonomy): Eukaryota > Metazoa > Arthropoda > Branchiopoda > Notostraca > Triopsidae > Lepidurus > Lepidurus packardi. The sequence continues at coordinate 1,694,365 of JAKZAN010000002.1, forward strand.
AAGCTAGTTTTAACTCATGCCAGAAAGATAATGACTATTTATGTACCTAATTTTTTCTAGTTAAACTTTCAATTTAAAAGACTCAAGGTCCTCGGAGCTCAAAATTGGGTAACACCAATAATCCAATTGGGTAATCTATGACGTCAAAGTTGGGTTCGAACTTGAAATTCTGAAAATTCTCTAACGTCATCATAAGAAAATTCCTGCGCTTTTCTTTTTGCACTGTTGAGGCTTCGAAATCCAAAAACCTCGCTCACTTCATTGTTGATACTTTTTAGAATTTAAGACTCATGAAAATGTGACTTCATTGTTGCGACTTATGAATGAAAATCCACGAAAATGCCCTTTTCACTCTTGCCATGACTTCCGAAAGCAAATTTATAGAGTCAAGTCTTTCATTGTTGCAACTTAGGGAGTAAAAATTCACAAGAATTATGCAATTCTATTGCTGCAACCTAAGAATGAAAATCCATGTAATGCATTCATTGTTTCATTGTTGAGACTTAGCGGAGCCGTTTAGATACTAAAGAGAACTGTAACTGCGTCTTAAACTAATTACAAGCTAAGAGTTTGGGCTATTTCAACCGTTTTCGAGCTTCCATAGACCCATTTATTTACTTTGAAGTAACCTGACACCTCCTCCCCGCCAAAAACAACCCAAATAAAATCCGTAAAAATTCTTTCTCGTGCGCCTCCCACGGTGCTTCTTTCTTTCCTTTCTTCGTAACATACTAACGGCTCCGTATCCAGTCTTTTTTTGCTCTTGTTGCCCATCAGGGCATCTGCCATACTTGCCATACACTCTACACTCGCTTCTTCTGATCCTTCTTTAGCTATATTTAGCGTGTAAACCGAGATTTCTAGAGCAAGAGTGAGGAGCCGGGGGGTTGAGGGGGGTGTAACCAACTCCAAACCAACGTCGACAAAATCTACAACTCCAACCCTACAAATCTCCTGTATTCCAATCCAAATTAATCTTCCCCACCCTAAAACTCGCCTAACATTTTTATCCCGCCCCTTGGTGACGTCACAACTCGACACAACTTCCGTTTAAATGGAATTTTCTCTATCTCTCCTTTTTTCTCTCCTTTACCGGAACGGAATGTGTTTTCCCCATTCATCATCGACTTCTAAGAGACACCTTTAACCCCTTAAAAAATTTTAAAAAAATCTTACATTCCAGGTGTTAAAAGACTTATTTACACACGGATTTCTCCCTCTGGGGCAATTTTCGCATCCCTAAATCCTAAATCTCCTATAGCTATCAACACGAGATGCCCTTATAAGGTCTTCCGTGCCAAAAACGAGGCAAGCCACAAACGTAACCATGGGGAAATGATATAAAATTTGTATGGTTGGGGGGGGGGGATATGGGGGAGGGTGGAAAGCCACATGGACAGTTTGCGCGACCGATCCAGGAGCTTTTTTGATAACAAGGCCTGGCATTCATCGACACTATTATATAGACTAACCCAAAAGGATGCCAGACTTTTTAATGTAATACCATACCGTAGATCTTTTTTTCCCAAAACCAGACCCAACCTTCTGTTCGATGGTGGTTTCATTTGCGGGGACCGAACGAAAGAGCTAGAGAGAGAAAGAGAGGAGAGTTTTGGACACAAACTGGGTGAAATCTACATATGGATGCGCTGCTGAGCACCGGATGAGGATCAACGTTGTGAGGATGAGAACAAGGGGTGAGTAATGGGCCATTCTTTCCCTCGTTTGGCCCCTTTAAACCAGCAAGACGAGAGATTATGCAAAGAATGCAGGTAAAGAACACAGAGGAAGAAGCCTCTACGTGTAGAGAGGGGTCTTTGCGTGCTTTTTTCGATTAGAGGGAAAACGCGAGGAAACGTAAACAGTTCGACTTCTACGGTTCCAAGAGCTTATCCACGATCCCATCTTTGGAGTTGATAAGTCATTGGGGGCGAACAAGACACACAGTTCCACATCTGTCTGAGTTTGCTTGGCGCTTTTTCATGTTTCCATGTTCAACTTTTGCCTTGGGAGGCTTCATAGACAACCGAGTTGACGCTTGATGCCTCCAACACTCCTCTTTTCGCTCATTTTGGGGTTGTTGCTTGATCAAACGTACTCATCTCACTGTTTTCCTTGTAAATTAACTGAATTTGATGACGTCTCCCACGGGAGGTTTAAAATTTGCTTCGTGTCTTCATACCAACGCAACAATGAAAGCTTCGAAGCCCAAAGTTTTTCGCTTATGTATTTGTTTTTTGCTTATGTTATGATTCTTTACCTGGTGTAATTTAAATAAATTTACATAATTGTGGATTCTTTTAAAGCGTTTTAAACCTGCTTTTTTGGTCGTTGTTAACGATTGACTTTTTTGGAAGGCTTTTTTTTTGCTTTACCTTGTAGACTTGTCCATACGTTCCATTGCCCACTACTTCAATTAGCTCAAAGATGCCAGCAGGATCCTAAGCAAAACAAAGACAGTAATTAGTAAGTTGTCGAGGTAAGCGGAACTAAAAGAAAAGACTGCAGAAGAAAGGAGTAATGGGAGATAATTATTACTTTTAAGGCGGCAAGATCAATGTCATCCAAGGAGCAGTTCACGTTTGGCGATCCATGAGCCATTTTGGGTTAAATAAAATCCTTGGAAATTGGTAGCGAAGCCGTGTAATAAACCCTGGACTAATTTAAGGGTTACAACTGAACTAAAGACACGCAGAATTCGGGTTTTTGTGGGATAAACGAAGCGTTTTTTGGAGTTTACATCACATACTTTAGGGTTCTGGTAGAACGTGTATAGTTGAGATTATAAAGTAGTTGGGCTGGTTGATTATGGTTCACTAAACACGGGAGGCTAATGAAAGTTGGCCGTGTTTTCAACCAAGGCGAAGAAGCAGAAAACAAGGAAGCACAAGACCAACAACCCCTCCCCATTCACTGTCTCAACTTTTGATGGCGAATTCCTGGCAAATAAATACGTAGGTGGGGGAGCGTCATTATAATGTACGGATTAAAAGCATGGGGAAATTCCACATGACGAGGAACAAAAATTGAGACACAAATATTAGCTCCAAGTGCAGCACTTTCAAACCATAAGAACCAGCAGAAAGCACTGTCAACTTAATCGGTCGCCATTGCTGAGCAGCACACAGCTGCAAGCAAGCGAGGTAAATGGAATTAAGGGGAGGAAAAAGTTCCGCCGATGCCCTCTACTGGCTCCAAATTTAACTATTATCATTGGGAACGGGGATTACGATTTCGCCGGATGAAAATGAAATAACAATGCTTGTTTAAAGATAATTATGTTTAGTAATGGTTATATTTTTATTGAGCATAATACTAAATTTTATGCCTGGAATTTTTATGTTTTTGTTAGTGTATTTATTTTAAGGTTAAGGTAGTTTTAGACAGTCTAAAAAATTCAAACAATGTATGACGTCTTATTCGACCAATGAAAGCGGCTTTTGCTCTAGCTAGCCCCGGATTGGCCGGAAGTTACCAGGCGGGAGACAAACGACGTGCTTTCGGACAAGTCTAAACTCCCGCACCACTGCGACGCGTCGTAACTGTTTTTCGCACTGAAGGGGGAAGGTGTTATGGAATCTCAAATTTTGCGTGTTTTGACTTCCGTGATGGCTTTAAAAGTGACTGTGTGTGATTGTGTTAAATAATTGTGTTAAACTAAGTACCGAAAATTCGCGAACTTAACTATCTGCCAAAATCCGCTTCTGAAACTCAGCTTTAAAGGCAATCGTTTAACATTTTCATCTTGTTATCCTTCTCAAGAATTTCCTCGAGCTGTTTTTCGGTGTTGGAGTCACCCTAGTCTACCTATATTCCTCATTTCCGATGTCTTTTCTGGATCCAACAATGAATTTTCCAAGTTAGTGAGATGGCGAGCAGCAAAAACGTATGTCAAACGTTCTGTTTTTCCTTCAAGGGACTCCTGGCGTCGTCACAAGCGAGCTTAGGGGGAAAGAGAACAATATAAGTTTGAGAAAACAAGTTAGGTTCAAGTTGCCTGTTTCCCAACTTTTGCGCTCCCTAAACATATTTTTTCTTTTCTGTATTGTTGAAACGAGGTGCAGTAATGCCTCAGATAACGAATGCATCGCATAACGTTCCGCATTACGAACGCGAGCACAGGCCGATATTGTTCCGCATAACGAACGCGGTCCCACATTACGAACCGCACGCACGCTCAGTCGTGTTTTGTATATTTGAAATTTGTGGAAAGTTCAGTGCTTTTTTTAGTGTTGTCAAAACGTCGCATAAGAAGACCGTAAGTGGGAGGAGCAGAAAAGCACTTACTGTTGAAATTAAGCAAGAAATCATAACAAAAAAGACTTGCAGCTGAAGATAGAATGACAAGATCAACCATAGGAACAATTTTAGCCAATAGAGAATCAATCACGAGAGCTAAGGCGAGCTAAGGTGGCGAAGGGAGTCTCAAGGGTTTGTTCACCGTTGGCATTGTCGTACACGGTAGATTCAAGTGCACCTAATACAGAATTGTTGAGTTAAACCACAAGTATCCCTCATCAAATAGGCCATCAACAATCGAAATAAGTATTACATTAGAAACGCCAAAAGAGAAAGAAACGAAATTCGAACTGCAAACTTTGAATTTTCCTAGTGGACATTTTATACCAATCTATGCCCCGTAACCATCGCTGAACAAATTTTGCACTACTTTTGACCAGAAAATTTTGGTGTATATGTTTCTGATGCTGGTGTATCCTTAAATTTGAAGGTCGACGGTTCCTTTCAACTTTCCTTCATAGTTTCGTACAATTTCCTCAACTTGTTGGCCGGAATTGTAAAGGTGGTCGACTGCAAGGTGCGTTTTGGCAGCAAAGCTAGAAATCCAGCTCCAAGTATTTCGGTTCGTTTTTCGAAGACTTGAGAGGTTAGAGTAGCATGTAGACAAAATAGGGAAACTTTTGTAGTTATGGGCGAGGAGTACAACCACTTACCCTCTCCTATCGGAAGTAAGGAAATTCGACTCCGACGAATAATTTTGTTATCACATTCGTTGTTTTGTAATTCGAGATTAGGATCTCGATAAATAGGCGCAATCCATGATTGGGAATGCCGTTTTGATGTTAGCAGAAAAGTATAAATCAATCATGAAAGCTAAAGTACCCAAGGGGGTCTCAAGAGTTTGTTCACAGGTGCACATAAAACCGATTAGTGATGAAATGGAGAGGTTGCTATTAGTTTGGATTTAGTTTGTGAGACAGCTATGGTCGTGTATGAAGAGCTTAAGAGACCCACTCCAGGAACAAGCTCACAAGCTTTAGAACAGGAAGAGGTCAAAGTCAGGAGGGGGTGGTTTTTCATAGGTTTAAGAAAAAAAGTGGCATCCACAGTGTCGTAATGCAAAATGACAAGTTTTCGCGATTTTGGACTGTCCTCGGGAACAGATCAAAATTATTCCCATAGTAACTTATGGGAAACGGCGTCCCGCATAGCGAACGATTGGCATAATGAACGCCGTCCTGGAACGTATTGCGTTTGTTATGCGAGGCACCACTGTGCAAAATTTGTATGGGAAATTTTTTGTTTCAGGAGTTTTCATTAAGGTATCAATTTGCTTTGTATTTCCAAAGGCAGCAACAAAGAAATAAAATTCCCCAGATGGAGTTTCCAAACAAAATCAAAGTCTTATAATTCAGTTTCCATGAACTGATAAGCTCTTTCTGATCCCATAAGTTCATCGAACAAGCATTTCTGATCGCCACTGCGGTCTCTGGCGGGGTTATGAGCTTGATTGGAAGGAAATAATCCGATCCCGGTACTCGAATCACAGGCCGCCAAATCGACTAAACCCAACAAACTTGTGCTGTGCAAATGAGCTTGGCAGTATCGCAAAACCGATTGGGCTAAATCGCCGACTGTCCAGTGACGGTCCAAAATGAGTCGACAAACAATATCCAACTATTTAAAAAAAAATCTTTACTAATTCTTCGTTGTTATTATTAGTATTGAATTAAGAATTATTTTTCTATGCTAGTATTTACCTTAACCACTTGTGGGCGTCCACATGTGTAATAAACCAAACAAGGCGCGTCACATTGAGAGGCTGCGAGCCATTGAATCATAGCTTTTAGCTGGGGTTCTCCACTTTGCTTGCCACAGCCCCAGTTCCCTGTGACGACGGGTCGAGGTCCGTCTGATTTCAAATTCGTGAGTTTTCCATTCGCCACCTAAATAAAGTACGCAATTAGAACGAATAAAATCTGTAGAAAATATGCTTTAAAAACAACAACAATGAAAAGCCGTGCAAGACCAAGCACACCAAGACTGGGAGGAAAAGAATCGTTTGAATCAAGTTCGAAGGAGTAGTGAAGAAAAAGAGACGGTCGGAAATGGCGATAGGCCAGAGGGCATGAGAGAAGTGAGAGAATGTTTCAGGACTGTTTGGACCTTACACTGTTGGTTGCAGGAGGTAAAGATGAAGGTTTATCGGGGTCCAAATCTTGTAGACTGGGCATGGAAGTGCTTCTTTGGGCGGACGATACTTTGGAATCGGGTTTGGGACGTGGACTAGCTGACCTTTCGTCGATCTCGCAAACCGAGAGGTCGAGGGACCCGCTATGACTGCGGTAGAGCGAATCGTTGCTCTTATTCTTCAGGATTCCCTTCCTGGCAACCGAACGGGTCAGTTTGGTAGGGAAAAAGGGACTTGGGGTACCGTAAGTACCGGGGCTTTGGAGGTTCTGGGTCGAGCCATGTAAGGAGGTAGTGGTCGGCCATTCGCGGACGATGTCTTCAACGATTTTCTCGGCCATGGTATAGCTGAAGCCCTCGACCACCTCGTTGGTAAGCAACGATTCCATAGAAGCCTGGAAGTTGAGGGTATCGATACTGTGGTGACGTCGGTAGGGGAAGATGGAAGGTAAGAAAGGGAAGACTTCCGTATTGGCTCCCGAATCGGCTGAAGGGGAGACAACGATGTCGGGAAGATCGGGGTTGAAGAGGGGGAGCGTGAGCTGGGCGAATTCCATGACGGCGGGTACTGAGTTGGACCGGGCGCGTTGCGGAGGGGTGTTTTGGATGGCTTTGGATTTGGAGTGACGCTGTTTGGTGGTTTTAAGTAGCCATGAGCCCCGACGTGTTCGTGGTGGCGTTGGTTGAGAGGGAATCATTGTTATGGGCTCAACGGATGATTCTTGGCTGCTGTTGGAGTCGGCTTTCTTTGTAGGGTTGGTGGGATCGTCGCTGGAAGACAGGGAGGTCATGCGGTCCAGCAGGACTACGTTGGTGGGCTTCTGATGGGTGACACTTGGCTGTTTTGCAAAATGAACAATAAACGAAACGCGGAGCGACATGAAAGACTAGTCTTGGGTTGGCAACTCAAGAATTTATGTAGCCCGAGAAACGCTGCATTCCCGGTTAAGAGCTTTAGCCTTCGGCCGGTAAACTTGGTAATACATGCCTATATAAGCCTAACTTGAGCCACGACTTGGGTTTAGACTTCGAGAAACTGGCGCTTGCAAGCATACTCATGGGCTCTTTGTCTAACGGCTCTTTTAAACCCACCATATTTTATTCAATATAATTTCTTTCTAATTCACTCAGAAACTAAGGAAATGGCTACGCATGAAAGCACTTTTAACTACAATTAAGCGTATTCATTTAAATCTACCTACTACTCTTGCCAATGGATATTCTATGTGCCTCTCACTAGCGACCTTTGCCTTTTACCACCGCAGAGTTGTTGGATAAAAGCGAGGATTTTGTTTTGGAAGCAACGGTCAAAAATTAATTGAAAAATTGATGTAAGAAGTTGACTTTTTGGCTCAAACATTAAAGTCGTTGAGTTGCGAACCCTAATTATGTTTTTCTTTTTCTAATAATATAGGGTAAAAATAAAAGCAAGTCACGTGGTCAGATTGAATCAAACAAAGACGTTTGGGGATCCAAGGTATCAAATCCAAGCCCACTCTCACCAAGCAATCGCAATTGTGGAAAATCGCGTCTTACCTTGGGCTGAGACTGAGCTGGAGTCGGAAATGTAGGAAGAAAGTTGGACGCGGGGGAAGAAATAAGCTGCGAAACTGTCGATCGTCCGCTTTCAGGTGGCAACACATGCGAATGTGTTGTTTGCGTTGAAGGTTCGTGGTCATTGTTAGAGTCGACGATAACGGACAAGCTTCTCAAGTTGTGCAAGTGCGCGTTACTTTCTTCCCGGGTCCAAGTTCGACTGCGTAAGAACGCTAACGCTTTCATACTTTCCGCACGAGTTAGTTTTCCTGCATTGAGAGCTCGTTTGACCCACACGGTTGCTTCGACCACCCATTCTGTATTTTCGTTAGCAGGTGGAGCGAGCGTCGTTTTGTTCTTGGAAGGTAGAGTTACTTGGAACTCACAAAAAGGGTCCTGGTGGTACTCCCAGGCTACGGATGCTTGTGTCCGCATTGCCGGGACAAAATGTGGTGAGTCAGTGGTCGCGTCGTCATCGTTGGGGTCAAGGCAGTTAAATTGGACGGTAGGAATGGCAGTCAGTCGTACTGGTTCTGTGGATTTGCAGGCCGAAGTACTTACCGGTGAACAGGGTAGGTTGCCTGGCTGTTCGGCAAGGAAGTCCGGACGACGTAGTTGAGGCGCGTCTTTGGCCAGGATTTCCTTAGCGACATGCAGCGCGAGGCGCTCGTGGTGGTAGACGGCTTCCGAGAGGCTCTGCGAGCGGAGACTCAGCTTGGAGGCGTGGCTACTGTGTTGGGCGGAGGTCCCGAGTTTGATATCGCTCGGTTTGATGACACCGGATGGTAAATGCTCGATTCCTAAAGCAATACTAGCGAAGGAATCGCTGAGGGTCCGCTTGAGTAAACTGTGGGCGAAGCGGAACAAAGCCAAGTCACGTGGACGGAGTTCTTTGCCTTCCGGGTCTTCCAGCCAATGGCTGAACTGGTCGTACATCTCGTCTAATTCTAGAGAAAATAAAATAAAATTAGTTGGATGCGTTTTTGTGCGAAATCTATTAAGGTTTTATCTTCTAATTCCAGTTTAAGCTTTGTGTCTTCTTACGGCTTGTGATTGGCTTGATTGAACAACTTTTGTACTATACACAGCCAATAGAGAATCGAGAAAAGTTGTCCGTAAAAGCGGAATTCAGTATCGGAGACTTTTAGCATGGACAGAAAAGGGACTGATTTTAAGGACCGAGTAAGTCTACTGGTAAGCCGAAATACAGTGAAATCCGCTTAACACGAAATCGAAGGGACCGGAATATTTTTTCATGTTAAAAGGAATTCGTGCTAACAGATATATGTAAAAAACCTTGTTAATTAAAAAACTGTCGTGATAACAGAATTAATATTCAAGTTTATACTTGTATATTGACAGCGTATACATTTTAAAGCATAAATAATAAATTTTAAAGCATTTTAGCAGACTGTAAATAAAAATGAATTGTTTTGACTGCCCACGAACTGTTGGGGCGAGAAAGACAAAAATTTTAACTTAAAAAAAGTCATGGATGTTGGTAAGGCTCTACCATCCTTCCCATTGATAGAAGGAGACGGTTGGTAAATAGATAAAAGTATTTTGTCGTCCAAAAATATTTTGTCGTAACAAAACTACCTTGTCGTTCCTCCGAGAGGCGAAATATGTTCGTGTCAAGTGGTTTGTTTCGTGATGAAGGGAAACAAATGTACGGAATTACACAGCGTGTTAAACGATTTTCACTGATGATAGAAAGGTAAGCCGGAGTTGTGCAACAAGTAGCCGTATACTTGAATTGCTAGGAATGGCCAATTCTTACCTGAACTGAATTCCGAGCTAAAGCTGTACCGCGATGAATCCCGTTCCCGCTGGGACGTGCTGCGGCTCCTGGAACGCCGATCCCGGAAATAACGCAACCACTCCCGTTCGCGTTCCAAACCATCGCCCGAGAATCCATCGTCTTCATGGTATTCGTCCTCCAACGCAAATCCTCGACTAGAGCAACTTCTCCGTAACCTGCCAAGTTTTCTTAGATATAGGTTCTTTTTTGTATCCAATTTACCTGTCATCCGAATCGGAACTCGATGGCACTTTCTGCGGATGGGACTCGGCGCTATCAAACGACGTGTTGTTCGACGATGAATGGCAACTTGTGTAATCCGAACTATCTTGGCGGTGACTTGCTGCCATATTCCGCGATTTGGGGATCGTGTTGTTGTTTGTTTCCAGGTCCACAGGTTTTTGTACACAATGGTTCAGACTAAGGGGCTCCGTACGGCCTCCACCGTACAACAGCGTGGTTGACGGTGACTCCAAGGGCGACTCTCTATCGCTAGTCATCGTTGATTGGTCTAAGGTCTTACGCAAGGTTCCTACTACTAAAGGCGTCCTTCCGTGTCGCTTTTTCTCAGCGGGAAGTGTTTGACTGTCCGTGGAATTGCTTTCGCATAAGGTTGTGCTCCGCGTGACGTTCTGACTACAGGGCGTGGACACGGTAGGCGTACTGACTTTGTCTTTGAGTAGCGCCCCGTTCTGACGAAACCCAGTGAAGGCCTTATTTAGTTCGCGCAAGATTTCATCTTCCTCGAATTGACGGATGGGGCAATCGCTGTAATCCTCGGCGTCTATGCAAATGCAGGAGCTCTGGTTGTTTCCTTCCAGACTCTAATTTAAAAAAAAAACGAGTAGTACTCCCATTTTAAATTTAAATAAAGAAATGCATTTTGTTTTCCAAATATTTAAAATTTTAAATGTCTGGAATACAAATTTGCCACGCTTGAAATAAACAAGAATATTTTAGAATAAACATTCTGAAACATTTTAAAACTTTAGGATAAGTACTTGCCGTAGGTATTCCTAGTATTTCTGGTCAGTGTCAGAATGTGTTTTGAAAAAGTTATGGTCGTTCTTTTGTGTGGGTATTTTCAAAATATTGATGAAAGCTGTTTTTCCCCAAGTAAGTCACCTCATTTTTGTCCATTTTGGGTTAAACAAAATTTCTCATCTTACCTGCGAGTCTATGGAGGAATGGAAAGTTTGGTGTCCGTGAATGGTCAAAGCTTCGTTATCTTGCAGAGCTTCCACAAAAGGCAAGGTGCAGGCCAACAACTCGGGATTTCTGGTCAGTTGAAGGCATTCCTGTTTAGGGAAATACAAGAAAGTTGGGACAAATTATGGGGAATTTTTTTTTATTTGAATTTTCTAGTCTCGACTGATTCGGTACTTTTTTTCTTCCCCTGTCTTTGCCTTTTTACGACGGTAATATACTTGAGTAAGTCCGTGTTGCAAGACTTGTCCTCCGATATGTGGACTGACGAAGCACACTTGGCAAGTGCCTTCTTCAGCATCCTGGATGCGGCCTTCGTGGCGGATTAAGACGGGACACAAAGGGCGACGACTCCCCGTCCAATCGCACAGAGTCAGCCACTCTTTACTCGACATCACCTAGATACGATATCGGGACTTATTTACGATTACGACCAAAAACCGGATCGGCAATTAAAAGCAGCGTAAGACCAATAAGGCACGAAAACATCGTTGGCACACAGCGAAAAAGAAAAAAAAAGTTTTTATCATGACCGAATATGGACTCACCGAAAAACAATGATTAATGCCCATCGTGCTCGGTTTTTGAAAGTGCTTCTTACAAACCTGCCCCCTTCATCTGTACTTTTTTGTTATTTTTTTTTTTCTTCAAAGAATGAAACACGCTTCCTTTGAATACTGTTTTTGTCTCCTGGATTTTTTGAATACATTCCTTTTTGATTCTTAATTTTTTAAGGCTTGGGGGATAAACCCTTGTGGGAGCTGGAGCTTATCGATTGTAAGCATACTTGACTTGACTGCCAACTTTGATCTCTTATACCAAACTTGTAGTTGACCAATCCAATTCGTCTTTTGAGTTTGGATCGTTCCAAATACGTATAAGGGAATCGTGGTTATAAGGATTTACTCTGCTGCATTACGAGTTGGGTGATTTGAAATGGGACGTGTGCGAAATTGGTTCTGTGATGTGTTAACTTTCTGGTGATGGCGCAAAAAAAAAGCTAGACGTCTCCTTCGCTTTTTTGGGGGGGAGAACACTTGATTTGTGATCGTTTTCACTCTCTTTGAAAAGAGTGAAAATGATTGAGGGAGAAAAAGTGCATGTCTTCTTATGGGCACAGCAAAAAAGAAGGACAAAGGAAGGTTGTGTCGGGTAGAAGTGTTTGGCCTTTTTAGTTGTGATAGATTTGTTTTATAGTTTCTTTTTCTTGTAACTTTCTTTCTTCCTTCCCTTAAGAGTTTTGGTTTCTACCTCTTTCTTTATGGAAATTATGTGGAAGTTTGGGGATTAGAAGTATTGCGATGGGCCTCTTTTCTCATGCCATAAAGGAATGGCCTTTTAAGGAACAAAGGGGAAAACTGGTGGAGAGTTGGGAGTTTTTTAGTTCGGATGATGTGGAGCTCATTTGCATGAACGGTGTGCAATTATATTGCCAAACGAGCTTGAGCTAAAGCAAAATTAGGAAATGCTTACTTGTCTGCACACGGTCAATGATTCGCTGAGGTGAACTTCGCTGTCGCTATGTTGATGCAACCATTGGAAATAGCGAAACACGCTCCGTAGCTTGTCCTGTTGCTCCACACTAAGGAAAACAAAAACACAAATGAACAGGACTTCAAAAATAGACATACAACATACACCGACACAATCACTATACTCAACAAGATGCATACAAACGCTATAAAATGCCATTCTAAATTCCAGTGATACATCATACGGATTACAATTCATGTAATACATTAGTATCACATTTATACAGTGACTTCAGATACTATTTTCTCTTTAACTAAATAGAGTTAAGGAACTATACAGTTCAGATGGTCATACAGCGCTTATGTTTCACATGTCATAAATGTCGACACCTAAAACCACATGAAAACTAGAAGTTTGTATCTCTGCGTGTATTGACTGCGATAAAGACTAACTGCGATAATGACACTTGAACTTGGACAATTGCGCAAAACGATGTATGGGACTTTACATGAGATTAATGTACTACCGTCGCAGTGGAAAATATCGAATCCAATATCAGAATAAATTGAATAGAAGTTGCTACTTAAAAAGGAATTGAGTTGCCTAGGAAGCTTATTTGAGTTTCTTTCACGCTTCTTGAAGTATCATGTTACTGTTGAATTGCATATACCGTGGTTAAAGTCTGCTTATAGGAAGGGTTCGAAAGATGATATCGGCAAGCATAAGCAAAGCATGAAAAGGAAAACTGAAAAAGCCCATCGCACCTGTTGGTTAAAGGCTGGAAGAAATGAGTACACGTGAAGTCTTGCAGCGTAGGGTGTGTTTTCAGTGTCCGTCGAGGAAACGTGCAGAAGAAGACATGAGCAATGAGCGAGGCCACCAAACCACGTTGTAAAATCACGTGGTCACCTGTGCGAAACACATTTTTTTTTTTAGCAATTTATGAAGGTGTTCAATCTTTCCCCAAGCACCAAAACCAAAGGAAGCCAATTCTTTCTAGTACACGTTTGATTGAAAAGGGCTCCTTTCTGCGATTTTTTACCCCCTGTTTTTGACAAATGAGGATCAGATCAATCTTCCGAGTGAAGGGTGGGACGGCAGGAGTGGAACTAAAAAGACTCGAGAGTTTCGCGAGAGACGAAGGCAAAGTTCACTTTCTCGCCTTGAGCAGGCTCGGCTCTCTGGGATGGATGGATGGAAGGAAAGGGGGGTTGAGGAGGCCAGCATGCCCTTTTTCCTGGCTCCCAAGATGGCTGTCAAGCAAGACAAACCTTCCTTGCCCTTACATGGCAACCGTAGCATAGAGCCATTTTTGCGTCTTGGCAAAAAAAGTCTCAAACATTTCCCCGAGTGAAATCCAAACCGACTAAACCGACCCTTGCAGGCATAAGACGGAACTCATTATCAAGGCAGGCCAACTACGGCGTGTCTTGTGGAAGTCAAACATTCTTCGAAGTTTCTGTCTAAAGAGAGGGGGAAAAAAGTGGAGTTGGACTTAACTGTGCTGCTGTAGACTGTAGTGCAGGCCTTGATGCGGCTTATAGGTCCGTAGTCGGAGCGCGAATTCGGCCATGGTGGGTAGAATGGTTTCGAAAAATTGTCGCTGTTCCAGAGCGGTACATTGTTCGTCCATAAACCGGGTAAGGCCGTCAAACACGGTGAGATCAGGCTTGTCGTCGTCCGGGTCTAGGGAAATACTGTAAGAAAACGACATAAAAAAAATATTCTTGAAAGGTTTTAAAAGGGAAACTTGAAGTAACCTATACGGTGTTTTCATTGTTGAGAGGTTTTAAAAGGGCGAGTACAGAGGGACTCGAGAAGTTTTCATTGTTGAAAGGTTTTTGTAAAGGGCAAGCCGGAGTAACGCTATGCGTTGGGGGAGCTGCATGCCACTGATTCCAGTAACTCTTCCAATTTCAAGTGAAACGCATGACCCAACCATGGCCGAAGTAACGGTACGAGTCCCGGCTAGAGACCTAATCATTTCACCGGTGATTTTTTTTAGACGGTTAAAGGTGCCCTCGTGGAGCCCGGAGAAGGGCTATGACTCCCGGTTGTGGTTTCGACTTTGGGCCGGTAACCCCCTTTGACACATGAAACACGTGCAAAAAGGATCTTGAATTTCTGGAATTTGCTAGGTAAAAGTGACACCTCCATTAGCAGTAGATTGCTGTTGCGAAATTTGACCGTATTTTAACGAGTTCTCAAGGCTTTTTCATAAACAAGGTTAATAATCCATCTGGAATAGTTTTTAAAAGAGGTCAATTGCCCGGAGGAGGCGGGGCATTCAAGTGACTTTCGGGGGCTGCTGCCGATCATGATGAGTTCCGTGATGGGTAATATACAGTACACACTCCAGGAAGTGAAAAGGTCATAGATCACCATTCCTATATGAAAGCCGATCTATAAACCATGCATGAAAACCCAAAAGTTTTATACGTTTTAAAGACCCAGCAGCTAGCTTCATAACATCTTTTAATGCCCCCCCCCCCCCCCCCTTCCTCCTTTTCGAGTTCAGTTTCAAGTGGATTTTGGTCGGAGACTGCCAAGGGAAGATTAGTATTTTTATTTATTTATTGTAAAGTTAAGAAAAAGGAGAAGGGACATTAACACGTTCTTTTTCCTTGGCCAAGATGTTATGTGTCCCTTTTTTGGGAAGAGATATAAACATTAAAATCGAGCTCGGGATCATAAAACGACCCATAATTGGAAAAACGCCGGGAGTCTCGTGGGCGAAAGTTTCGAGTCACCCGTTCTACATTCTGCACGGTGTTGACTGTATATTACGTACTTGCATAAGTGATAAATGGCCATCATGCCTTCCAAAAGCTGGGTCGTTGTTTGAGCACTCCGCAGATGAGTTAAATGACGCTGTAATGTGGGCCACGTGGGCAAATCACAAGGCAAGAGCACCAATGCCATTTTCTATTCTCTTTTCTTTTTACCGTCTGCCTGGTCTTGTTAACCCTGTTTTGGTATCAATTCGAACCGCAAACGCTTGCAATCCATTCAATATTATATTTCACCCAAAGAAACACCACGGGAAGCCAATCGAATCAATCCACTCACTCCAAATCGAATGAGGAAAATGGTTACACGGTATTGGACAGTTTGGGACACGTCAAACAACGTTCATCGAGGGTTTGGGGCTTTCGGCAAAGTGAGGATCACACTATTTATCCATTATGGTACAAACAGCGACAAGCTTAGCAGCACACTTTCAACACGTAACGACACACCAGTGCTTGTGCTTTTGCTTTTAATGTGCGACGGCGTCGTCGTTGCAAAGCCAAGAGGTTTGTCGAACTGTCTTCCCAGGTAGCTTTAAAAATAGCTTTTCCTTGCTCTAGCAGCTGTAACGGCAAAACTTAGAACAGAGCCAGAGAGAGACGTGTATGTGTGCTTGAATTCCCTCCCCCCCCATACCTTGGCGTCTGACGTTAATTTTTCATATTTTTTTCCCCTTTTTTACTACTTGGGTATCCCCCAACATTTTTGGGGAGCTTATTATAGGCTAACCATAAAGAGGAGGGGCCTATCTATAATTAGCCATCGTTTTCCGTTCGTCTGAAATTAAAGTGATGTGCCTGATTGTCAGGGAATTGGTTAAGGTTGCTTAAACGGGCACAAAATCCGGTAAATGAGACTTTGAGCATCGCGTTCTTGGAAACGCGCCACGGATCACACGTAGGCACTTACTTGAAGTATAATTTGTTATGCTAGAGAGCACATCACCCATTAAAACGAAAAATAAGAAATAGTTCAAAATCTGGTGAGAATGAATTGGCTTTTATTGTTATAAGTGTTGGTGAAAAGGGGCATTCGCCGAAGGGAGAGATACACATAAATTACGAATACATTAATAGACACGCCCCTTTCTTGCTCGCTTAGACGTAAACCAATTTGGTGCTCGCTTAGACGTAAACCAACTTACGAGGGAAAGAGGGGTTAACAGGATAAGTTGAGCAATGACGTCACCACAACATGCATGCCTGGGATTGCACACTTTTTTCTAAGAAGAATACCATCCGCGCCACTCATAGTTTCCACACTCAGGCAATAAATTAAGCACACAGCATGAGAAAATATTCCGTACCCGAAATGGGATAGCCCACACGTACCCACCACATAACACACACGCATGTATACAGACATAATATAGACATGATAATAAGGGGGAAATGCCGTTTTTCCCTAAAACTCCACCTCGACGTCCAATAAAAACCCCTTTAATTAATAAAAAAAGGAATGTCAATGTCGCACATGATCGAAACAGTTCATTTGGAGAAAAATCCTTGTCCGAAATAGTACGTAGCGAATTTGTCCGAAAATTTGCATAACTAACAAGGTTTTTTGTTCTTTGGTCCCGGGTATTTCTTCTTTTTTTTTGCTATTTAAATAGACGACACCGCCGCCCCGATAGTAATGTCAAAGCGTAAAAAAGCAAACGAAGGAAGTTTAATACTCGAAAATGGTGGTCCCATCGCAGTTAATGGAGAAACACTGGCATTTTGAAGTCTCTGACTTGAGAAGGGTAAGAAGGTGAGGGAGCGATCCGAACGTAGATAGTCGGCCTTCACTGAGGGGAGACCTGGAACGGTGACGCGGTTTTGGGACGTAAGAAGTGGACCATGTTCCAGGCACTCAGCGGCATGCTGAGGACAGGCTGGGGCGCCGGAATGTTTGGTAACGAAGCGGCCTCGTGGTCGGCTTTCTGTAATTGTCGATGGTAACAAAGGAACGCCGCGACGAGGACCGAGATGACGACGGACATGGCTAACAGGACAAAAAGAGCCGAGAAACCAGGAGCTGGTAAACAAATGCCGTAGACAACTTCTTCACGGATTCGGCCTTGGAAGATGGTCACACCGTCGGAAGTCGTATTGGGAGTGAACGCCAAGTCGACAGCAGAGATGACGTCGTAGCCGGCTTTGACGCCGAGTTCCGCGCTGCGGACGTGTCTATCATGGGGGATGGCGTAGCGTCGTTGCCGCGGACGGGAGCCAGCTGGGACAGTGTCGTATCTCAAGAACTCTTCGATGTTGTGGATATGGGCGTCGAAGTTGAGATTCCGGGGGCCGTAAGGGAACTTGTGACCACCGCCCAAATTGCCTTCAGGGTGATCCGGGAAGTTGTCTTTGCGCTCGCCGAACTTCTGGCCCTTCCCAGTAGGTAAGGGGACGGAGACGCGGACTGGTGAGACGGGAGCGCTTTTCAGAGCCTGGCTGGGGTTGGTATTTAAAATCGGGATGGGAATCTCCAAAACCTGCGCTTCGGGTTGCGGCAAAGGTGGAGGCGCTAGGCCGAGTTTGTCGGGGCTGTCGCCGGAGTCCGCACGCCGGATAAGAGGGTCCGCTACGGGCAACGGTTGGGGCTTGGGGAGCGAAAGCTTTTGAGTAAGGGTCTTTGGTGCATTATCCGATACTCGTCGTTGAGGGTAAACGGGACCCGACTGGAACTGGATTGGTACCTGGTTTTGTGGTGCGGGGTATTGCGGGAGTGGAGCGAAGCTGGGAGGAGGCAACTGAGGTGGGGGAATGGAGACGGGAAGCTGGGCCGGTTGAGCGGCAGGCGGACCGGCGTAGGACGCTTGTGCTTCGCTGGTGTAGGCCGCATGATCTCGGTTACCGGCTGGCACTCGTTCGCAATGTTCGGGGCAGCCGAAGCGGCAGATCTCTACCTTGCATCGGATGTGTACTTGCATGGAATCGGGGAACTTGAAGGCGTGGAAGAAGGCGTAGGTCATAACGGAAGCCCGACCGTCGTTGCTCCTTAGTTTCAGGAATTTGGAGATCATCTTCGGTCTGAGAACGCAACCGTGTTCGTCCGATAACGAGATGGGACGGTTGATACCATCGGAGGCTTCGCAGGACTTGACGCGCATGTCAAATTCACCTGTGAACCGCAACATGGAATCGTTATGGAATTTACATTAAAAAATATTGAGTCCTTTCTAAGAAATAAATGTGATGGCTTACCCGAGTGGTCGTTTATGGCAACTACCATGGTTAGGGTGGAGCCAAGCGGTACAATGCCCGTCATCGGACTAGCCCAAGGGCCCTTGCCGTTTTGAATTTCCATCCAGCAATCCACATTGTCACCTACAAATCAAAACATGAGATTAACCAACTCTAATCGGACTTGGAAAAATGGCTTTTAGCTGCGGGCAAACAGTCAACCGCAACGCCGAACTTCTTCCGCCATCGCGGGACCGTGCCGCAAGCATGGCTCACGCTCTAACGGTTCATACAACACGTTTTTGAAAGTCAGACAACGCAACTTTTTTGTTTCCAAATGTTGGTTTGAAGCTATTCTTTAAAGTTTTAGAATCTAGTTTTGAACCTATTTTAATTACGTGTTAGCTTAACTGCAGTAATTGTATAGACAGTCAAACCTTATTCCTGAATCTGCTAATTATTTAGAAGATTATTTTTTCTGGCCTTCTCATAGGTTGACAAACCGAGTTTGTGCCAGGAGACAAGGTTCTTGCATGTGAAATTCACGCCAGTAGAATTCCCGTTACTTGCTTGGTTAACTAGTCTAGACCTATCTGGGCAGTCAATCAGCGGTCAGCAGACCGAGCCGGCGAGACTGCATATACTCTACTGCGGACTTGTCGGGTAAGTCCGGTAAGCCACTGCAGACGGGGGTTACTAATCCACTACCTCGCACTTGTCGGAGATGGTTCGGGGGAAACTTATGAAAAGCCAGTGGTAAAAAAAGCCGAGTTTTAACTTTTGAACCAAAGCGAATTTCTAGTCCTATTCTCTGCGGGGATCTCCTATCGATTTGTGTAGATGTCTGCAGAACTAGATGCTTACACTTTACATTACACATGCCTAGATCGTGTTATGAATAAACAAAATTTACCTCGGAAGTTGAGTTCCACTACGTCCAAGTCCGCGATCACCATAGGCGGCTTGGTGGCCGTTTTCTCGTAGTCGTTGTACCATTCGCAGCGAAGGCGTTTGGCCTCATCCCACACTTCGATGAGCTCTTCATCGTACTGGACGACTACTGTATTCTCATAGAACTTCCCATGATTGTCCGGCTTGGTGCCGCATCCGTTGTAGATGATGCTGAAGCGGAAGTCGCTCTGTCCCGATTTCGGGTGCACATAGACGCACTGGTCTTGCCCGTACTGTCCTTTAGAGAAGACCAGCCCGTAAAACGGTTTGTCAAAGGCCAACTGGACTTCCATATGATCCTTCGAACACATTACTTCCAAGTGTTTGATCTGTGGCATATTCGGCGGTCTTTCCTGTTGCCATGGATCTCCGCTAGGCGGCCCTTGTGAGTAACTCCTCTACACAAGCACACATAAAAAATGTAAAATAAATTAGAAAACGATATAATTCATAAAGCTATTCCGGGTTTTATAAAATGCACGAGATGACAAGCTGTAAAACTGGCGGGTGTTAAAAAGTTGAAAGGTCAACCAGAGATAAAAAGTTAATGATGGTAGTAAGGGAAACTAAACGATGGCAAAGGTCATTTTCACAAGATATTGCATTGTCATGACCGGCAGTATAAGAAACGAAAGGAAACAATTGATGTTCGAGATTATTATTTTTTCTCATTCTTAAATGTTTTTCGTTACGCATTGATCGCTGATAGCAATAGCCATAAAAAGTCCCAGTAAATCCACAAGTCATGCGTTATATTCTTTATTAGCGAGAAAAATTGGAGTCTCCAACAGCAACTTACCTGGATAATTGTGAGGAGAGTGAAGAAGAACCAAAGCTGCTGCATGATGGGACCAGTCCCTCGACTCTTCATCATTTCCGTGATAGTCGTTCCTTGTGCCCTAAATAAAATCCCAAAGAAAAAAATATATTTATTTTTTTCGTGTGGGGGCCCTTTGAGGGACTTGTTCTTGTTTAAATGGCGTAATAGGCAACAAAAGGAAGTCTACCATTAGCATACAGTTTTGACACAGAGTTCAGTAGGAAAAAACCGTGTCACTTAACGGTTTAATGTGTTAACAATTTCTCTTGTTTTCGGGGAGAAAACAAATAACTAACGCAGAAGAGAGGCATTTCCGGAATCCTGGGCCAATAGTGTCGTTTTTTTTGGAGGTAAAATTGAATAAGGAAGTTGTTTCCACTATTTTGCTTTAAATGGAATGGCGGAAAAACAGAACCGTTTACACCACAACGATGGAACTTTCCAACCATTTCGCGTGTTTATATCCATTTGGTTACGAAAAAAGCAAAAGGACCTTAACTCATGCTACCCACGCTATTACATTATCCGAAGAAGAGAAAAAGGGACAAAACGTTAGAAACTCGCCAACCATCACAAACCAATTTACTCTTCAGAAAGTTCTCACAGTATTCGAATTTCACACTTTAAAAATTACTATTTCAACTTTAGATTTACATCGATAAGGTTAAGACCTTTAAATATCTTAATTTTACGACACCAAATAAAGTAACAAAGAACGAACATGAGTTATACAGTCACACAAATACACAATATCTTACATAATCGTAGAAATTTTTTTGTACAAATGTAAAAATCTATGAAAACTTTGTAACATCGCAAAACACAAGTTGCTGGACAAGCGATACCACGAAAGACGTCAGAAATAGGATATGTTGACTGCATAATGTTTAACAGCGTCTATTTTTGGGAGTCATAGCGAACTAGAAGAAGGCTGACTAAATTGCGAACCAAAACACTTAAGCGAGTTTCTACCGTTAAGTTCGTGTGACGTCGCGTTCGCACCGGCCAATGTGCTCCCAATACGGTTATAGTAATCGTTCGAGCGAACCTGTAAAAGGTTCTCAAAAGCAGATAGGACATTGGCCGTTGTGTATGTGTGTGAACCAGGCCTAAGCGTTACATAACGGATGGTCTATTTTCCACACCGATCACTCGCTTGAGAAGTAAAAGTCGCTGACCGTGACCATTTCACAAGCGAGGGAGGCTCCAAACAAAACTGAACGCCAAGCTGATGGAAATTGACTCAAAAGCTTCTTACCCACTTAAAGTTTTGCCAAACGTTAACTATTAAGGCGTGTTTGTACATCTTCACTTAATCTTCGGGATCTTTCATCTTCCATCGTCTGCCTTTAGGGTGTTCTGTCTGGCTGTAAAGCGTTATTTCGCAAGTATACAGGTTTTAACCTTCAGAACGGCACAAGGTTCATACATAAGGTGGTAAAGGTTCATTAATAAGAGGCCTGTGCAGTGCTGATCCAAGTTGAAGAAGGTTTCTAACGGGACTCTCCGGTTCTTTTGGATTTGTGTGCCTCTAGATTTACCATCCAGAGGGACAGGTATTTATGCCCATTTCTGCCTCCAAAGAAGGGACCCCCGCTCTTCAAATCTCTGATATGCAAATAAGGGCAAGGCAACAAAGTATAATTCCTAATACGGGAAAGAAAAGGCTCAGAGGCTTTTCTTTTTGTTTGGTAAAAGGTTTCTACCAAATCTGCGAAGGAGCGCTTTAAAGTACTGCGCCTATAGTCTAGGACGAAGTGTTTGTGCGTGCTGGATCCGCTTGATTATCTTGATCGGTATTGTGAGCGAAAAAACGGGAAAAAAGATTTAAAATAGAAAAAAGCAACGGGACACAAAAAATCCAATGGGCAAAAGTTCACTTGTTTATCGTTTGGGCGATTTAAGTGCATGTTGTATGTGTATGAGTGTGTTCCCCCCAGAAAAATAAAAAAAAGTTTCTGGTCAAGATTTCGTTAGGGATGGAACGCCTCCTCTTTCCCAAAATTTCAACTTGTGGTTTATTTTATAATGTTATATATCGCCTGTTTCGATCTAAAAGTGGCACCGTTATTAGCGAAATAAAACAACAGAAATTTAAGGAAACACATCGGTATTAAAGTGACATAACGGCGCAGACGGTGAGCAGGTTCTTTGCATTAGATGTAATGAATTAAAAAAAGACGAAAGAAGGAAAAAATTAGGATAATTAAAGTGTGGGAGTTCTAAAGATTGTTAGTTTTGACGCTGGTAAAAGAGAGAAGGAAAGAAGACAGTCCAACAGCTGTTACTTTGGTGTATACGGGTTCTGGCGAAATTTCAGTGTTGATTTGCTTGAGAATAAATAGGAATATCATGTAGACGGCATATGGCGCAAGTATAGAGCAAGTTTGACGAACTCGTGTTCCGATTCAGTGCGTTTTTCCAAGCATTTGTACCCTTGACTTTGAGGGAAAGTTCGGTTCTTCCGGGGTTCTATTTCAGGCCATTATTACGCTATACACAGTCCGGTTTATGACCAGACTTTAACCTACTGTTATTACCACGTTTAACTTGGATCTTTCTGGGCATTTTTTGTATGCTTTGATGTCATTGCGATGTTGTGCTTGTTATTGTTGCAATGGTGACGGAGAATGAATTTTAGCGTGAAAATGGAAGGGATTAAAACAGAAATGGACCCAAAACATATCGAATTTGGATCGAAAATGGATCGAATTTGGAAAAATATGTCAATTGTAAAAAAAAATTAAGAGTCAAGAAAATCTCACGAAGATGGATAAACTTAGAAGGAAGTGATGAAAAAAGAATCCAATGAGAATGGAGCCATTTTTAAAAAAGAAAAATGTGGAAAACTTAAGGATAATTTGGCGAATTTTCGCAAAAACAAATTTTCGCCTGGGTAATTTTGCGCAAGTTGACCAGAGATTTTGTAGGATAATAGAGGAAGATAATAGGGGTTTGCGTTTCTGTGATGGTCATGTAGTAAGAGATTTACTGTTTTTTGACTCGGTGCGATTTTTGGAAACCCGCAAGAAAACCGGTTATGTAATATGGTCGGCGAAAATTTATTGCGCGGAAATTGTGCGTCTTCATTATATACATGTCTGGACCCCAAATGATGTCTCTGTTTTTTTTTTTTCAAGAGTGAACTACCTGAAGTTCTGAAGCCCCTGAGACCCATGTTAAACCAAACTGCGTTACCTTAGTTAACATCTAGTGGTTTGGAATCTTGTTTGGTCTTCCAGTATTATTCAAAGGTCGTAAATCTATGTTTAGTTTGTCAAGTTTTAAATTCGTGTAAATGCTAAAGAACGAAGCCTACAGTCAAGAAAGTTTAAAGACAATATGTTCAATGTCTTACCTAGTTTTCGCACGCATGCGCCAGTAATCCTATTAGGAAGTTAAGTTTTGCAGCCCTGTTTTGGTCGGTGAACCGGAAATGTAAGCTTGTAGATCACTTGTAAGCTTGTATCAGTGGAACCTTGTGAAAACCTCGAGCTGTGAAGGGGTTCTTTAAAACACGTACCCCAACACTATGTCAGAAGTTCTCCGTTAAGCAAAAAAACACCCAGCAAGAACAGACGCGCAATCACTGAAGGGAGCTGTATGTATGTATGATCGTCAGGTAAGACGCTCAAGTAAGGACTGACTGGATACTCCCTGGCTGGGTTAGCGCGTCGAAGACCCTGACTTCGCAACGCTATACATCTAGGAAGAAGCTCCACATCCCCGAGTACCTTTATGCCAGCCAACCTTGACCGTGAAGGGAAGCCACGCCGCCATCTTGTTTTCTCTCCCGAGCTCGGCGCTGCGCCAAGCGGCCGAAAGGAAGCTTCCGGGGGCGAAGGGAAGACGGGCCTTTTACCTTACCTACTACGATACCTTATACCCTGTATTTTTCCGCAGCTGCTGCTGCATAGGCGAACACCATTCAAGCCCAGGCAAAGACTTTGGGTTCCCGACCAAAGAAAAGAAAAAAAATTAAGCCCGGGCTCATACGCGCCAGCACACACCACACATAACGGGCTCTCCGCTCTTATATCGTCCCATCCTTATTGCCCACCCATCGACATAAAGGGGAGGTTTTGTGGTCTGCGTGACGGTGTTATTCGACGACTGTCCAATTATATAAAAATCATAAAGTGATAATTGGGTCGACGACAGGAATGTCGAGAGTTTGGGGGAGATGGTTCGAGGGATTCGAATGGAATGTCTGAAGAGGGGAAACGCAACGGAGATATTCATTATTGTGATGGAGGAGCATAGGCACGGATCAAACTCAAAAGGCAAGACGAAGAGGAAGGAGTTTTTGGAGGGCATTGACACCTTTCGACGCTGCGTCCGAACCGGGGAGGTTCGCTCGACCAGTACTCGCACAACAGGTCCTGGGTATATAGCAAGTCTGTCTCATCATTTTTCCGTGTCTGGCATATAGAGTTATTGTCAGCGATGGACTCTCTCGGGAGATAGGAATGCGATACCGAGTGAAGGTGCGGTTTTGGTCTGTTTGTTTCGGAAGAGACTGAATGTGCGGTCATTGGGATTTGCGTTGAAAACCCTAGTCGTTATAGAGCCAACGTGTTGAGATTTTTTGGTCATTGGGAAAAGCCCACACGATTCGCTGAAACCATAATAAAGCTCCCCTTGATTGATAAAAGGGGGGATATTACATACTATCCATATCTTGTAATGGAAAACCCCATCGTGATTGGCATAAGCGTTTTATGTCATGTCATTGTCGCTGTCGTCCTAAAATTATGGTAAAATCCAATGCCTGAGAGTTGGAGTGTATGTTGGTTCCATTCTAGGAACTCGAACTTTCGTTAACTGACAATGCATAACTGTTTGAGACCCAGGGAACCCTTTCTTTTGTCATGCAATAAAAGATTTTTTTAACTCTTTTTTTTTGAGAAGGAGGGGGGGAAGTGGCTGGGAAGATTTTTGGCGTTCTTTTCTTCTGAGAGATGCGAGTGACGGTGTGCGAATTTTCTGGCCGGTCGTAAAAAAAGAAACTGGACCTTGGAAATTGGAAGATGGTGTAAGAGATTTGGACTCAGCCTGGCGTGCTTGCTTTTTCGTTGTGGTCATAAGGGATCGACACGGGACTCGGTCACCCGTGACGGTAAATTGTTTCACTTGACTAACCGTTCGCACAATTTTCAGGCCAGAATACGCCAAAAGTTTCTAGGACAGGACATGCATCACAGTCCTTCCCGATTGTTATGGGGAAAAGGTCTCGTCAAAAGGTCTTGGCCAAGCTCGGAAATGCCCCAAATGTAAGAAGGCGGTGGGCCGTCTTTCTTGGTTTCCTTTTGGGATAACACCAAGCTTGCTTCCTGTGTCGATTACCGTATGTCGTTTTTTTTTTTGGACAGAGATGCATTCTTTAGGCCATGCGAAGTAACGGTATGTCACACTGACATGGTTGTATAGGGACTCATTATGTATTCAACTATAGGACCTTCGCTCCAGTAACCATCCAGGGTAACGTTGGCCGTTTTTAAAATGGAAGAAGACGGGTATGTTACAGTAAGGCACTATTTTATGACAGAAACTCCACATGTAACGTCAAAGTGTCAAACTGAAAGGTTTATGTGCTTTCATTATTGACGGAAGTTTTAGTAAGGACATGTAGCATAAGCGACCTGGAGAAGTTGGTTGAAAATCGGCTTGTGTTTGATTAGAATGCTTTCGTCTTCTTGTAACCAAAAAATGGGGAAATGCAGAAACCAAGTGGGCTAGCCGTACTCCTGTTTGCGTTGCGTTGCGAAAGGACCCAACCGTGAACATGGGAGCGCTCAGAGAACGTTTGTCTTCCCGTCCGGGACTTTTATGCTTGGGAGGTGCAGTGGCGTTCGTGGGTTATACAAATCGGATTTGAGCCACGTTTACCGGGTCCCCACATTCAAAAACACCGCGCTTCTTGCGTTCTCCTCATTCATTGGCTAATGATGACTTACGTGTTTTTGAAGCCAAGAAACATCCCTTTTGCTATTTTCTGTTCAGAAAGATGCCAAGAAGTGAAAATTACGTGATTTCAGTAAATAACCCGAGGCAATTTAGGAATAAGAACCTTTGTATTAACTTATTAAATACGTTAAATTTAGTCGACGTTTTATTGATTTTAAATACAACTTCGTAGTTTAGCTAAGAACAAGAATAGTCGCTTCGTTAAAACAGGTTGACGTGTAAATAAAATTGCAACCGGGAAGTGTTCCAGTATAGACCCACTTTTTGCCCAAAAGTATCGGTAAAAACCGGTTTTTTACCTTAATCTCGAGATTGGAATCAGGCGATGAAGGCCTATAGACATTGATAGCCCTGATGGAGTAAACCGCTTTAAGCCTTTACCAAAAGTACCAAAAGGCAGCACGGTTCCGTGTCATTTACTCCGTTATGCTTTGATGCAGCATAAAACCGCTCCTATAGGCTCTTGAGGAGGAATCTTGTTTGTTGTTCTTACTCACTCTTTCGTAGAAGAGACAAACCTTTGCTGTTGGACTTCCGCGAACCTTTAAAAGCCAGTTTTACTTGAGAATTTTACTTACAGCATGTCTCCCCGAGGCCCATATAAATACCATTTTGAAAAATTATTTACGAAACAGGCCTGAACAACTCCCCAGCTCCCGGGGAGGAACATTTCTGCATACCTAATGCGTTAGCTGTTCGCACAGAGCCTTGCATTATGCTACCCAAAGTTTACAATATTACCTGGGAAATTTGGTATTAATTCTTCCAAAGTATAGTATTATGCTGGCAGTTTAGGCGGAAACGACATTGTAGATTGACAAGTGGGGAATCTGATAAGGGTGGCTTGACTTGAATCGGATTTTAATCTGCGAAACACGTAATCAAAAGCTCCCACGCTTGAATCTTTTACCATGTGTCACTTATTTCCACTTTATATTGTGGTTTCTCAAGTACCTACGTTATTTACTCACTGCTTGCTTTAACATATCAAATCACAGGTTTACTGTATTGCCTAATTGGGTCTTGTTAACAAATCCAAAGAAGAATACTCTTGTCATTTCATTGTTATTCTGCCAAAAAATAAAAAGCGAACGAAAACTGACATGGGAAATACAGACAGCATAGCGGGTTTCGAGACCTCTCAGAGTGTATATAGTCACACCAGTTTGGGGGTGACTAAGGAACATGCGACACTCCCGCGAATTTCTGTTCGCTTGACATGACCCTTGTCGGCTTTTCATGCTTGCCTGCGTGCGTTCTGGAATATTAAGAGGAAGACTATGCTTATCTCTGTACACATTTGCATCGTCACTCAAGACCTTAACATGTCTTTTTCCCTGGCGTGTTAGGGACGCAGTTTTTTTTTTACCTTTACGCCAAACTGCACACAGAAAAATACAAACCTGTTCCCGGGGTTAAAATGGCCGGAAAACCGTGATCAGCTCCACTAAGGTCAGCCTGTATTTGAGTATATTACAGCCTCTGTCCTAACCAAAAAAAATACCTTAAAAAACTGCATTCCTGTTGTTTTTGGGGTAAATATAAAAAATAGTAGGTTTTTTTATAGCAGGTTTTAGTTTACCCAGGCCTTGGGAGTACGGTTAGGAATCTGGAGGATTGGTTGGTTCGGGAGGTATAAAGCAAGTTTTGTGTATGAAATCTTTGGAAGGAGACGCCAGACGGCCGGCGATGGCCCTAAGCTTATAGCTAATTGACTCTGGCTGAATAGTTTTTACCTTTGGCCCCTTGCACACGCACCTGTGCGGTGTTTTGTTGAATTCGTGCGTATGTGCCTTGAAGGGGCATTGGTCAGGATGATGCTTGCAATCGGTTGGAATCATAGGTAAGGAAGGTGAGCAAGTGCCCGCAGGCGAAATAGTTGGAGTCGGATGTTTAGCGTACTTCCAGGATGTTTTAGGGGATTTCAATCAATTTTGTAATCTGAAAATAAACTCCCGTTTTATTGCTTCTGAATAGGATATTTTTGGTCCTTTCTATAAGCATTTTTGTATATATTTTTTTCGGTTTCAGATTGGAAACCGAACTTGTAGAGGGAAAAGGGTTTTGAAATTAGGAAAAAGGGTGAGTTGAAAATTGTACCCTTTTCTTGTTGCCTGCAATCGGTTTAGGAAAAAATGAGCCTGCCATTTTGCGATGATTCGCTAACCGGTTAAACCGAAGATAATCAACAGATGACGGGACGGTATGAGAAATTGAGAGCAGCCCAGGATTGATTGTCCACTTCTTGTCGCACAACTTGCATTTTAGGGACAGAAAATATAGATGGGCTTGTTAGAGGGTCATCATTTTGGTGATAGCCAACCCGGACTTGTTCAATGAAAGACGGTATAAAAAAATACTCAACACCCGGATCAAGTTTTTACCCATACTTTCAATAGTTTTATATACAGTATTTCCGATGTGGAGTCAAACATATAGTTTATATGGGCTGAAAAGGCTCCAATTAACAGTCTTAAATAGATCTCATGGATTAATTTGAACACAGTATGCTAGTGTGCTAAAGTAGCGCATGGTTTAACTGCATTTGGTTCATCTCAAGCCCCATCTCGTTGCACAAATCCGGTTTAGGCGGGCAGGGCAGTGGGAGGAATACCTTCGCAGTGTTGAAAGGACGATGATGATAGTAATGGGACGCAAACTTGCAAGGTTGACTTATTTGACAGATACATTACAAGACAAGTCACACAAGTGCAATGTCTCGTATCGTTAGGCTAATTGACTGAAAGATAGTTTTCATTGTGCTCACTCTCGAGTGGCTTCATTCAAGATAAGACGTATGCATGGCAAGAGGGCCATTGTTGGCCGTTGACCTGTAACGCTCCTTATGGACACCCAGCGAGTTCTTCCGCATACTTCTGCTCATCCAACTTCGCTCGCTAATCAAGGAGATACCTGTCTAGCCTGTTGTGAGTATCCCCCACGCTCGACTCTTGCAGCATCCCCATCTACTAATCTTCTTTGAAAGGCCCTTGACTTTATTTATCCTTTACGCTGGCCTGCATAATCCAGGTAAAAAAAATAAGTGAACCCATAGCGATTCGCTTACTAAGTAACAACGAGTTATTTATTTCTCCCTCGATGAAAGTGTCAGGCGGGAAGCGTTTGCTTAACAAAATAAAGGCTTTTTTTGGTTGATAAAGTGCCCAACCTTACTCAAAGCACCTGAAACCAGTTTAAAAAAGGCCGATTTATTGTCCAAGCAAAACGATTAACCTCAGAGTAGGTCAAAACAAGCAGTTGCACCATGATTAAAGGCCTCGTTTATCCCATTGGCCGTTTTAGCTGACACTTTTTCTAAGAACCAAGGTCTGGCAAGCTTCCGCTGGTCGTTATCGTTTTCCCATCCCGGGTTTGTTTGACAAAATGCGGGGGTTTTGCTTTCTTAACCGTTGGCATTGGTGCGTTCCGGTACTTCGGACTTGTGACATGAAATGCCGGGAAGCTTTTTGCCCATCAGCATGGTTAGTTTCTACTGTAGACCAGTCGCCTTTCGCTACCCCGGATTGGTGGAATGAAGCGCCGGCAAGCTTATCGACTGTCCGTTCTTCCTGTTGTTAAGTGTACCCCGGACTTGTTGGACAACAACCGGGTAAAAAAAAGGGTTAGAATAAAAAGTCAATCACGTTATCTTCGATAATAATTTATTGTAACTATGTCGTCACTCCACATGCGCTCCGAAAAAAATGTCATTGGACTGCACCCTCGAGTCATACTAGAAGTATTTGCCGGTCCCTTTCGCTTCAAATTATTTCCGAAACAAGAGTTTCGCCAAGGTTTAAGTCAAGTCTTGGTCTCAAGGTAAAAAGGTCAAGAAAAAGGGGATTCATTGGTCGACAAAGAAATTCACCAAATACATTAAAAATAGTAATAATAATAATGATAACAACAAAAAGTCGTATAGCGGAGTCGCGTCCAAATCGTATGTACAAAATACTAGATAGATTTCCAGCTGTCCCTTGCACTGTTCGGGTCGGTTTGTCTTTTATGTACAGGAGTGAAACATTTAAACAAGTCGCGTCGCCCGCAACGTCTTTTTTTAAAAGTAAATATTGGTCCAGTCCTAATGGTTTGCATGTCTTATCGTATAGCGTCCGTTCAAAGTCTTTTGGGTCGGTCGGTCGGTCCTTTTCTGAGACAGACGAGTCAACGTCCTGAAAGAACTGGACGAATACGTCCAAGTCCTTCCCAACTAAGTTTTCGTTTCGTTTCGTTCCGTATCGGGGTCTGGGTCACACAAGTCATGGGTCCCAAAGTCAATAAAACTCGTCCCTGGTCCCTAACGCCTTTGAGCATAACAATAGAATAATAAATAAGTTCGTTTTCTTAAGGTTAAGAGAATTTTTTTCTGGGGGAAGAGGGACAAACATTGGCAGGAATGGAGCTGTTGGGGTAAAAAGTTACGCAAACTTTTGTAACGAAAAAAGGGAAATAAGCTAACTATAAAATCGATTTGACGAACGGCCCAAAATAATGTCCAGCACTATTTGGGTTCGTGACTGTAATGGTTTGGTTCGCTTCGCGTCTTCGTTAAAGATTTGATGGCTTGGGGATGAGGTCCTGCATTTAGAAGTGGCTCTTCTTGTGGCCGAAGACTGGGTTCTCGTAAGAGACTAAAGACCGGTCCATGCCTCCTAGCGACCGGTGACGGATGCAGAGGAAGGCGGACAGTAGACAGGAGATGACCAGGATGGCTAACAAGACTACCAAGGTAGCCGCGAAGCCGGGTGACGTCATGCAAATGAGGCCGTCGCTTTCGCGTGAAGGGAAGACGATGGTCGTAGTGTTGTCTTTGGTTTGTTCCAGAGCAAAGGTCAGGTCACCAGTGGACACGACTTGGATGATGCGGTTGATGCCAACGTCGGTTTCTTGGTCTTGACTGACGTCACGCTTGGTGCGGCGTTCATCGCGAGGGCGGGCGATGCGTTCAGCAGCATAGGCGGCTCCGCCAGCGGGACGCGGTTCGATGCCGTAGCCAGGCTGTTGGGGAGCTTCACTTGCGCATTGATCGGGACACTGGTAGCGGCAGATCTGGATGGTACATTGGAAGTGGACTTCCATGGAGTCGGGGAATTTGAAGGCTTGGAAGTGAGCGTAAGAAAGGACAGAGGCCGAGGCGCCAAAGTTCTTTATCTTAGTGAATCGAGACATGAGTTTCGGGCGGGTGACACAGCCGCGTTGGTCGACCAATTGGATGGGAGCGCGTTTACCGTCATGGGCCATGCAGTTGCGGACCAGCATGTCGAATTTGTTGTCGTCGTCTTTGATAGCGAGGACCATGGTCATGGTCTGACCGATCTTGACCAAGCCGGAAACTTCAGAAGCCCATGGACCCTTTCCGACTTGGATCTGCATCCAGCAACCGACGTTATCACCGGCAAAGTCGGCGCGAACGACATCGAGCATATCAACGGGGAAGGGGCGGAAGGTGACGGACTTCTCGTACTGATCGTGCCATGTGCATCGGAGTTTGCGGGCTTGATCCCAGACTTCTTGGACCTGAGGGTCGTATTGGATGATGATGGTATTTTCGAAGAAGGTACCGGAACCGGATTGGGAGCCGTAGCCATACAGACCGTTTTCGGTGTTGCCGGTAGTTCCGCAGGTGTTGATGCTGATGTCAAAGTTGGCGGAAGTGCGACCTAAGCCGGCGGGTAAGTGGACGCAGTTGACGTTTGAGTAGTGGCCCTTGGAGAAGATGATGCCATAGAAGGGTTTATCGAATTCAATGTACACTTTCATCAAGTTCTTCTCGCATTTGACGTCCAGAGAAGAGATCTTGGGCATCTCGGGCATGGGTGCGGGCCAAGGTTCGGCAGGCGCTGCAACGGGAGTTTGGTAAGACGCGGCAGGGGCAGAACCAGCTTGGTAGTCTACGGGTGGAGGAGGCGGTCTAGCATAGTTGGCGGGTTGAGCGGCAGGGGCAGGTCCTTGGTAAGCTGGTTGAGCGGCAGCTGGAGGCCCTTGGTAAGAAGGCTGCGGAGCAGGAGGGGGACCTTGGTAGGCGGGTTGAGGCGCTGGGGGAGGAGGTCCTTGGTAGCCTTGAGCAAGAGGTGGGGGAGGAGGTCCTTGTTGGTAGGTAGATGGAGGAGGTCCTTGTTGGTAAGGTCCTTGTTGGGGAGGAGCACCGCCTTGGTAGTTCGGCTGAGGAGCCGGGGCAGGTCCTTGTTGGTAGGCGGGTTGGGGAAGGGGAGGAGCTTGTTCATAGTGTTGAGGACCATGCTGCGGGCCTGGCTGGTAGACGGGAACTTGGACAGCGGGAGCAGCCTGATAACCAGCGTTAGCGGGTCTCGGTTGAGCATAACTGGGCTGAGGTTGAGGGCGAGGAGGAGGCTTGTTGTAAGACTGATTGGGAGGTTTGGGCAAAGTAGGCAGCACTACGCTGTTCGGCAAAACGGGAACGGGTAGCGGCACTGGGATCGGTTGCTGAGGGTACGCTTGAGGTGGCGGTCCATGGTAGGACGGAGGTGGAGGATGCGGTTCCCCGCCGTACCCTCCTGAAGGTGGAGGGTGTGCCACTACATGACCTCCATAACCCGGGTTGTGATCTTCCACATGTCCGCTCTCTAACGCGATCTGGTCTTCATCTTCATGATCGACTCGGTCTTGTGCGTCTTGTGAATGTTCATCGGCTGCTTGAGCTACAGCTTGCACAACGGCGACTTTCTCTTTAACTTCCTCCGCAGCTAGAGCCACCTGCCAAGAAAAAAAAGTCATCAGTTTTTTTTAAAAAGAGAAAAGGATGTTTTGATTTGAAACGCCGACGTTGAGTTATATCTGTGCCAGGAGTAGTCGAACGTGACTTCGCAAAATTGAGTCCCAACATACCCCAGGAAGGTCCTTCCTATGAGGAAAAGAATCCTCCTCTTTTTCTTCCCGTTCTCCGTCGTCCCCCAGGTATGCTGACCGGCTGACCGACTGTCGGTTTTCTCAATGAGAAGGGGAACGGCTGTGAACTTGAATAGGTACGGGGCCGCGTAACGGGATCTTGTGCTCCGGGCCCAAAGTGATGGAGCGCTTCTTCCCCCCCTGTGGCGTTCCTTTTCTGTGGCATGCGGCCTCGCTCCCCTGTACCAAAACCCCCCTTGATTGTTAAATCCAACAGCAGGGTTTTCGTACACTGCTACACTGCACGGCTTTTTAGCTAATGCATTTCAGAGAACTTGTCAGAGTTCACCGGAAGACCGAAATAGCTTCCTGAAAGTGAGAAAGAGCCGAACTTCTTAGCGCACTGTCGCTCTGGATCCGAAATCCTTGGGAAGATTTTCAATTCTCGGGAATCCATAAGAAAGGAGATCAATCAAGCTGTTTCGGCGTCTTCTCGCCTCTTTTGGCGGCTAGAAAATCTATTAACCGAGAGATTGGAGCTTGGTCAGTAGAGCGTG
The DNA here is from genome assembly GCA_023053545.1 of Lepidurus packardi. NCBI lineage: Eukaryota > Metazoa > Arthropoda > Branchiopoda > Notostraca > Triopsidae > Lepidurus > Lepidurus packardi. The sequence continues at coordinate 1,727,908 of JAKZAN010000002.1, forward strand.
GTTATCTAAGCAGACCATCCCAAGAACAAAAACGAAAAAAGACACGAAGGCACCTTCCCGCGGCACCTGCGCGTTGAAAACTGGTTCTTGGGATAGTGATCAGCACCCTAATTAGCGTGTCAGGAGGAGGAGGCGGCGATCAGTTGTCTATGATTTCCCAGATATTAACGGTTAAAGAAGTTTTTCGCAGGCTTGTCACGCGCGGTCAGGAAGGCTTGGTTCGCTCCCCTCCAGGACAAGGAATGCAATAACAGAGCAGGTGACCTAAATTCGGAGTCCTTCCACCTCCCCCCTTACCTGAAGCGCTCTTCTGCAGCCGGCAGGCATGTTGAGACCTCCCCGGGACGTACGTGGGGAGACATGCGGTACTTGGCTTACCCATACATTACGCACCGCACCGCACGGCACGGATCGGTCGGGTCGCATTTACGTAATGCCAGAAAGACCCGGAGTCTTCTGACTCCCACAGGGGGATCAAGCTGCCTCTAGGACATGGTGGATCCCGGCTTCCCGTTAGAACTCAAGTGTAACGGTCAATCGTATGCATACCCGGTACCTAACCAGCCGCTAGACAGGCCGTGCTCATCGTTCCTTACTGTTGGCACGTTGCGAAATTTTCCAACCAAGCAGCCGTCTAAAACTGGTTCTCTTCCCCTTCATCTGTCTGCGTCTTTTATTTTTTCGGGGTTATGCTCATATAAATAGAAAACCTGTCGCTGTCTACCGTTAGCTTCTTAGGCTCGTCCGATAGGATCAGTTCGTGTGTAAAACCTGTCTGAAGCTGAGAAAGGACCTTGACCGTCATCCTGAAGTCTTCACACCTGCAGGGTTCTTCAACGCGTTCTTTGGTCTCACGTTCAGTGGGACTACGTGACGTCACGGAGTCTAGTGTAAAGTTGGTGGATTTTTTTTTGCCATCAGGAAGAAAAAGGGATTTTAAGGAGCAGATGCGCGGGGGGTTCTTTTGGCACCCCGAAACTCAGTCACCAGGCCAATTCTAACGCTCAAACGATTCCTTGGCAGCAAAATATACCACAAAGTTGCAGCTTCTACTTACCCCTAGTACCACCAAAGTGGCGATGAAAACAAAACTACACTTCATCGTGGGTGTGTATCCAAACCTGCAAGGGGAAATTGGATAATGAATACCAACGAAACAGCAAGTCTTGATTTTTTTTATGAATACGGGTCGTATCTCGGTCCCAAATTTAAGGCAAAAATTTCCGTATGAACCCATGACCCGTATGCCTCTCGACAGCATGCAAAGAGGCATAAGGGGACAAAAGGGTGGGGTACGATTTGGATTCTGCACCAACCCAAAATAGAGAGTACATGGAGTACCGATTCTTGCGAACATTTTTCAGAAAGTGAATTTTTTGTAATAAATTTTCGGATTTGGAGCACTGGATGATTTCCAACTTTTCGCGCACTTCGTGAAAATCCTGTTGCGGGGCAAAAAGACACTCCGTACTAGTAGTATTTCACGTACCCTTACCTGTAAAAAGAAACACACGGACGGTTTGAAAATCTCCAAAGATTGCAGACAACCACTGGGTCTCGCTGCTACCCAAGAATTGCACTGAATGGACAAACCGAGGTCCTTGTCACTGTTTGGGATTCTAGTCGAATTCCCGCACTTCGATGGATGAAGAAGGAAGGTTGCTTGTTGGTCGAATGCTGGTCGACAATGTAATGATGTTCCTGACTGGAATGCCACGAGACTTTATAGCCTGAACGACTCGGCGTACGGGAGAAGAGCGCCCAGCAGGGAGAAAGAAGGAAAAAGGGGGCGGGAAGGACGCTTTTACCCAAGACTTCGCTGCTTGTGCTATTCGAAAAGGACAAGGATGACCCGGTACCGCGGTACGCTTTCGGTCGGAGCGCGGGGGGAAAGCAAAGGTATAGGCTATAGGCAAAGGCAAAGGCAAGGCAAAAGGGCCTTAGATGTATGTAAGCTCGTCTCCCCTATTCTCTGGGTTCTCTCTCTTCTCTCTCTTTCTGGCTCCCAAGCTCAGGTATATGCGAGTCGGGTACGAGATACAGTTAAAGGCTGGGAGCCAAAAATGGTTCTCTTCCTTCCAGTTGCCAGTGGATCGCCAAAGGAAACCGGCCAAAGTGGTGCTCATGGCAAAGTTAAGGAACCGCTTGCTTTGGCCGCGAGAAAAAGGGCCCTTAATCCGAGTTGACTTGTTCTTCTTCAGTCTTCTATTCTTTTTCTCATTGCCGTTACCGAAAATATCGGGATCGGGGGCGAGAAATTACGGACCTTTCCGGACAGGATTGTTCATTGGCACTCGGGGGCCTGTTCATAAACTCGGCATTCCTTTTCCGGTACAGGAAAGACGAGAAAGCTTTTATTTCCATGTCCAGTTGTTGGTGTGGGTGGGCCGGGGATGTTTCTCTCTTTTTTTCTATTAAGAATGCTTTAATGCCCCTTACTGTGCAATGGCGGAAGATGGATGAGGGACACTGTAACTTCAGGCCTTAATTTAGAAGACTGTGAGTATTCGGAGCAAGGGATTGAACAGAATGTTAGGGAAGATGGAAATGTTAACAATGGATTTGGGAAGGTGAGACTGAGATCACTGAGTTGGTGCAAGAATAAGAAGAGGTCAAAAGCATGGATGATTGTTGGCAGAATGCCTTTGCCTATACACGTTTTGGCAGGGGGACATGGGAAGGAATCAGGCTAAGGACATGTAAGAACGATTTGTATAGGGAAGTGCCTGCGTCGTGCCCAAAACGTTGGGTGCGGAATAATATATATATATGAAGAAGCTTTGCTGAGATCCGAGCTGTGTTGGTCTTGCCATGTCTATCCACTGGGTTCCCATCCCATTTTAGCCTATCTTTTTTCATTATTGCTGGCTTCCCCTTAATAAACCGGCTTTCGAGTACTCGGTAGCGTTATGCACCTCTAACACGCCACGCAACAACGAAAACTCCTCAAACGTTCGCAAAAGTTTGCGTTATGATTGGCGTGTATGTATACAGCGCATGAAAAACGTTCAACCTTCATTTTTAACCACATGGTAAAATGGAGCTTTAAAAACGTTCGCTAGAAACGGGCCCCTTAAGTTAAGAGTGGTGCTAAAGCAGGATGTCATTTAGTGTAATGTATTATAGCCTAAAAACCTTTATAAAAACTGTCCTCCTTCTGCGTTGTGTGTAGAGAAGCCGCATTCACCACTCCTTGTTTCTAGCCTTTCTCCAACAAAAACCACATTGTTTCGCAACTGGATTGTGAAGCCGTATACTTCATTTCTTCCATCTTCCTCGCCGCTCAAACAAGTCAACAAGCAAAACGTTCGAAAAGTGGATGTAGGTCTCGCTCTACCTCAGCTTCAACGGCCCCCTGCCCCACAGTCGGCGCATTGAAAACCCTTTAAATATTCTAAGTACTTTAGTTGAGTGCGCTTCGTTAGAACTTCGCAGCTGAACAGTTTCGTAGGCAAACTTCCTGCAATTCAAAGGAAAGTTCTTTGCTCCAGTTCTCATGCATTATGATACCGGCGACAGCAGGTGATCTTCGATACATCTCGACTCTTATACGTGCAATATCGGACTCGGTCGGATCGATCTTGAGCCAACCCCTTTAGCTTGGAACCTGTCCAGTGTGTTTTGATGGATCTATTAGATGAGCCACCTACGAGAATCTTCTCAATAAAAAGAAGGGAGAGGAGGGCTAAAGTGTCAAGGAACCATAACCTATGGTTCCTTTTGAAGCTTCCTTTTGAATTCTGGAAGATTTGGACTCAACAAAAGCCGTTTTTACCGTAAAGGGATATTTAGTGTTGTTTGACCTGATATAGTACCAGTACCGTCCTTTGACCTGTTTGAAAGGGGTTGTTTGAGGCTTCTGTTGCTTCTCTGGGTCGTCCCGTTAATCACTTAACTTGGTGGAAGTCTTTTGAGGGAAGAAAACGGTGATTTGGTAAAGTTTTTTTTTCTACTCCGCAACATTCTTTCGGTGGGAATATTATATAGCTTGTCGGTTGCGGTTTCCGCATTAGGGAACGTGTATGCTCTACATAGTATGCCGGGGAAAATGCTTCACATGGACCCGGCCAAATCGCTGCCTTTTTTCAGGGGAAAGCTGGAATTGAATAAAAAAAGGAGATATGAGGGTTCTAAAAGGCATAATTTTCCCACGTTTTGGCCAGTTTCTCATCATTTCCCCATTTGGAAACACGTACTTACCAATGTTTCCCTGCTAATGAAGCATAGTACAAACCGCGGTTAGATTTTGATATCACAGCCTTCTCCAACGCCGATTTCTTAAACAAACCATCGTGTGCATGAAAAAACTGCTTCCTATGGTCAACTTTTGGTTTTGAGACTTTGTAGGTTATCAAAATGGTAATCTAGACCCCATGTTCCCTTTAGGAGAGAAAACTTTTTCCGGCTTTTTACACGAAACCAAAGAAGATTGATTAGTAATTGAAAAAGTATTGTCGGCCTTATTTGGTCTCGGAGTACTAGACCAACCACGATTTTGAGTTCCGTTTTTTCTATTTTTTTTTCTAAATTTTTAAAAAGCGTTTAGCATTGATGAAAGTCTACTTTGTAAATTAGCATTTTGCGTGATCCTGTGTTTTTTTCTGCTTTTTTGGCTTCTTTATCACTCCTGTCAACAGTAAAAGGCGTCAGACAGCTCAAAGAATGTTGGTGGTCAGCGAATGAAGAAGGCTGTTCAAGTGTTCATGAAACTCTTGCTATTATCAGGAATATTTATGGGTGCGGTTAGTGCCGTTTTCTCCGTTTGTTCTTCTATGGCTCAACTCTTCGTTTCATTGGCAGAAAACGTTCGAAAATTGCACACGCGCCGGGCTCGGGGACCTTCCCTTAAGGTTCTATAGAGTTGTAATGAAATTAAATTTTCTGCTCAATTTTCTCTTTAATGACGTACAATTTCTTTATGTAGTTTTCATGTCAGCGAATAGTGAATGGTTACAAAGAAACAGGAGTTGTAAATCGTCGGGAAACTTTGATCTAAGAAGAAGAAGAGAAACTTAATTTGCTTAAATTACGCAGGAACAACTAGTTTTTACTTGCAAACTTAGCTCTTGTGTTTTATGTCTGATTTAGGAGTCCAACAATGAAACTGGAACAGTCTTCCAGTAAGAAAGTACCTGTTTGCACCACAGTTTAGAGAGTTGCAATAGGGTTGAAATTTGTTGATATATTCATTGTTTGTAGCAGTATACCGTGGCCTTCTATACCTGCGCAGCTAACGCTACAGGCAACAACAATGAAATGTGAAGTGTCATTTTCTCCCCTATTGGTCTATATAGGGTGTTTCTGTTCATTATTTCCTGTTGGCATATGGTAACTTAGTTTTTCAGTTGTTTTGTGGTAGCGCACAGCTACTATAAAACAGCAAAACCTGCGCGGTTAGATTGCATTCAACAACAATGAAATGTGAAGCGTCATCTTCTCCCCGCTTGGTCTATATAGGAAATTCCTTTTTATTGTTGGCTGTTGCCCTATACGCTAACTTGAGTGTTCGAGTTGTTGTTGTCGTAGCGCACAGTTGTCCTCGAACCTGCGCGGTGAGATTACAGTCAACAACAATGAAATTTCAGTCATTTTCTCCCTCTTGATGGAAGTAGGCAGTTCCATTTCATTGTTGGAAGGTGTATTGTGATGACTTCATGGTGAGTTACGGGCAGGTCTAGAGTTCAGAAGCGTTTTGGGGAGGATCGCTTTACTTATTTAAACTTTCGAGAAACTCGTAATAAAAGTCTCATGCTGGTATTTATTGGTGTTTATGTTTAGGAATGTTTGGGGTTTGAGGTCAAAGCCTTAATATACCCCTTCCTGCGAAGCCCTCTGCCTATTCGGTCGTGTCAGCACTGTCAGTTTTGACTAAGCATAAAAGAAGTTGGTCAAATATCGCAGGAACGAAACAATACTTACCAAACTCCCAGCTTGGCCGAGTATGGAAAGTACTGCTTGCGTTGAATTGATGGATTCCGAGAAAGCTTCGCGAAGTTTTCTGCTGTATCACGGAGAGCGGTCATGATCAATAACCACAACCACCACTGTTACAGCAGCTGTGCAGATTCTTAGTGGGATGTTATAGAACTCTGTAACATAGAGTTTACCTCCGATACTTTCAAAACACTGTAATCCATCTTTATCTCGTGTCGTGTCATTGCATCCGCGCACTCCAGATCGTTTTCAGAGAGGATTCAAACAAGCATTCAATAAATATCTGGTCAAACTTGGCGTTTGACTGAACTTCAGTGTCAAGAACTAGGACATGGGTAAATCAAAATGTAAGCGAACTTGGCTTACGGGGAAGACTTTGTCGAGTGCAAGTCCAAAAAAGAAGGTGCCTTTTAATTGCGTCTTCCAAAATCTGACCTATTTTTCTTCTTTTGCTAAACTCTTTTGGCCAAGTTCCGTGTCCGTGTGTTAAATTACCTATATGCGCGTCTCCTGTTTCTTCCGCCAGAGATTCTTTTATGACTCTCGCAAAAGTTTTACCCCTCGGTTCTCTTAAATGTAGCGAAACAAGTTTATGCAGACCAAATCAAAAACAACAACAACAATTGTAGCGTTTAAACAGTGGTTTGCAATAGAAAGAAATGTACAGTAACTTTAAAAAAAAAAAAACATCCTAAAAAAGTAGTGCGTTACGCAGCCGGAATAATTAAGTACCAAACCAGGGTAGAACCAAAAAGACACAAACTGGTTAACGCAACTTTTGGCAAGGTTGTTTTGAAGCCACAAGGTGAACTCTTTTTCTTCCATCCTCTTTTCGATACAAAATAATTCTAAGGTGACATCAATACGTTCTTTTTTGTTTAAAAACAAAATATCAGAAAATTCAAATCATGAATAAAACATAAAGAAAAACAAGGAGAAATGATGAAAGAAACAAGAATACGGTCTGATGGAAGATTCTAAGAGTAGCGATGGGTTTGATTGTACGAACAATGTTGCGACTGTTTGAATTGGATGAAATGGTGAATTTCGAAGGTGCGGCCAGGTTTGGGGAGTTGGGTGGGCCGAACCTGTTCTTATAGTATCTTACAGCCCCCGTCGATCTCACCTCTGACCTCTTTCTATGTCTGTTTAGCTGGTGTAGTAAAAAAAAGGAAAAAAAAACGAGACGTTGCACAGGTGCGCGGGAAAACCCACGTGGTCTCAACAGGTGCGTTATGGGATCCTAATCGGCGTCTTTTTTACTCATTGGAGGAGGCAATCTTTGGTCTCCACTGCACTGAGGAGGCTCTCTGGAGAGCGCAAGTAGGTGTTTTGATTAAGGTATTTCAAGATATGGGTCTTTATCGTGTCTGTTTTGCATATCAAAGGGAAACGGGACCGGCAGTATGGGAATTTGGGATTCTTTGGAGGTCTTCTTTTTGTGTGTCTGAAGCTCGCAGCGTGTATTAGATGCGTAAGCGTGCATAAGCTGGCCGAGTATGTGAATGCGAAAGAAAAAAATCCCGTTATTTTGGCTGCTGGCTGCAGCGGCACAAGCAAAGTTGATCAGTTCTTTGAGAAACCTTTGCTTTTACCTGTAGGAAAGAAGGGGACCGACTAGTAAAGGTTTTCCAGTCAGAAAAGGGTCGGAAAAGGCACGCTGGCAGCCTGCCTGAATAGAGCAACGGCTTCTACCTACGAAAGTTTACCTTCGCTAGCTGTAGGGAGTGATGGCAGGGGGAATCCTGAGATGTTTCGACATTGTAAAGAATGTCAAAAGGAGAAGAACAAGACTTTTGCCACCGACCTAAATCCCTTTAATTAAATAGACACAGTGGACCAAAGATTTTTCTTTTTTTAAAAAAAAAAAATGGGGGAAACGTGTAGAAGTGGAATTCAAAGCTTCTTTTACGGAAAGATCTGGAGAATGTTATTTTTAGTTTTTAGATTTTGAAATTTGGTCCTAAAGCACGGCATTTCAGTTGCTTCCAAAGTTAGGTCAGAGGAGCTAGTCTTCTAGGACTGAAGCTTTGATGAGGAATTAATGTAGGAAATGACCGGAAGTCCTGGGCTTAAAGGAATTGCAGTAGGATCGATCAGGAGGTACATGGTTAATGAATGAGCGAGTACAGTTAAGATGGTTTGAAGTAACTGGAGGCGAGCGTGTGGCTAATGGGCGATTCCCACCCTCGATCACTCAATGAAAACGTTGTGGGTCGCTGAGCTTGGGCTAGGATGGTCAAGACAACATGGAGAAGTGCGATGATTGACCATAGCGCTACTTTGAACTTGGCCTACCTGGCTAAAGGAAACATGCATTGGCTTCACGAGGCAAGGTGTTTTAAGAACGATGGCTTTCTCAAGGCGATCTTTCCAGTGCAAGGTTATTTAGCGCGCCGTTTTGGCAGCCAACGGGGCAAGTAAGGGTAAGAGTATATAGTACTGACTACTTCCCTAAACGGTACCATTCTGTAAACAAGACTTCGGAACCCCAATTGGAAAGTGGGCCAATTAGACTAACTGTACTGCACAGCACATGGCGTACGTGAAAAAGCCATTACAGAAGTTTCAAAGGGGCTGGAGAACATGTTCAGCTCAGTAAGTTATTAGGAAAGTAATTTTTCTTCATTTTGGTTACAGCTGTCGAAACTAGAAGCTTTTAAACTGTATACTAAATTCTGCGGTTCAAAGAGCCATTCAATGCTCCCGCATGTTCTCCAAAAAATTGTTCCCGCAAGTTCTCTGAAGTTATCCAGGAAATAGAATTTCCTTGCCGAAAGTTGTAGGATGACTCCGGTTTGCGTAGATAGTCCTTCATCGGTAGCACAGATAAGATCACCGAACGTTAACGTTTTACTTCCCCGTAACTAGTAGCCCTACTCCGGCTTACCTGGCGGTCTCTCAACGGCACACAAGTTGCCGAGCAAATCAAGTTCCTTGACTGGAGCCGGACCAGCTTGCATTCAAAGTCCTACGACGGCAAAAAAAGTTTACCGAACGAAAGGTATCTCCATACCCCCGACACTTGTAGCGCTACTACGGGGTAGAACTCTCAGTACTCGGCGTTCCCTTTCTGGGCACCTGTTAGGACCCTAAACAACGTTTTAAATTGCGAGGCCTTTTCCTTCCTCCATCGTTTAAGGATCATTAAGTTTGAAAGCAAAAAGAAATCTAAGGATTGGAGTGCACTAGCCTCCGATCAGATTTAGGAATTTAGGCTAGGAATGCATGAGTCATACGTCAGGACTTTGGTAAGGTATTTTGGACAGTTTACAAAACGGGTTCGAACGAGAGCATCGGAGTTCTCATTTCCGCCGGTGATGACGACTTGACACTAGATGATTACGTTATCCGCTAGCATTGCCTCTTGTGCGGATATACGATGAGTGGGTCATGTGCAGACATGCATCGAACGTCAGTCACCGTTTTGCACTCTTAATACTTGGCAGCTCATTAAGCACAGGTGGGATCGGTTCGGTCAAGTTCCTATTTTCATTTCATCCGCCTTTCCGACCTTATTTCTCTGTAACTTGTTGGCGGAAGGAAAGAACCTGAATCTTCACACTTAGCGACTTATGGCTTTCATACGTCTCGACAAACCCAAGAAGAAGATGCCCGAATGGGGGTCAGATACGAAGCGCATAGTAACCTAGTCACAGGTGTATGCCTCATTAACATATTCGAATCTGAAATTCCTGAAGCCCGTTTCGCCTCGAGGTCAGGGCCATCTCGCTACTAGCGCAGCGCATGGTCCGAAGCCAAGCTCCATGTGTCCTCCCCCTTGGGAACAAATATAAAAAAGGTTTAAATTCACAACAAAAAAGTTTGGAGCTTCTCTGAATTACTTATTTATTTTTAAAAATTATATTTTATATTTAAAAGATTGTATTTTGCTTAAAAAATCGTTTTTTAAATTTATTTTAAAAAATCTATTTCATTTATTTCTAAAAAAAAGATGTTTCATTTTGTGTTTTATGTATTTTTTTCGTGAATTTTTGTTTAGAGTGTCTATGTTTACGGACCCAAAACGAAAAGATGGAGTGCTAAAGAGGATGAGAAACGTTCACGTATGTATGCACCGCGTGAGAGAAAGGAAGATCCAGAATGCATGACTGTTTGTCAAGTTTAGAGTTAGGGTAATAAACATTTGGAATATTGGCCTAGTTTTAGGACCTTCTGCAGTCAAGTTTATTACATATGCGCGCGTTACAAGTCTCTGCCGAAATTTTCAGTTGAATGTATCCGGTGTATGTCCCCGAAATGGTGGAAAAGAAGACCTCCTGATCCTCTCGGCTGTTAATGTTCTCCCAATTCCGGTCATTATCGTGTGTGTGCTCTCCAAAAAAGTGGCCTTCCTTTTTAGTATCTCCAGACTTTACTTGGGGAAACAAAAACCGTTGTTAAATTATATTACGTACCCGACCAGGAGGTTGTAAGTCGAATTCGGAGGAGACTTGAGAGAAAAGTAGGGCAAGCCGGTAAAAAGCAACGGTAAACTTGCGCAACTGAAAGTCTATATCTAAGAAATATTACTACTTACGACTTCTTTCCGCTTTTTCTGTCCTGAGCTGTGCATGTAATTGTTGCGAGACATAAAACTGTCCTGTGATGGTTAAGTTGACGTTCAAAAAAGGGGCTTAGCTTTTTATTTGGGAGAAAGAGGGGCATTTTTTTGGCTGAATGGCCATTCAGCCAACAAAAATGGCTGAATGGCAATTTTTGTCATTAGGGCGGGCTAGTACCATCCTGTGAGAAAAAGATACCCAGAAAGTAAGGTTACTTATCGATGCTAAGGACCAAGCTGGATTTGCCTTACACGCCCCGCATAAGCCATCGGAAGGGGTTAGTGTTTGTTATTCATTATTGGGTCATGCAAAACGCAAAAGCAGGCCGGGGTAAAGCTACGAGTCCCGGTCGGATCTTGCTAGAAACGCCGATAACTTTGATTTTGGACAGAATAGTTCATGTTTTTGGCAGAAGACCAAGAGAAGGATTGTGTGAATTGATTACACCAGGTGCGTTAATCGCATACGATTGAGGCATTTTTCGTGGGCTTGGCAGGCAAACGTTGGAAGACTCGTGACCTAAGCCCGTAAGCGCAATCAAAAAACAAAAAATCAAATTCTTTAACCGTATCTTTGGATAGATCGCATAGTAATGTTGAGAGAAAAAACACTTGATGCCGCATCATAGCCAGTAACCCTTGGCCGTACTCTAAGCGTTACTCCGACCTGCACTGCAAAAGGAATCCGTGTCCTTTTATTCGTTGTTGCACAATCGGCCAAGCTGGACGTGCGGCGTTACTCCGGCTTGTCTTCGTAGACACGGTTACATAACGGCAAACGGAGTGGAAGGCTGTGTGGCTACCAAAACAAGCCGGACTAACGCTACAAATCCGGTCAATAATTCAATTTACTAGCAAATGATCTCAGGTTTTTCAGAATCTTATCACGAATTCTAGTGTTTTTTCGACAAAAGGAAAAAACTGTTGACAGTTGATTCTTGTTAGTTTTTGTAAATAACGAAATGGACGAATAAAATCTTTTGACGGGAACTTTTCGATGTGTAAAATTACACGAAAGTTAATTTGAAGAAAAAGAATCATTGCAGGTGTTCGATTTTTTAGGGTTGTTGGCGTTATTAGCTGCGAAACTTTTTACTCTTGTTTGTGCAATAAACACAATTGCAGAAAGAGCGATACCGCATGCAGTTATGATTGGCTAAATAGCGGAAATGATGTCATTTTGAGGTTGGCTCTTTTCCCCTGCGGCATGTAGACATACACGTACGCAACTGGAGTACAATAAGCCAACCTGTGTTCCAACCTTGCACGGCTATTAGGAAGCTTATTATAAAACATCGGCAGTTTTTTATACGTTCAGAAAAAGCCCGTGCGTGATGTGGGTTTTACATTAAGAGAGAAAGGTTAAACACAGTGTTGTCAGTTGTGCAAATTAGACCGCAATTGAAGTCGTGTTTAGAAACGCGAAGAGTCGAAATATATTTTTGTTTTTTTATTTTAACGTCAGGAGGCTATTAAGGGGAGATCAAAAAGGGCGATAAGATCTTCTGAATAAGTTTACAATTTTTCAGTTGAGGGAAGATTATATCGTGAGGACCACGTTTGTAATAAAGGGATTTGCATGTTTAAGCTGTTAACATACTTTCTCCGCCTTATAACGTGTCACGACTGCGTGGATTGGGCAAATAGCTAGCAGGTGCTGGTAATGCATTATTGTTTCCCTTTTTTATTCTATTTTTTGTCTTGTTCTACCTCGGCGAGCGGAACATATTGTTGCCCATTTGGAACTTTAGTGTTTATGTGAAGACAGTTTTGGGACACTCGTTTTGCCACTGTTAGAAAGGGCAGTTTGTCTAGCAGCACAAGTGCGAATAATTTGCCTATTAACTTTGAAAAACAAAAATAAAAAACTGGGTCAGTAAAACGGTTCTTTTTAAACCATCCATTCTTCACACGCAGATGGACCACGGAGAGTCTTTTAAGCCACGCCGGTTTCGTCTAACAATCACGGTTAGCGTTACGGACTAGTTGGAGTTCAACGTATCAAGCCGGACTTGAGCGTCCCAAGTGGTACAGAAGCAGACCGAGGTGTGGACTTGTCACCTTTCGCCGACCTTGCGGTACGGGGAATATTGGTGCAATAATGAATACTAAACCTGAACCGCTTGTGATGGTTCCCCTTCCCATCATTGGCAGCCAAACTCCGGCTTGCGTTTTCTTATTCGATCGGTAGCTTCCAACCCTTGCTAGTCCACCGAGAGAACGTCACTCGGTTAAGCCAGACTTGTGCGACGAGAAGCGGCTTACAGAATCTCTTTTCTTCACACATAACGGGACCACATGGTTTCTCTTATGTTAACTAGGGTTGCGAGCCCACCCAGACTGAAACTTTGGACAACAGGCCTATGTTAACTTTCCCAACCTAAATTACGAGGCTTTGCGGACTGCGGCTATAGTTAATACTACAATAACTATATTATACATCTTTTCTTGTGGGAAAAGGCGCGAATCAGAGCGTGAGTTGACGACCCTCGGACTTTGCACAGTAACCCATATCCCTTCCTCCGTGACCACCTGGGCGATGAACGGACCTGCGTGATGAGATCTTCAGAAGAAGCCTTTTTTTATTTTTTTTATTTATTATGTGCCATCCCTCATAGGTAATTGACACTCGAGTGCTCATGTCTTACATGCTGCACGAAAGTGATCTTTTGTGAAGCGTGATTTCTAACTCCTAATTCACTAACCACACACGCAACAGGTTAGCATCTGGTTTCATTGAGTAAAAATAAGAAATAAAACAAAATCTCCCTAGAGCTTCTCGTTCTGGACTGGTTTTTAGAATATTACTGACTGAGTAAACTTTTCCGTCAAGTCGAAACATCGTGATTGAAAGCTTCGCCGGAAGTTGAACTTCACATTCGTGACGACTAAACTTTTTATTACTGCCAAAAACTCCAGAAAGAAAGTTTATATTTTCTTTCTCTCTTTTCTTTATTCAGATTAGATTTATATCCATAGCATGTCTAATTTCTCACGATTAATCAGGTCCTGTTTCTTATTTAGAACATTTTGAACAGATATTTTGTATTCTGTTTGGGAGGAAAGATTGTGTAATGTGAAAAAGCATGGGTTTAATTGATGTAACGGGGAAACGGGACTCGGTTTTCATTGTTGTAGTTGTTCGGGCGCAGGCAACAACTACGCTGGTGTCAAACAAACAAGGTTCATTGTAAATGTTGGGGGTAACACGAGAGAAAGAGGGACAGAGAGAGATCATCTTTCATCCTTTTCGTTTTTAGCTTGGAGCCCTTTGCCTTGAGGGCAATTTTTCCAAGTTCAGAGCTATATACATACCTTGGAGTTACACACACTTGTAAAAGTAACGGTTTGGCGCAAAGGGGGAGTCAGTCTTGTTGATTTCTGCCTTACTTCTTCGCAAAAGCCAAAATTTCTTGTCGTGGAGGAAACCTTCCAATTGATTTATAATGATCGTGTAATGAATAGCTACTGTTGCAAATGGCTCTTTTCCTTCGCGAATTCAGCTTCCATCTTCTCTTCCACTTGCTCCCAGTCGACATCAACCTACATTAAATGAATAAAATTAATCAATTAAACCTTGTGGTACGTATTTACGGTATTAAATCACAAATATTGCTAAAAATGTGCAAATGAAATACTGAGTATAAATAATGTTAAGCCCCCGTATAGCTAAGCTTGGTTACAACCAAACTACCACGAGGTGCGTGCAGTGCTTTAGCATAGGTGTATATGAACGCGCATTTGGTTATGCGCATACACACGCATTGCTTCTGTTCATGTGATTGACATTAACACTACGAATATAAATAACATTTTACTTCTTTACTGTAGCGAACGAACTTAGCATTGGTTTCGTGATGTCCAAAGTGTTCCAAGTATTGTTGACGGTGCGCCAACACTGTTTCGATGTGAGTGCGATGTTTGACGGCTAGATCTAAGGCTCTTTTATTTGAAGTAATAGAGGAAAAATTGAGAAAAATTGAAAAGGCAGGGAAAATATGGAAAAGTTAATGGAATTAGCCGATGATTAGAGCAATTTTAAGGTTGCAAATTCTAACATTCTTACCTCTCCCATTCGAAACAGTGAATGTGGAGGAGGATAGCTCTGAAGATAAGGCCAGCCTGTAGCAAAATACTTTCCGCTTCCGAACGGTTGCCACCCAACAAGGCTATTTCTGCACGGCCTACAGCTTTAGGCAATCCCTGTTACAGGCAAAGGGAAAAAGATTAGATGGTTCAAGATACAGGAAGAGGTTTGAGTTTAAGCCCAAGCCCGAACTTACGAAAGCTTGAACATCAAATACTGTGTATCGTTCGTAATAACATGCAACTAGTGGGTTTATCTGATTAAAAACCCGCCTTTGGAAGCTCCCTTTTCTACCTGTTTTTCTGTTCTCTGCTCTCCTGGGCGTTAATTACATAGCTGTTAAACGTTACGTTTGAGGCACTTTCGAGAATCTGTAATTTGAAAAATTCTGCGATTTCCAAAGAATATTTTCAGAATTTGCCCGCTACTACTAAGATTCTGAAGCTTGAAAGATTCTCAAGATTTGCAAGATTCTGAAAGATTCACAAAATTCTCAAAGTTCACGAGATTCGCAAGGTTATCAAAGGTTCTCAAGATTGTCTAAGATTCTCAAGATTCTGAAAAGTTAGCAAAGATTCATAAGATTTGCGAAGATCAGAGGATTTATTTTTCCTTGTTGCTTACTTGTATGTATTGTAGGTGCAATACTTTGTCCGTTTCGTTCAGACACGCATACGCCATTTCTGCTAATTCCAGTTTCCGAAACTGCATAGCCATGCCTGCCAAACACGCCCACAAGGTTTCCAACTAAAAAATGGTGCCAAAATTAAAGCATGAGGTTTACTGTGCGTTTCCAAACAGGGAAAAGCTATAAATCAAATTACGTTGGCCAAGTTGCAGAGTCGACCAGCGTCTTCCCATCGACCTTGGTGTACGTGAGTTTGAAGAATACCCGGAAAAGGAGATATGGGCCAAACAAGCTGGGCGCCATCTCCTCGTCGAACGATGATTTGAGTTCCTTCAAACCGTTCCAGTCGTAAGTTTCTCCCAGAATCTCTTCAAATATAGAATAAATAAATAAATTAAAACTTAAATAACGAATTTTAGAATAGAGACTGGTGGGGTTTTTCTTACGCAGTTTCGCGACTATAAACAGTCCGGGCGAGTAACGAAGGATCTGAATCCACTATAGCAGGATAGTACCAGATGTGCGCCACATCGTCTTGTAAAGCTGCCAACATGCAAACTTCGGTGTGCCAACTCAATGATCGAACGCTTAACGCTAAACAAGTCTCTTGGTCATTTAATTTTCTGTAAGTTTAAATCATTTGTATTTTTGTATTAATTTTATGTCTTATCTTTGAATTATTGAATTCCCGTAATACTAAATTATTGCAATTTTCGAAATATTTTTATAAATATTATATACACATTTTTTGAATTATTACTGTTTCAAATTATCGCATGTTTTACTTATTATAAGTAATGGATTCTTCCACTTTTGCACATTTTCGATAATGTGTGTTAATCAATTTCTAGCTTATTTAGGTTTTAGATTATTACAATTAATCGATATTTGGCTTATTCGTATCATTGTTTGTTTATGTTCGTTAACAGATTTTTAGCTTATGCATTTTTTTATTATTATAGTTGATCGATTGTAAGTTATGTTAGTGTTTGGTTATTGTAGCATAATCGATCTTTTAGTTTGGTAATATTTGGTTATTTAAAATAGCACTTACCTAGTTTGGTAGGTTTAGATGGCGTAGATCTCAAATGTGGGACAGCCGTTAGGTACAAATCATGGTTGATATCGATATACGCTAAACGGCGAATCGTATCGCGTTCCTTGCTCTGATTCAATGCTAACACTAAGATATCTTGCGTATGGCCCCAGGGCTTCTTGTCTAAGCCATTGAGCCACTTATTCCCCGCCAAATCGTAAAAATGGATGACTGGAAAGGAAAACAACCGCAAGAGCTGTGAAATTATACTCATTGGAAACGATGTTTTTCCAACTATGGTGTTGGCTTACCCCGTGGATCTCTGGAGTCACGTAGGGCTAACGTGTCTGGGCTCAGCGATACCAAATTAGGGGTCAGGGTTACGGTTTTTAGGCCAGGCAGTTTAGGCGAGCTTACATGTCTTCCTTCGTAAGTGTAAAGCGAAATAGTGATAGCATCCACGATCATCAAGTGTTTCTCGCTTTGAAGGAGGAAGCAAATTCCATTCTCGCGGAAATCGAACACTAGAGGAGCAGCGCTCCAATTCTTTGAGCTGTGGATAAAGCATTGTTGGACGGTCGCAATCACCAAGTAACCATATTGGAAAGATGTCCTCAAAATGCGATCCTTGTATTCGAACTTTTCCGTGACGTCAGTCAATACGTTGGTTAAGAGAACGGATTGCTTGTCAGTCACTGTGGCTTCATAGTTTTTCCATTCCAAACGCCTTTACTTTCAAAAATAAGATATTAACTAAGGTTCATTAGTACATTTTCTGTAAAGAAAAGAAAGTTTTAATTACCTTTCGACCACACAACCAGCCATAACATGTCCATTTCCACAGCCAGCAGCTAATAAAGTACCATCGTTCGACCAGGAAACACTGTAAAGGGAGCCGCTACCATTAGGTTTCTCTAAAAAGTGGCACCACTGCAAGAATTGTATATAATTAGCGACTTATCCTTAATAAGCGAACAAATAATTTTTAAACGGCAAAATAGCCAATATAAAGTACTTTAATTTAGGAAAATAGATCGAGGAATCTAGTTTCTAATGGCCATCATACACGATGTAGTACTTAAGCTAATAAAGAAAGGAATTTCCAGAAAATGGTATTTCCCAGCTTGTGACGTAACGAGAGTGACAGTTTCCTTAGTTGTGTTTACTACCCAATACTTTCTTTACTGTTACAAGCGTCAAAACACACAGTAACCAAGTTAGATCGTTCGTAAGCCACACCCTGTCCCTGTGGCTACGTCAGCAAGACTTCGCAAATGCATAGCTCGCGAAGAGGTTCCTCATAAAATTATTAAATTAATTCTTTCTTTTTAGAATAACGAAAATTATAAGAAACAGGCTGAAATCTTACACTTTATTTTGATTGCCATTGCCCTTTAATATAACTTACTCCTCGTGCATCACACAAGCGTAAAGCATTGTGAGACCCAATTAGAAACAAATCAGCATCTGGTGCCCATGCTAAAGAAGTGACAGGGAATTCCAGGGCTGGGCTGGAATACATTTGATTGCCTCGATGGTCCCACACTTTATAGCGGCAATCTTCTGCTCCTGAAACGATCCAGTTATTCATCGTGGACCAATTAACAGCTAAAATCCACCCATCGTGAGCTTTCCACTGTAAGACAATTAAACAAAACAATGTTAATATTAATTTATTTATCAACCTCAGGCATTTAGATTGAAAGTTCTTGCTTGAATAGGCTTCCCAGAAGGAGATAGGGGTTTGATGGACAAATTCCGGGCTGCTGAATACAGAATGTGCGTTGATCCAGGGCCCCAGGCTATGGAGTAAACCGGCGAAGTGGCTTGGACGAGTGTGGAGCGCAGCATGCCACTACGAGACCAGATTTTAACCGTACCATCTTCCCCAGCTAGATAATTGGGAGGGTGTAAACTATAATTCCTGTTCCTTTTGGTTTACAATGCAAATTTTCTTTAGGACTTGCCGGTTGCGAGATTGGTTCCATCGTGGCTCCATTGGATGGCGATAATGGCACCCTTGTGTGCGTCTATGCTGCGCTCGATGCGCCCTGCTTTTGACATGATGTGGAATTTGCCATCACCACTGGCTAACAGAAAGGTTTCTACGGAAGACACCGTCTTGTTAGACTCTAGGGGCATTCCATGCATCGCAGTAGGGTGGATATCGTTGCGTAAATCGGCTAATTTGGTGGCCGACAGCGATGCGGCACTCCATAGAAGCAATTGCCGATCATCACTAGAATACAAATACGTTCAAAGTTTACAAATCCGAGGTCCCAAGGCGGTTTTGTACCTGCAAGTGATGAATTCGTCTGCGGAAACCCATGTTAGACAGGTCACAATCTCGCTGTGACTGTTATTTTGCGATAATTGCACACGAAGTTTCATCACTCGAAATGTAGTTTGAGTAAAGGCAATAAATGCCTTATAAATTTATAAATGAAAGGAATGATTGCTCCAAGCTTGGTTTTACTGATGCAGCCATTACCTGTAACACAACAAATGGTTTCCATAGTAACTTTCCCATTGATTCTAGCATTTTCGCTCCTTTTACCCTTTTTCATTTTGTTTTCAAACGTATTCACACTGAGTGCTTAAAGCTAGTATCATAATGTAGTTTAGTGCTCATATATTTCATTTTAAGTGGTTCCATGTTAGAAGACGTTCAAATCATGTGATGTTCATGTTGTAATTTGGGGGGAGGGGTTGAATTTGGCGCGGGTTTTTGCTCTAGTGGCTTTAGTTATAAGTTAGTTGGCGTCTGTATATCTTGCTGGTTGGTTTTTCCCCAACTTTGTTCGCGGATTGAAGAGAGTTAATCAGTGTTTTATTTATTTGGGGATGCCATGAGTTTTTCCAGCGATGAGGTCAATTTCCTGGTGTATAGATATCTCCAAGAATCAGGTAAAAAGTGGATAAGAATTCTTGCATTACACATATTAGGGTTTTCATTTCTTGTGCTAAAACACAGTTTGCCATTTCATTCAGGCTTTTCACATTCAGCATACACGTTTGGGATCGAGTCTCATATTTCACAATCAAACATCAATGGAGCTCTTGTTCCTCCTGCCGCATTGTTATCAATTATCCAGAAAGGATTGCAGTACACGGAAGCAGAGATAAGCATTGGAGAAGTATGTTATGTTTCTAGGAACTTTTTACTTATTACAGTAAGGGGATTTCATGCTTTTGTTCGTTTACATAGGATGGAACAGAGCGACCAATTGAAAGTTTGTCCTTAATTGACGCCGTCATGCCTGACGTAGTGGCTAGCAGACAGCAACAGCAGCAAAACCAGAAACAAACCATCAAATCCGAACCCCAAGCAACTAATGGCGAAGAAGGCGCTCATCCTTACAGTAAGTAACCAATTTATGTGATTCCTAACTAGTAGTTCTTGTGCTTCTTAAGCACCATAAAGGTTCTAGTTAACTCCAAAGATCCTTACAATTCTTGCTTTTTCATAGGTAGTCATCCAGATGCAGGGGAAGTGGATGCTAGTGTCGAAATCCCTGCCAGTAAAGCTACCATTTTAAGAGGCCATGAGTCTGAAGTATTTATCTGCGCCTGGAACCCAACCACAGATCTTCTAGCGTCAGGGTAAGACTTTCAAAACCGCTATGAAGCATCTGCTTTAATCATTTTTTTTTTGTTTGATAGGTCTGGCGATAGTACAGCTCGTATTTGGAACATGAATGATAACTCTTCCTCGCCGACTCAGCTAGTTTTAAGGCATTGCATCCAAAAGGGAGGCACTGAAGTCCCTAGCAACAAAGACGTCACATCCTTGGATTGGAATGTATACTAACTAATAAGATAGCGCAAACTTTTATCTAAACTTTAACATTTTATTCTTAACCAATTTCTACATTTATTTCTTCGTTCAGTGCGATGGTACCTTGCTAGCCACTGGATCTTACGATGGTTATGCCCGGATTTGGACCACAGATGGTCGATTGGCTAGCACGTTAGGCCAGCACAAAGGACCCATTTTTGCGCTGAAATGGAACAAGCGAGGAAACTATATCCTCAGCGCTGGAGTAGACAAGGTGATTTATTTACATAAATTCTTTAAGTTTTAAGGTTTAAGAGTTGTTTTTCTCTTCTTAGACGACCATTATTTGGGATGCTTCATCCGGACAATGCACTCAACAATTCGCATTTCATTCGGCGCCAGCGTTGGACGTAGATTGGCAAACAAACGTCAGTTTTGCATCCTGCTCAACTGATCAGTGCATCCATGTCTGTAAATTGGGTGTGGACAAGCCTATTAAATCCTTCCAAGGACATACGGTAATCAATTCTAAGAGCTTTACGTCTTTACACTTTAAAATCAACTTCTTTTCAACTTGTGTAGTCAAATGTACTTTTTTATAGAATGAAGTGAATGCCATCAAATGGGACCCTCAAGGGCAACTTTTGGCGTCTTGCTCCGATGACATGACACTTAAAGTAAGCGATTCTGTCACAAACGGATTGTTTTAGTGTTCTGATGCGTTTAAATCATGTTTTTGTTTTCATTTTTGGTTTAGATTTGGTCCATGAAGCAAGATACCTGCGTCCATGACTTACAAGCCCATAGTAAGGAGATTTATACCATCAAATGGAGCCCCACCGGGCCTGGGACGAATAATCCCAATATGAATCTGATACTAGCCAGGTATTTTTAATGGATTTTCAGGTTTTATTGATCCTATAATGTTTTTATGGTGGTTTTAGCGCTTCCTTTGATTCCACGGTGAGGTTATGGGATGTTGACAAGGGAGTTTGCATCCATACGCTCACTAAACATAACGAGCCCGTCTATAGCGTCGCGTTTTCGCCAGATGGGAAGTTTTTGGCTTCCGGAAGCTTTGATAAATGCGTTCATATTTGGTCCACTCAGGTAAGATACCTTTTAACGGGTATTAAGCAGAATCGTACTAACGTTAGTCTGCTGTTTTATCTTTTTAATTTGCTCATTTTTTTGCAGTCTGGGCAATTGTTGCATAGTTATAAAGGAACTGGAGGTATTTTTGAGGTTTGCTGGAACTCCAGAGGCGATAAAGTTGGCGCAAGCGCTTCAGATGGCAGTGTAAGTAGCTTTTTCAAAAGTGTTTAGTTTATACATTTTAATTTCTGTGCTTTTTGTTGGTCTAGGTATTCGTTTTGGATTTACGGAAGTGAAATGTGTTTTTATGATGGTTTTAATTTGTGAGCCGTTGCCTGATTGATTGCATGGGCGTAAAACTGACCTTTCCTGGTTAGCTCTGTATCACGAACGGGAGGAATTCTATTGTGTTCGCCAAATGTTTATACAAAATTGATACTAGACTTTATTTCGACTGTTTTCTTGGACTAGCTAATCTGTATTTTAATCTAGAAAATCTCCTATACGAGTTTGTAAATTTAAGGCTCCAGTATACATTAGCTCGGTATAGGAGGTTAGAATGGGGATTTCGGAACAACTTTTTGATAAAACCAGTACACTTCATGAAAAAAAATTTCACTACATTGAGCCTGTTAACAGGTAGTGCACAACCAACGCATAAGTTTTTCCAATGAGTAATAAATTAGCAGTATGCAAAAGTAGTTTGCAACTATGAGAAATACGACATACGTATGTACGTATACGTATGTCGTGTATGGTTGTGCACTACCTAATAAGAAAAGAAAGCTTGTGTTTTCAGATTGCTTTCAAATCTGAAAAGCCGTTTTCGAGAAATCTTGTTCTGAAAGTTTGACGACTTGATTTGGGACATGACGCTGCTACAACAAACTGTGTTGACAAATTGTACCTTTAACAAGCGTAGAAACTTTGACGGCAATTAGTTATCTATTTCTTTTCTTACGCAAGGCTTTCGCAAAACCAACACGTTCTCTGGATTTAGTGACAAACGAATGTACCGTACCCTGCTGTCAAAAATGACACTAACGGAGAAGAAGAAAGCTAAGGAGGAGAAGAAAGTACAAGGTTTAACGATTCTTTCGTTGATGAGAATCGTTAACCTAATGCATTTCCAATCCAACTAGCCATTTGCAACTCGAGTGATACCAGTTTGTTATTCTTTTTCCGGAGAACGCTTTGCAATAATAATACACACGCAGTGTCATTTTTATCTCCGGGTTCTGAAACTGGAGAACCTGTTGCGCAAAACAATAACAAACATCAGTTTCATCTGTGACTGTTTCCCATCAATAAGCTAAAAGGTATAAGGGAGCCTTAATTAGCTAATCTGTTAATTTAGTTTAGTTAATTTTAATTTAGAAATATATACGAGTTTGTAAATTTAATTGAAGAGGTGGTGCTTCTTCAGTGGCCTGTCTCTAAAATCGCGCCAACAAAAAATTGTTCACGTCTTTTAAAATCAAAGGCCTGAAAATCACTAGAATCAAAAATAGACAAAAATTTATGGTTTGAATTTTAGCTTTAGTCTGAATCTGTAATGTCATCCGAATCCAATTCATCTGAAGAATCAGAAGAGCCTGAAGATTCCGAATCTGATTCCGAGTCACTTGTCATAGGAGAAGGAGATCTATACCAAATTCCA